>OZ038501.1:23799942-23804942 GCA_964036315.1 Acanthosepion esculentum | reverse complement strand
TCAACATGACCGTCAGATGTCTATAAATTTAAAAAGAGTCAATAACTTAGCAAGGGTTTTTTTGACATTTGAACCTCTTCGGATACTTGCTGGTTTTAACAAAACATTTCAGTCGATCTCTTGTTCAAACCCCATAAGGTATATTCCCTGAAGAAAAAAAAATAGGAAGAAGGTATCGCAACTAATTACGAGATCCTGATTTCGAATGACTATATTCAACATTGGTGTCATTTGTTGGGATCCCCTTACAAACTTTGCTCCAGATTCCAATTCCATCTTATTGGTAAGTATTCTCTTCATCCATGAGCAAATTGGCCAAACTTCCTCAAGCTGGACAATCTCATTGAAGACTAAAAGAAGAGGCAACAAAGATATGGTTCTGCAGAAGGATGTTGAGAATACCTTAGATGGGACATGTAAGCAACAGGGGAGTTTTAAGGAAAATGGAAACAAAAAGGACAATTAGAAATAAATGAGAGTTGAAATTTTTAGGGCACATAATAATAAGAGAATTCCTAGAAAATTTAACATACAGAGCCTGTTGAAGGCGAATGGAACAGAGAAAAGCAGCGTGTAATATAACCAAGTTTGTGTAAATAGATGACAGAACATGGAGGGCAAACATTGCTAAAGATAGGAATTTGTGAGGGGGGTATGATTGCTCACGTTATGAAAGGGCGTGGTATATAAAAAAGAAGTAAAAGCTATCTTTTTTTCCGATTTACACCACCAAAAAGAACTTGTCGTTAGATCAGACTTGTTAATCGATGTATAAATAATGAAAACAACAACTCTAAATTTTTTACTGATACCAATCTTCGGGCACATTGTGCAGTCAAACCTGTAACTCCAAATATAGACGTAAAAATTTTATTGTTTTGCTTGTTTTGAATAAGTTATAGTGACTTTATATAGTTTGTAATGAGTCATGGATTCAAAGTTTTTCAGCGGAAATTGAAACCTTAGGAAACTATGATACATATAAGCACAGATCAAAAGCTGATAGACAAAGTAAAAATAATTACACTTAATCAATTTCCCTCCACGCTTCAATACCTAGTGTCCTGGGTATGACTATAAAGTACATCCGGCAGCAAGTCTTCTGATCGGGAGATTGGAGGTTTTGAGGAGCGTGAAACCACATCTTAATTGCTGATGTTCGCAGGTTCACCTTGACCTGGGGTGGTAGCACCTGTTAGGGTCCCAGCTATGAGCGAATAGTGACCCCCCCACCAAACAAAAGCAAAACGTTATGAAAGTATAAAAATACATTTTAATAGTAAAAATACCAGAAATATATAATTATATAAAAAGAAATTAACAACGATACATTTTTATAGTAAAACTAGCAGCATGACCCGGCGTTGCCCGTGCTTGATTAAAAAATCGTACGACTCATACAGCAATCGCTATCACTTGACTTAAAATATTTTTGCCCTTCCTTGCCTTTAAAGGAGTGCCCTTTGCCGTGCTGATGTTGCTACATGCCTTACTTCTTGCCTATCTCACACTGCGAATTTTTTCTAAGCTCTATACTAAACATTAAATCTGTTACGAAAAAAGAACTAAACAAAATGAACACAAAACGACCAGCTTTAAGAAAGGGCTCGTAACAGAAAAAAAACGAATGAAAAAAGAATGTTAGCAACAAATACTTTTTCACACCCAACCCAATTCTGCGGAATCAGAATCAACGTTGAGTCTAAGCAAGCAAATGAGCCAATTGGAGTAAAGTGCCATGCAGATTTAAATTTTTCCCACTTGTGACGAATGCAGCTATCGATTATTTTTTGCATGATAGTTAACATTTGATTTTTTTTTTTGCATGCTAGCATGCTAGTTAACATTCTGTTGGCTCTCACGCTGGCCAATAGAATCTTCCTGCCTATTCATGGCAGCCAGCTATAGGCTCTCACTCTGGCCAGTAAAAAATGGCCGCAAACTACATGAAAACTGTCGTAGAAGCATGAAAAAATCGATTATTTCCACTATCGATGGAAGTTGGGAAATGCAAAGTCGGTCTTGGCCCCTACACTAACTTGGAGCATGTGCATGTAAATTTTGGTGCAGATTCGTCGAAAATTGCAGCCGTGCATTCGTTACACACACACACACACACACATCCTGCCTTTTATAGATAGAGATTACCAACAATATATTTTTAAAGCAGAATAACCAACAATACATTTCATAGCAGAATGACCAATGTGATTTTATCTGTGGTTGAAGACATGCAATTCCGTTCAAAATATTTAGTCGAAGCCATAAAATTGTGTTGAAAATACACAGATTTTGGCATTAAATAAGCCATAGAGCTGTCGATATGACCCTAAAGAAAATCAACCAAAAATGCTTTGATACCATTCGTATTAAATCATTGAAATTGTTTGAATACATTGAAAGATGTAACGTAGGGTTTGCTAAATTGTGTCTTGAAGGCATGGTACCTGGAAAAAGAATTAGAGGTAAACTAGAACAGAGGTAACATCGTTCGGTGGTCAGCAACTAACGAATGGTAGTCACAAATAAGTTTTCTCAAGATCGTAATAAATGGCGGGAAATATATCATGTTACTTCGCAGTCTCTTACAAGCGGAAAGAATAACTAAGAATATGGGGATTAGAATTTTGATATTTAAATCTTTAGGGCAGTGGGTTCCCAACCTTTCTTTACATGGCGGCACACTATTGAGTTCTTTAAATGTTCGCGGCACACCTATCACAAAAAATAAATATTTTCCACTCATAAAGCCTTTTTGCAATAAAATAATAAAAAAACAAAGAATATTATATAAGAAGAATTTTTATTCCCATAAATCAACATATCCTGTATTCAATATCGGGTATAAAATAATAATGGTGAATGTCAGTGGGACAGTTATTCCTTGATGCTTCTTGACTA
Organism: Acanthosepion esculentum; assembly: GCA_964036315.1. Taxonomy (NCBI): domain Eukaryota; kingdom Metazoa; phylum Mollusca; class Cephalopoda; order Sepiida; family Sepiidae; genus Acanthosepion; species Acanthosepion esculentum. The sequence goes on along the minus strand of OZ038501.1, from coordinate 23,802,041 downwards.
CTGCTGCAATATTTGGGCGAATGTGAGACAGAGACACACTCTTAACCCTTCTTCAATATTTTTAAGTCTTTCACGTTTTTTTTATTTTTAATGTTGTTTAGGTAAGAAAATCCCAGTTCACATAGGTACGAAGTTGAGAACTGCAGTAAGATTTTGATGGCTTTTTTACTTAGAGTTGGATACTCTTCATATAACAGAAATCCAAAAGGCGTCCAATGGCAGTTGTGCGTACTTCAATTTGAGACCACGATCACTGGAAAGGCTTCCTAATTCTTCTTCTTCACATAACTCAAAATTGAAAAGGTTGATGACTGATAAATCTAGAAATTCGGCGATTTTGAATTGAGCAGTGTCATCATGATTAAGAAATTAAATGTCTTTATGAAACAAAATGAAATTAAATGGCTTCTAGGTATTATCTCTTCGCGGCACACCAGTAATCATTCCGCGACACACTAATGTGCCGCGGCACGATGATTGGGAACCACTGGTCTAGAGGGATATATTCCAAATTGTGTAATAAAGTTCGATATTTACTTTAATTTGTTAAGATTCAGTAGAAAAACAAAAAATTCCCATTATGTAAATAACATTAACCCCATGAGCAACAAGCCATCTCTATTCATTGGTGAATTGGCTAATATATTGTTTGTATCATATATTATATATATTTTCTATATATGGGGTACCTCAACGTGGTGTAATGGTTAGCAAGCTTGTCTCGCTAGAACAATTACGAATGAGCAGTGAGTTCGATCCTAACTGGGTGCTCCTTAATTTCGGCCTTGTGCCACATCTAAGCTATGCTTGGAAAATCACTATATATTCTCATGTATTATATATATCCTCTATATATGGGGCACCTCAACGTGGTGTAATGGTTAGCAAGCTTGTCACGCTAGAACTGTTACAACTGAGTAGTAAGTTCAATCCTCATCCAGGTGCCCTGTGCTTTCGGCCTTGTGCCACATCTAAGCTGTGCTTATAAAATCATTTTGTAGTCATTTGGATTCACTTCCAAATGTGCTGGTCAAAGTGTCTGCTTTCGGACAGAGAGGATTCCCAGACGACGCTATGTTGAAGGGCAGAATCTCGTCTGGGGAGACAGCTGCCTGACCCCGTTTTTTACAGGGTCTACGGGGAATTTTTGGCCGAGTCTACGGGCTCCAATACCCCACAATAAAACCCGGCCTTGTGTTATATCCGACCGCGTGGAGCGGTTAGTGAATATCATCAGATATATTCTCAATAACTTTTATATAATTTTTCTTAATAATCTTAGTTAAAGACTGCCGAATGTTCTACTGAGTCAAATGCCTTTTCATAGACAACTTTAGACAATAGTTATATTAATTTTTCTACCTCGCTGTTTGCTTGTGTGGTTTTCTATTTTTATAGTCTATTTGTAATTCCGAAGGTTGCTTCGAAAGTGTTGGTTCACAAAGCCAGGGGCAATTGTTGATGATTTGACAATATTTCTTTCCCGATAATAACTCCAATAATAACTCATCAAATAGAACAAGCACATATAAGTCACTCATACACAACGCAAACATCTGTATATAAATTATATATACCCACGACGTTTCGGCCGTTGTACACTCCAGCCTTCTCAGGATCAGCCTATATTTCTAGGATCAGGCATTGTAACTATTCACACTATTTAGATTGTTCGGATTGTTGTTCTCGTTTTTATTTTCATAGTCACAACGTTTCGGCCGTTGTACGTCCCGACCTTCTTCAGGATCAGTCTATATTTCTGAGATGAAGTATTGTAACTGTTCACACTATTTACATTGTTCGGACTGTTGTTCTCGTCTTTATTGCCATATTCAAAACGTTTCGGCTATTGTACGCCACAGCCTTCTTCAGGATCAGTTTATATTTCTGAGATGAGCTATTGTAACTATTTACATTATTTACATTGTTTGGCTGTTGTCCTCATCTCCAATGACACATGGCCCAGTGGATAAAAGATTGGTTGAAGTAATCCAGTGACTTGGTGGACGAAATAAAGGGTTCGGTTTCAAATTCCAACATATATCACCTGAAGAAGGCCGGAGCGTACAACTACCGAAACGTTGTGAATATGACAATAA
>OZ038501.1:23769942-23794942 GCA_964036315.1 Acanthosepion esculentum | reverse complement strand
CAGTTATAACTTATTTCATGAATATTGTTATATTCATCTCTTCAGACTGAATATCCTTAAGAAATGGAATCAATCCATCCAGACAGACAGATAAAACCGGGATAAGAAGGAGAAAGGGGAAAGAGAAAATGAAGAAAGGAAAAAGGAAGAGAAAGAAATGAAAGAAGGCAGAAATAAAAGATTAGTCAATAGCAAAAAGTAAACAGATTGTCCTCGAAAACTTTCCTTCAAAGGGCTTATATAAAGAAGAAAGAAGTTAATATGCCGGGTAAGGAAAGGTAGAAAGATAGGAAGGAAAAAGGATAGGAAGTTAAAACTCTTACAACAATTTGTCTAATAAAGCCAGTGAAAGTGGTGTCAGTTTAGACGCAATCATCACCACATAATACAATCACCATCCTTTTAAACTAATAACAGTACTACTACTACTACTACTACTAATAATAATAATAATAATAATAAACGCGTCACAAGTAAACTTTTTTCACTTCGTCATACATTTTCCCCAATCCTGTTCTTGATATATAAAAATATTTATTTATTGTTATCTCATTCTAATTCTCTAAATATATATATATATATATATATATATATATATATATATATATATTTGTGTATTTAGACAGCAATCCTTCTTTCATGCACATTTCATTAAACATTTTCTAGGATTTTATTTAAACTGTTAGAATTAGAAATAGTTTGTTATATGTATGTTTTATAAAGGGATTCATTTTTTTGTTTCAAAACACGGTCAAGATATTATGTCCATGTTCAAAGTTAATATTATTAAGTGTTGGTTTGATTGTTTTTATTAGTAAGGCTTCCATTATTTTTAGCCTTTTTTTGCATGTGGATGATGCTATTATATTAGTGTTGTCGACAAGTATATTCCGAATAGTGTCCGGTAGGTCTCCATGAATATTTAAATGAGATCTAATTGAGCTATTGTCAGAAAGGTGTAGAGTTAGTCTGCGTGTTAAACAATTTGTAGTGTGGCCTGAAATATAATCCTTGAAAATGGCTAAATGTATAGCCGAAAGCGCTCTGATAAAAAGAACATTCGGACAGTTTTTATATAATTTATCCTCTGAAAAGAAAAAACTTTATTAGATCGCACGAGAAATTATATAAAAAACTAAATAAAAGCACCTTGTCAGTCGTTTTTAATGAAATGTGCATATATATATATATATATATATATATATATATATTTCGATAGCACAAACTCATTCTCATTAACAAGGCGTCAACGAGAGGTGGACTGACATTGAAAATAAATTTAAAACAATTCAGACACTTAAGGGCCGATGAAATGGACAAAGTCCGACAATAATTTTAAGACATTTTTTATGTTTATACGTTCTTTTTATAATTTCATAATGAATGACGTCATTTGTTTACATTTGGATATGCATCGAGCAGATATGAATGTACGAGAGAAAATCATGGAGAATTGTAGTTTAAAAACAGTAAAATCGACCTTGCTAACCGAAACGCTCCTCTGTGGCTAAATCGGTAAAAGCACGTCATGCTATATGACGGTTCCGTATAGGATACAGGTTCGATTCCTGTCGGAGGACGCATATTTTCTATGACAATTTCTCGGATATTCAGGCCGGTAAATGTTGTTAATACTGTTTATTATAAACAGAGCATTTACTTAAATATTTGTATCTATAAAAAGAACGTATAAACATAAAAATCTCTTAAAATAATTATCGGAGTTTGTCCATTTCATAATATATATATATATATATATATATATATATATATATATATGATGGACTCTCCCGTCGAACTCGACGTATGAGGGTCAGACAGATCAGTTCCCAGAAACCGAAAGCCCGACAGCCACACAGGATTTGATTATATTGGTGAAGGCTTTGTGCAGGGCCATCCACACTTTTTGGAGGGACGAATACAGGGACCTGGTGCAACGAATGCCACAAGGTCCCCAAACGACCCTCCGCAGGTTTTGAATTCAGAGTTGTCCTTCTCCTAGACCAGTTGCCGCCCAAGGTTATAGAACCCAGTCTGTCCTGCTATTTACCCATAGTTGGACTGAGAAGAAGAGGATTCACACCTTTCCCAAGGGTGTGTGTGTGTGTGTGTGTGTGTGTGTGTGTGTGTGTGTGTGTGTGTGTGTGTGTGTGTGTGTGTGTGTGTGTGTGTGTGTGTGTGTGTGTGTGTGTGTGTGTGTGTTTCCTTTTATATAAGGAATCTCGGAAGTGATGGAAACAGATACATTTTTTATACCTATTATTCCATATTACTATCTTTAAAAGATCGTTGTAACTAATCAATATAAAAACTAGCGTGAGCTGTTTAATCATATGTACATTTCAAACTCCACCTGGACGAAGCAGTATGCGTAAATTTTAGTTCTGTCAGTTTTACGTTTCTTGGGTATTTCCGGCTTCTGGTGACAAACAAGGTCTTTTATGGATGTTAATCATTCCATTCTAGGCAGAGAACTTCTTTTCTTTTTGTTTTTTGATTTGGCAGCAGTTGAGGAAATATATCTAACGTAAAATAGATATAGTGTTGCTATGGAAGTGAAAAGTGTTTTTGTTGAAATCTCTTTGATACATTTACGCCTACGTGGGCAAATAAGGCCATCTGTGAAAATAGTTTTTGTTTTGTGAGTAGGTGCAGACGACGTATATGTAAGCGTTGGCGTCTCAATGGATAGTTCTTCAAAATTCCTTCATTTCTTTATTTTGAAGTTCTTGCAGATTTTACTTGGCGAACTGCAAACTAAGCCTCTAAGGTTATTTTTAGCTTTCTTTTCTTTTTCCATCTTACATTATTTCCTTCAGGCGCTTCCTTTCCCGTTCTTTGCTTCTTTCTTTATTTTTTCCTATTTCTTTTTCCTTATTTATTTCGTTTTTTTTTTCTTTTGTCTTTATTTACTTTCCTCTTTCTTTCCTGATTATTTTTTTCTTTCTTTTTCCCTTTTTTGTCCCTTTCTCTCCTTTTTATCTTTCTTTTGTCGTCCCCTCTTTCTTTATCCCCTTCATACTTTTTCCCATTCTTTCTTTGTTTCTTTATTTTTCCTATTTATTTTTTCCTTTTTTCTTTTGTATTTATTCCCGTTTCTCTTTATTACTTTTTCTTTTTTCCTTTTATGTCCCTTCTTTACTTACCGCTTTCTTTTTCTCTTTCTTTTTTTCTTTCTCTCTTTCTTTCTTTCTTTCTTTCTCTCTTTTTTCTCTTTCTTTCTTTCTTTCTCTCTTTCTTTCTTTCTTTCTCTCCTTCTTTTTTCTCTCTTTCTCTCTTTCCTTCTCTCCTTCTTTCTTTCTTTCTCTCTTTTTCTCTTTCTTTCTTTCTTTCTTTCTTTCTCTCTTTCTTTCTTTCTTTCTTTCTTTCTCTCTTTCTTCTTTTCTCTCTTTCTCTCTTTCTTTCTCACTTTCTTTCTCTCTTTCTTTCTTTCTCTCTTTCTTTCTTTCTTTCTTTCTCTCTTTCTTCCTTTCTCTCTTTCTTTCTTTCTTTCTCACTTTCTTTCTGTCTTTCTTTCTTTATCTCTTTCTTTCTTTATCTCTTTCTTTCTTTCTTTCTTTCTTTCTTTCTTTCTTTCTTTTAAAGGCACACCACATCATCATATTTACACCATCCTCTAAACCTTTCTTTCACTTGTGCAAGAAATACTAAATTAAAATGAATGCGACAATGTACACGACAATCATGAGTGGCCACAGATATTACATCCGAAATGACATTGTAAATTCCAAGTATCTTACACTTCGAGCGTCTTCATAAAAATACAACAAATCTATAGTTGGATCTTTTCTTTTAGTCACTACTATACAAGTTTGTTTTTTGTTGTTGTTTTATTTTATTTATTTATTTTTTGCTTAAATCCCGCCATGGTCTCCTTGTTAAATTTCTTCTTGTATTTTTCTAATTTCTGGAAGAAGTTGTTTTACATCAAAAAAACAATTTTTGATGAACTTTTGTTGTTTTCGTCTTAATATTTTGTAAACAGCCGTTTCAATTTGCTCGTCTTTTATCAACATTACTTTTTCGGTGCATAAGAAATTTTGGGGGAAAAAAAAGAAATTTCTCATAAAGCTGAGTTGGGGGATGTTGTACTGACCCGCAGGGATTCCAGTCAACCACTTAAATATAAACAGCTGGGCTGTCATAAACAAGAGAAATTAATGGCGCTGTGTTTTACGCTGTTAGAAAACTAGAACAAATGATACTATCTATTGATTGTGAAATTGTTCTTTTGTTGTTCATCGAACTGGAAAAAATATGCCTGGCATGACCTTCTACAGAGACGAAGGTCAGCGCTTAAATATTTGTCATCTTAAAGAAAAATACAAGGCATTTTTGGTCATTGACAACTTTTTAAAAAATCCTTCATGAACAAAATCTTGACAGGTTCCAACAGAGTAGCTTAAACATAAAGTCCCTAGGAAAATTAATCTTTGCATCTGATGGGATTTAAATGCAATTCTTTGTTATAAATTGCTGCCTGTTGGACAAACTGTTAAATATGACAAATTGCCACGTTTAAACGACACATTGTCAGAAAAAAGCGCTTTTATACGCAAGCAAGGGGGTCGACTGGCAACTTGCTTGCACGATATCGGCGCCGCTTATGTAAATGTAGCGCAGAGAACCAATATGGAGCTGAAAGGAAAAATTCTTTCAAAACTGGTGACGTTTTCACATTTTTTGCTGTATATATATATATATATATATATATATATATATATATATATATATACACTTTATTATAAGATATTACATTCGAACATATGTAAACCGCTACATAAATGCATTCATGTTTCGATGCATATCATCGCATCTCATCAGGCGCGGTAGTAAATGAGGATTATTATAATTTTTAATATTTACTCACAATCTCTTCTCCTGCGAAAAAAGAAAATAAGAAAAGCAAGCAAGAAAGAAAGACATAAGATGTAATGTCTTCTAAAAAGAAAAAAGAAAGACACACACAAGATATAGTCAAAAAAAGAAAAGGAAAGAAATACAAGATATAGTCTCTTCTAAAAAAAAAAGAAGAAAAGGAAAGAAGAAGAGCGATAAGGAAAGAAAGACACAAGATACAGTCTCTTCTCCAAAGAAAAGGAAAAAGAGAGAAAGCGTATATAAGGATGATATAGAAATGTAAAGAAGCTAGACATGATATGTTGATAACCGGTTTAACCAATCAAAATAGTCTACGTTAATTAAGATGTCATGAAACATAGATTCAAAAAATCAACGGATACATATGACATATTTGAAACTTATATTTGATATATTTTGGTTATATATATATATATATATATATATATATATATATATATATATATATATATATATATATGGATAAAATAACTGAAAAAAGATTGGGTGTTTTTTTTATGAAAGTATTTATTTGTGTTTTTATATTTGATCAGACCAACGAAAGTTGTTTAAGGATATTTAATTTGAGGTTTTTTATATATTTCGTACCATTTTCCTTGTTTCTGATAAATATTTATATATCAGTTGTCCAATGTCTGGGCACTTTCGGCTTTTAGGTGCTTTTATCATTGCCTTTTGTGTCAGTTTCATCGTTTTCCAAGATGGCCACGTCTTCACATGAAGTCTCGTGTTTTATTCATGAAATATATTTAATATGTTTGTTCTAAAATTTGTTAACATTTTCATTCATGTTGGGTTGTTTGTTTTTATGTTTAATGCTTCTTGTATTTGTAATCGTTTTTTTACATGTTTATGTGATAAAGTATTTTTGTGTCATTCTTATGTCTATGTTGTGCTATTATGTTGATTGATGATATTTTCTTTTAAGCGTATCACCCCAAGCAAGGCTAGAAGCCACTATCACGCAAGGGGTTAAAGAAGGGTTGGAGAAAGAGCAGATAGGAGTTGTAAAGGAGAGGATGTGGAGAAAGAGAAAGACAGTGAGTCGATCAAGTCAAGGGGGTTACAGAAGATTTGGAGCGAGAGCAGATAGGAATGAAAGAGATAGTGGATAGATCAAGGCAACTGGAGATGTCGATTGACGCTACACTTAAACCGTTTGGAGATTGTAATTGTCAGGGAAACAGTAATAGGGAAGGGAGTTCCATAGGCGAGATGTGCGAGACATGAAGCTATTGGAATAGAAGAGACGTCTACATCTAACAGTTTCCACGGTGTAGGGGTGGGGAGGGGATATGCAATTTAATTGAACCGTATGCGTTATCTGAAATCAACAGAGCACAAAAAAAACAATCCTTAATAAAACAATCTTTCTTTACACTATTTATATTCGGATTATTGCCCTCAGTTATCGTTATCGCAACTTTTAGGCCGTTAAGCTCTCCAGCCTTCCTCACATGGGTAACCGACAGGGAATTCTGAACTGAACGCTTTATTTAATCTTTAGCGCTAGACTCTTCTGCTTCGATTGTCTTAATTCTTATTCTTTTTTTTTATTATTGCTCTGTTATTTCTCGATCGGTTCCAACTGATTCCAAGTGCACATTGCCCGGTCCAGGGATTGAACTCACAATTATTTTGTCACCAAATTCACGTAAGACAATACGATACAATAGCATAGTGGATTAATGCGTTGATTCGTGAATTGTAGGTTATCTTGATATACAAGATGAAGGCCGGAGGGTAGAACGACCGAAACGTTGTGATGAGAACAACAAAGATGAGGACATTGACGTCAGCATCCATAGGCGATAGTCTAAAAGGTTGAGCACTGAACAAACTGTCGTTTCTGGGTGTTAACTTCAATGTCTGCTTTTATATTTACATACGCTCTATCGCTGATATTGAGCACTTTAACTCATAAACATAGCATAACTTTAATGTCATATTTTATCATATATATATATATATATATATATATATATATATATATATATATATATATATATATATACACACACACACATATATGTCCTATATATATATATATATATTATAAATTAATAGATTTAAAATATGGTTTTACCGCTACACAGTGATGACCATGTTTCAGAAATGGAAGCTAAAGCCCCTGAATTTAATTTTGTTATTAAACCAAAGACATTAGTTCCATTTCCTCATCAAGCGAATTTTGGAGTAACTTACTTTTTAAAATTTACGGTTGTTAACGGCACAGGAAAGATTCATAGTTTGAGGGTTTCCAAGGTTACCGATAAATCCATTCATCTAGACAAGGGGTGGTAGAGGGTTCAATTTTTAATTTTCGTTGTCTCAGTTAATAGTTACATTTGAAAGCGGGGTTATGTTTAGGGATGGGTAGGGATGTATCTTTTAACAAATTCTGACATCCGCTAAATTCATGTCATCTGGGTTTATTTCTAACGGCAAAAATTCTTATGGTATTATTTCTATTTGTATATTTAAAGATTTTGAGGGACTGTTTAGGTTAGAATATGTTTTATCCACCTTTCTAAAAAGTTATTTTTAATATTTGATATACTATACTTCTAGTTAAAAACCAAGTAAATGTATTAGGATTACTTACAGTATTTAAAATTATTTATTCTTATCGAGTATAAGTAAATATTATTTTATTTTATTTTATTTTATGTAAACTTTATGACAATGACGGCAAAGGTGGTTAAATTATTTCACTAATTCAATAAACTTAGTATTATAAATGTATATATGTATGTATAAAGGACATTTAATGTTCAATATTATATTCTAACTTATTAATTTCACATGACTTTCGGTGTTCACTTGGATTCTTTCCAGTGTTTGAATTGCTTTGAGAGAGGTGTTATGGTTAGAGTACGTTTTATTTAATTACAATTTTAAAAGATATTTAGGTTAGAATCTGTTTTATTTAATTTCAATTTTAAAACATTTTTAAAATTCTACTTTCAAATTTAACTTTTTAATTTTAATCGGCTATATTTCTTTATAAACCAAGTAAATGTAATATAATTATCTACATTATTTAAAATTATTTATACCCATCAAATATGAGTATGTATAATAATCAGGTAATTTTTTTTTTTTTTTTTTTTTTTTTTTTTTTATAGATTATTTAAAGATTATTTAAAGAAAACTTTTGGCAATGACGACAAAAAATAGCTATTTCATTTCTCTGATTCAGTAAATTTTTATTTTTTATAAACTTAGTAATATATAGTTTCTCATGTATGCATAAAGGACATGGGTCATTTAATGACCTACATATTCTAGCTCTTCTTATTAACTTCCATTTCACTGTAGGTGTTTTATTGGATTCTTTTAGGTGCCAAAAGTACTTTGAAAGAGATGTCTGACTTTTATACTTATTTATCCTAAACGAGGATTGATGTTGGTAGAACCTCTTTTTGAACTCATGGCTCGTGCAACCTATATAAATTTTTATGTTTTCAGGATTTTCAACAGAAGATATATTACATTGGTATACTACTGATTCTATGCAACATTTATTTTGTAAAGGACAGTTTTGAGGGTTTCTACAATTACATAATTTTTGTTCACCCTCATTAGTTGTTGTTTGTATTTTTCCCTTGTCTACAATTTTTTGGTTCTGGTATAAGTGTTTATTTAAGATATTAGTATTATGTTTCTTAATTATCTTTTCTAGGTTATCAGTACAGCTATAACTTAATTTTAGTGTATTTCTATTGAAAATGGTACTAAGTTTACTTCCACCGGGAAAATGCTTGAGTATTAATTCAAGGAATTTTTGTCCCAATTTGTTTTTTACCATTTGGTTGTATGGGGGTGTATACCAAATTATTTTCCTGCTTCTGTTTTTCCTATGTTTACCGTTTTCATTTTTAATATAAGTTAGTTTTAGGTTTTTGTAGCCACTATCTTTTAGAGCTTTATTATAGAAATTAATATGTTCGTCGAAAATCTTGTCATTTGCTGAATTTGTACTAATTCTTTTTCGGATAGATAAAGGTATATGTTTAATTATAGATGAGGGGTGATTTGATTTAGGGTGTATATATACAGGATTCGTATTGAGTTTTTTATAAGGTGTGTATGTATTGTTCTTTAAATCTAATGTTATATCAAGGAAGTTAACCTTTTTAATTTTAGTGCTAACGGTAATTTTTAAACCCATGCTTTTAAATTCTTTATATAATGCCTTTCTAATTTTGTCTATTCTGAAGTTAGTAGAATTCCTAATAACCATGAGACCATCGTCCCTGTATAGACCAATGTCAGTTGAATCAATATCACGATGCGTTGTTAGGTTGTATAAAATAAAAAGACCAATGAGATCAGAAGACTCAGCTGAGTCTAGTGATCCCATTGTGATGTCAAAATGGTCATATGAATTTTTTACCCATTGCTCACCATTATGGATCAGTACCGATTTCTTCGCATTTAATATAATGTTCTTTTCATCCTCAGTAATATCCGTGTACTGGGTGGCAAAGTCCAACGCATTCAAGAACAGTTCTTTAGATATTGATGGGTAATAATTTTCAATATCGAACTGCATTAGTGTATAGTTTTCTTTAAATAATCTTTAAATAATCTATAAAAAAAAAAAAAAAAAAAATTACCTGATTATTATACATACTCATATTTGATGGGTATAAATAATTTTAAATAATGTAGATAATTATATTACATTTACTTGGTTTATAAAGAAATATAGCCGATTAAAATTAAAAAGTTAAATTTGAAAGTAGAATTTTAAAAATGTTTTAAAATTGAAATTAAATAAAACAGATTCTAACCTAAATATCTTTTAAAATTGTTATTAAATAAAACGTACTCTAACCATAACACCTCTCTCAAAGCAATTCAAACACTGGAAAGAATCCAAGTGAACACCGAAAGTCATGTGAAATTAATAAGTTAGAATATAATATTGAACATTAAATGTCCTTTATACATACATATATACATTTATAATACTAAGTTTATTGAATTAGTGAAATAATTTAACCACCTTTGCCGTCATTGTCATAAAGTTTACATAAAATAAAATAAAATAAAATAATATTTACTTATACTCGATAAGAATAAATAATTTTAAATACTGTAAGTAATCCTAATACATTTACTTGGTTTTTAACTAGAAGTATAGTATATCAAATATTAAAAATAACTTTTTAGAAAGGTGGATAAAACATATTCTAACCTAAACAGTCCCTCAAAATCTTTAAATATACAAATAGAAATAATACCATAAGAATTTTTGCCGTTAGAAATAAACCCAGATGACATGAATTTAGCGGATGTCAGAATTTGTTAAAAGATACATCCCTACCCATCCCTAAACATAACCCCGCTTTCAAATGTAACTATTAACTGAGACAACGAAAATTAAAAATTGAACCCTCTACCACCCCTTGTCTAGATGAATGGATTTATCGGTAACCTTGGAAACCCTCAAACTATGAATCTTTCCTGTGCCGTTAACAACCGTAAATTTTAAAAAGTAAGTTACTCCAAAATTCGCTTGATGAGGAAATGGAACTAATGTCTTTGGTTTAATAACAAAATTAAATTCAGGGGCTTTAGCTTCCATTTCTGAAACATGGTCATCACTGTGTAGCGGTAAAACCATATTTTAAATCTATTAATTTATAATATTAATGCTCTGTAAATTTAAATTTACATAGAGCACTATTGTGTAAAAATAAAAATATCTATAAGAACACCGGATTTTATATCTTACTGTTCTTTCCTTTTTATTTATATATACATACATTGGCTCCTAATCAAAGTCGAGCACTTTAAATCTTTATTTTTATCAGGAAAATATGGAGAAAATAAATTTCGGAATTTCTCTGAAAAACATTCCTAATACAAACAAAAAGGAATATTTCGTTGCATTAATGCAAAAGACGGAGGAACTCATACGAAGGATGAGATGGAAGGCCTACTTCTTCCTTCAACGGAATGATTTACAAAATAAAAACAAGGAGGTTTACGGTTTTAAAAGCAAGAAAGCAGCACCATTTGTTCATAGTTTGTCGGCTTTTGAAAATGACCTTTTGGATATGATAAACAGCATAAACTTCAGGGAGAAAAAATGCCACTTCCAGAAACACCTAGATAGAATAGTGAAAGTAATAAACACTTCTGATAAAATTTTAATAAAGTCAGACAAAACTGGAAACTTTTATAAGGCAACCACGAAAGACTATTATGATCTATTCAATAAGGACTTACATAAGAACTACAAAAAAGCAAATAATAGTAACCTAAATATGGTCCAGAATATCAATAATAGTAGTAAAAAAATCACTGATAAACTGAAGATCAGTGACAGAGTAGGTAAATTATCTGAAAAAGAGAGCTACATAACCTTAAAAGACCATAAACCAGATTTCGAGGCTAATCCAACTACAAGGATAATTAATCCTACAAGACCAGATATAGGAAAAATTAGTAAAATGATCCTTGAAAGGATAAATAAACAAATCAAAGATAAAATAGGCCTCAAACTTTGGATAAATACCGAAGACGTGATAAACTGGTTCACCTGTATAAAAGCAAAAAACAACTGTACACTAATGCAGTTCGATATTGAAAATTATTACCCATCAATATCTAAAGAACTGTTCTTGAATGCGTTGGACTTTGCCACCCAGTACACGGATATTACTGAGGATGAAAAGAACATTATATTAAATGCGAAGAAATCGGTACTGATCCATAATGGTGAGCAATGGGTAAAAAATTCATATGACCATTTTGACATCACAATGGGATCACTAGACTCAGCTGAGTCTTCTGATCTCATTGGTCTTTTTATTTTATACAACCTAACAGCGCATCGTGATATTGATTCAACTGACATTGGTCTATACAGGGACGATGGTCTCATGGTTATTAGGAATTCTACTAACTTCAGAATAGACAAAATTAGAAAGGCATTATATAAAGAATTTAAAAGCATGGGTTTAAAAATTACCGTTAGCACTAAAATTAAAAAGGTTAACTTCCTTGATATAACATTAGATTTAAAGAACAATACATACACACCTTATAAAAAACTCAATACGAATCCTGTATATATACACCCTAAATCAAATCACCCCTCATCTATAATTAAACATATACCTTTATCTATCCGAAAAAGAATTAGTACAAATTCAGCAAATGACAAGATTTTCGACGAACATATTAATTTCTATAATAAAGCTCTAAAAGATAGTGGCTACAAAAACCTAAAACTAACTTATATTAAAAATGAAAACGGTAAACATAGGAAAAACAGAAGCAGGAAAATAATTTGGTATACACCCCCATACAACCAAATGGTAAAAAACAAATTGGGACAAAAATTCCTTGAATTAATACTCAAGCATTTTCCCGGTGGAAGTAAACTTAGTACCATTTTCAATAGAAATACACTAAAATTAAGTTATAGCTGTACTGATAACCTAGAAAAGATAATTAAGAAACATAATACTAATATCTTAAATAAACACTTATACCAGAACCAAAAAATTGTAGACAAGGGAAAAATACAAACAACAACTAATGAGGGTGAACAAAAATTATGTAATTGTAGAAACCCTCAAAACTGTCCTTTACAAAATAAATGTTGCATAGAATCAGTAGTATACCAATGTAATATATCTTCTGTTGAAAATCCTGAAAACATAAAAATTTATATAGGTTGCACGAGCCATGAGTTCAAAAAGAGGTTCTACCAACATCAATCCTCGTTTAGGATAAATAAGTATAAAAGTCAGACATCTCTTTCAAAGTACTTTTGGCACCTAAAAGAATCCAATAAAACACCTACAGTGAAATGGAAGTTAATAAGAAGAGCTAGAATATGTAGGTCATTAAATGACCCATGTCCTTTATGCATACATGAGAAACTATATATTACTAAGTTTATAAAAAATAAAAATTTACTGAATCAGAGAAATGAAATAGCTATTTTTTGTCGTCATTGCCAAAAGTTTTCTTTAAATAATCTTTAAATAATCTATAAAAAAAAAAAAAAAAAAAAAAAAAAAAATTACCTGATTATTATACATACTCATATTTGATGGGTATAAATAATTTTAAATAATGTAGATAATTATATTACATTTACTTGGTTTATAAAGAAATATAGCCGATTAAAATTAAAAAGTTAAATTTGAAAGTAGAATTTTAAAAATGTTTTAAAATTGAAATTAAATAAAACAGATTCTAACCTAAATATCTTTTAAAATTGTAATTAAATAAAACGTACTCTAACCATAACACCTCTCTCAAAGCAATTCAAACACTGGAAAGAATCCAAGTGAACACCGAAAGTCATGTGAAATTAATAAGTTAGAATATAATATTGAACATTAAATGTCCTTTATACATACATATATACATTTATAATACTAAGTTTATTGAATTAGTGAAATAATTTAACCACCTTTGCCGTCATTGTCATAAAGTTTACATAAAATAAAATAAAATAAAATAATATTTACTTATACTCGATAAGAATAAATAATTTTAAATACTGTAAGTAATCCTAATACATTTACTTGGTTTTTAACTAGAAGTATAGTATATCAAATATTAAAAATAACTTTTTAGAAAGGTGGATAAAACATATTCTAACCTAAACAGTCCCTCAAAATCTTTAAATATACAAATAGAAATAATACCATAAGAATTTTTGCCGTTAGAAATAAACCCAGATGACATGAATTTAGCGGATGTCAGAATTTGTTAAAAGATACATCCCTACCCATCCCTAAACATAACCCCGCTTTCAAATGTAACTATTAACTGAGACAACGAAAATTAAAAATTGAACCCTCTACCACCCCTTGTCTAGATGAATGGATTTATCGGTAACCTTGGAAACCCTCAAACTATGAATCTTTCCTGTGCCGTTAACAACCGTAAATTTTAAAAAGTAAGTTACTCCAAAATTCGCTTGATGAGGAAATGGAACTAATGTCTTTGGTTTAATAACAAAATTAAATTCAGGGGCTTTAGCTTCCATTTCTGAAACATGGTCATCACTGTGTAGCGGTAAAACCATATTTTAAATCTATTAATTTATAATATTAATGCTCTGTAAATTTAAATTTACATAGAGCACTATTGTGTAAAAATAAAAATATCTATAAGAACACCGGATTTTATATCTTACTGTTCTTTCCTTTTTATTTATATATACATATATATATATATATATATATATATATATATATATATATATATATATAAAATGAAGAGGTTATAATGGTTCCAACGAGAGAAAAGTGTGTATATTAAAAAGAAGAGAGGTATCGAAAACTTTTTTGGTTGTAATGTGGATTTTAAAAAAAAAATATTATCCTTTATTTTCCATAATTTTACAACACGTAGACGGTCGCGAGACCAGAAACACGTGTTGTAAAATTATGAAAAATAAAGGATAATATTTTTTTTAAAAAATCCACATTACAACCAAAATGTTTGCGGTACCTCTCTTCTTTTTAATATATATATATATATATATATATATATATATATATATATATATATATATATATATATATATATATATAACAACCACAATAACATTTTCAACCTCTGTCAACAGGAAAAATTTGCAATAATGACATTTCCGGATCCAAAAGATCTTTTGAATTCGAGATCCGAAGTCATGATCCTTTGTATACATATAAAAATTCCTCTTAAACTCATATGAGGCTTGTTAAAAAATTATCTACATTTCAATTAACTTCCCAACGATACATTTATAATACCCTTGCTTTTCTCCCCACCCCCCTTCTTCTTTTCTTTCTTTCTTTCTTTGCATAACCCTCTTCCGTGAGTGTATTTATTTTTTTTAAAAAATAAAGCGTTAGAAGGTCAATTGATAAAAATCGCCTGAGGATGCCGTAAGGTTGAAACTAAGGTAGCGAAATCACCTGATCTCCTAATTCTTAAAGTATATATATATATATATATATATATATATATATATATATATATATATATATATATATATATATATTAGTAGACACTGATGGCAGCGGTGGATGGCTATAGTCTGTTTCATGTTTGAACACAATCTTCAGGCCATGAAGATTGGTTTCAAGCATGTGTCCACTTTTATATTTATTTACGCTCTATCCCTGATATTGACCACT
Organism: Acanthosepion esculentum; assembly: GCA_964036315.1. NCBI lineage: Eukaryota > Metazoa > Mollusca > Cephalopoda > Sepiida > Sepiidae > Acanthosepion > Acanthosepion esculentum. The sequence goes on along the minus strand of OZ038501.1, from coordinate 23,779,895 downwards.
TTTACTCATAAATATAGCATACCTTAAAACTATATTTTTATCATATATATTTATAGAGAGAGAATGGAGATCAACGTGTTTTAGTGGACTCGGCAGTTTTCAATCTGCTTGCCTGAATCATCTTCAAGAAGCGAGAGTAAGATCTAAAAGGTCAGCCAATCTGACAGTGATCTCATCTCACAATCCTCACTCTTGCTCCATATGTCGCCTCCTTTGTAAATCACTGGCGGGTCTTAAATGCCACTTGAGATTATCGCACAACATTTCATAACTGAAACAACTAAACAGTCAGATTCTCATACGTCGAAACCGACGGGAGAGTCCATTATTATTATTATTATTATTATTATTATTATTATTATTATTATTATTATTATTGTATGGGTGTGTGTGTGTCTATGTATGTGTGTGCATGTATGCATGCATGTGTGTATGTATACGTACATATTATCGTAAAAAGATATAACAAACTTATCTGAAGAGCCAAGGAGTGAAACAAATCTCCTTAACCAAACTTATATAAATGCAAAGTTCCTTCCCACTTTATATATATCAATATATATCTATGTATGTATATATATATATGTGTATGTGTGTGTGTGTGTCATTGAATAATATAAAACATATTATGTCTGTTTTTATACAGATTCTTTCCAGTTCTCAAATGAGGTTCGTGAGGTGAAGATGAATTTCATCAAGGAAGGCACCATAGTTTTTTCTACCCATGTATTTTCGATCTCCTCCAAGATCATCCTCAATGACGAATTACAAAGGCAAATTTATTGTAACTGATAAAATCAGCATTTTGTTGTGATGGGGTCTTAAAATTCTTCACTGCCTTAACCGGGTATCGAACTCACACTCTTTGGGTCCTGCCACTGGATCTAACTAACGCCTTTATCCACTGTGCCTTGTGTCCTAGGAGGGAAATTAACAGGATATAACTGATAACTGACATCCATTAAACATGGCACGTGGAACTATAACAGTCTATCCCAGTGAACGAAATAAAGTGTTCAGTTGGACATTCCAACTACCTGAAGAAGGCCGGAACGTACAACGACCGATACGTTGTAATAAAGATGGCGACAAAGATAAGGACAATAGTCCGAATAATGTAAATAATGTACATAATACCTCATCTCAGAAGTATAGACAGATACTGAAAGGCCGAAACGTTGTGATAAATATAGCAACAAAGATGAGGACAATAGTCCGAATAATGTAAATAGTGTACATAATACCTCACCTCAGAAATATAGACAGATACTGAAGGGCCAAAACGTTGTAATAAATATAGCGATAAAGATGAGGACAATAGTCCGAATAATGTAAATAATGTACATACTACCTCATCTCCGAAATATAGACAGATATTTATCCGTTGTAGCTATGGAGTTTTCGCGAAACAAGCATTTCAATATAAAGGAACTTTCCGAAAATTGGTAGAAATGTAAAATGGCAGTAAGTGTTTGTTATATGCACTTCAGCACGTTGCTGCTACACTCGTAATAATTTTTGTTGAGTGTTGGTGGATTGCTTTTGATATAGAGGGCTTCGAAAATTTGAAGTTTTTGTATATTATTTTCGTAATGTAGTATCTTCGTTTTATCAACAAGTATTTTTCTGTACTGAGAAGGGTTTGTTTTTAGATGTTGTGCAATAGAACTTGTATCCGACAATGTATCAATATAACATGAATCGCGACATGCTGCCTAAATATACATATATATATATATATATATATATATATATATGTGTGTGTGTGCGTGTGTGTGCGTGCGTGTGTGTGCGCGTGACGTGACAATAAAACGATATTCGTCTGATTTAATCTCGATTTGACCTTTCTCGTTTTCTTTAGTCATCTGTTTTGCTTCTTTCTTTCTTTTTTAATCTAACAATTCATAACTTACAAGAAATCAGAATTTAAAGAATGCCATTTACTGAAATCTTAGCCGCCGTTTCTCACAAGTGTCGTTTCAAAGCAAAGCATTTAAATGATATCAATTTATATGAAGCCTACCGCTCGCAGTCACACGCAGAATAGGACGCCTTTCACTTCGACAAAGATATGTCGGATTCCATCGTCTCTTTACACAAAGAACCATAATGTATGAAACCACGGATTTTTCCAGGTTGTTAGCTGACTGGCCGCCGAAGGCATGAACTGGGAAACTTTCATCTTCTATGGAAATTTTTTTACCTCGAAATTTACTGCGTTCATAGTTTTCACATTTTCCATTACCCAATACATGCATGCAAAATAAGCTATACAAACAAACCATTCTTCTCATTATTGTTTAAAATGTTGTTGAAAATTTGAATCTAACATGACATGTAAAAGGATCAAAAACTTTCAATTATCGTTTCTTAGAAAAGGCTCCGTATAAAAATGTATTCCGTCCTGGGTATGACGATAAACTACATCCGCGTCCTGGGTATGACGATAAACTACGTCCGCGTCCTGGGTATGACGATTTAAACTACGTCCAACCAAAAGGCCGTCGATCCGATCAATCGGCTGGTCATGTCATGCCCCATCACATCTAACCCATCCCAAAACAACTACAACTTACAATTAACTTTCCCTCCCAAACCCTACACTAAAGATACTAACACCTTACCCCTAAAATGGGATGGGAAACAATGATGTTGCCAGCTATACGTTTTTTGAAACGATGATGTTGCCAGCTATACGTTTTTGAAACAATGATGTTGCCAGCTATACGTTTTTGAAACAATGATGTTGCCAGCTATACGTTTTTGAAACAATGATGTTGCCAGCTATACGTTTTTGAAACAATGATGTTGCCAGCTATACGTTTTTGAAACAATGATGTTGCCAGGGATACATTTTTTTTAAACAATGATGTTGCCAGCTATATGTTTTTGAAACAGTTGCCAGCTATGCGTTTTTGAAACAATGATGTTGCCAGGGATACATTTTTTTGAATCAATGATGTTGCCAGCTATACGTTTTTGATATATCTAGTAAATACTGGATCTGGCATTAAATAACCCATAGTGGTTGATATGCCATAAACCCCAAACAAACAAAAATGTATTAGCTTGAGTCATAAATAATTTCCGTTTTTTTTTATTTATCAACAACATTTTCTTCCAAAAAGAAAGTACAATTATCTTTTATTCATTCGTATAGTCGCCATTTGCAATGACTTCTCGCTACTTATCAGGCAGCACTTCGATACCTTTTGAGTAAAATTCCGCAAGTTGAAAATATTATTGATAAACACTTGAATCTAGTTTTCATCTTGCCGTTCATTTGGCAGCGATCAAAGAAAATAATGCTCGGTTGGCCAGGCGAATATGGCGACTGGTGTCGAACAGACCAGCCGAGATGCAAATGTTTTTTCTCTGTTATTCTTTCTGTGTGTGGCCTTGCGTTGTCATGAAGGAGAACAGAAGGATTTCATCTACTGACGAGTACAACGCCCTTTTCGACCAAACTTTTATGGACATGTTGCCGCTGCTGGAAGTATAAATGTGCATTTTCTGTTCCATTGCGTCTTAAGAACTCTAAAGCTTGCAAAATCGGGAACGAGCTACAAAAGAGAAAACAATATATATATATACATGGTGTCCATAAAGTTCGTGTGCACTTTTAAAAAATTATAACTTTATGTGTATTTGCGATAGAAATAATCTGTAAAAAATGTTATAAAGTTTAATGTACCTAGTTTTAAGTATAGCTAAAATAACTAATGTGATTTTAGGCATTACTGTAAATCAGTTGGCAAATGTTTTCCGTGAACTGCAAAATCGTATTACCCTTTGTATTGCTAATGATGGAGGACATGGGGAAACTTAAATAAAATTTCTATAAAACCTTAAAAAATATAGATTAATTCTTTCTAATCCTTTTTACAAATTATTTCTATCGCAAATACAAATAAAGTTATAAATTTTTTTAAGTGCACACAAACTTTATGGACACCCTATATATATATATATATATATATATATATATATATATATATATATATATATATATATATATATATATATATATATATATATCACACATTATGAAATGGACAACGTCCGAAAATTATTTAAAGACATTTTTATGTTTATACATTCTTTTTATAGATACAAATATTTAAGTAAATGCTCTGTTGATAATAAACAGTATTAAATAACATTTACTGGCCTGGATGTCCGAGAAATTTTCATAGAAAATATTCGTCCTCCGACAGGATTCGAACCTGTATCCTATACGGAACCGTCATATAGCCTGACGTGCCTTTTTAACCGATTCGGCCACTGAGGATCGTTCGGTCGGCAACGTCGAATTTACTGCTTGTAAACTTCAATTTTCCATGAATCTTTCACGTACTGAAGACGAATATTTTCTAAGAAAATTTCTCGGACAGTCAGGCCGGTAAATGTTATTTAATACTGTTTATTATAAAACAGAGCATTTACTTAAATACTTGTATCTATAAAAAGAATGTTAAACATAAAAATGTCTTCGTAACATTTAATTTAAAAATGGGATCAATACAAAGTAGATCAATATTTAAAATCAACCGATGGGATGCACTTGGTAAGCATTGAAATACGCCTGCAATTGTGTAGCGGTTTTGACATGTGTTCGATGTAATATCCTAATACATACACACACACACACACACACACAGATATATATATATATATATATATATATATATATATATATATATATATATATATATATGTAATTTGCAGACAGTACTGTTCGCTGTATCACAGCTCCTCAGTGCAACTAGACATCCGAATGCTTCAAGCCAGGACCGAACCCCGACCAATTTGGTGTCATCAGATTTTCTACCGCTGAGCTATCATCATTCAGCAGAGAGAAACAGCTAATTCTAGCGTATTGTTTTTACGAATGTAAAGAAACGCCAATCAACCACAGGCCTCATTTTACAGAAACACTCACCCCATCGTTATTGACAGGGTCTCTCTCTCAAACATCATAGACGAGAATATAAGTTCCACACAAACACTGACCAAAGCTAATTGACAAAGTAGTTGAATACAATGTACTGTTAAATATAAGTGATTAATCTTCTGTTACCATTTGTTCTGCATCGCTATATCATTAAATAATGACCAAGTGAGGACATGTTTTTAAATCTAATCCGCTTCAAGCGTATGAAATACTTTTATTAGAGTTCGACACGTCGCGCGATGAACTTGCTTGTCGGACAAACATAAGTGAAAAATAATTCCTTTTTAAAACAGTGAATAAAATAAACACTTTCTTCATTAATTTTTCATCATAATTTTCGAAATTGAATTTTCTTTCACCGGTACTGGAAATTAAGGACACATGGTAAAGCCTTAGTTGAAAAGCCTGTGGGTCAGTGACTTGACCCAAAGAGGTGTGAGTTCTACCTCAGCAGAGATGAACAAATAACTGGGAGAGTTGAGTTAAAGGGAAATAACTGAAACTGGAATATCAGGAAATGGTATTGCACGTGCAATTAGAAATAAAGGCCCCGGATCGAAAGTCCAATCACCTGAAGAAGACCGGAGTGTACAACGGCCGAAACGTCGTGAATATGACAACAAAGATTAGAGTAATAGTCCGGACAATATAAATACTGTCAATAATTACAATACCTCATCTCAGAAACATGAATAGATCCTGAAGAAGGCCGGAGCGTACAACGGCCGAAACGTCGTGAATATGACAACAAAGATTAGGGTAATAGTCCGGACAATATAAATACTGTCAATAATTACAATACCTCATCTCAGAGACATGAATAGATCCTGAAGAAGGCCGGAGCGTACAACGGCCGAAACGTCGTGAATATGACAACAAAGATTAGGGTAATAGTCCGGACAATATAAATACTGTCAATAATTACAATACCTCATCTCAGAGACATGAATAGACCCTGAAGAAGGCCGGAACGTACAACGGCCGAAACGTCGTGAATATGACAACAAAGATTAGGGTAATAGTCCGGACAATATAAATATTGTCAATAATTACAATACTTCATCTCAGAAACATGAATAGATCCTGAAGAAGGTCGGAGCGTACAACGGCCGAAACGTCGTGAAAATCACAACAGAGATTAGGGTAATAGTCCGGACAATATAAATACTGTCAATAATTACAATACCTCATCTCAGAAACATGAATAGATCCTGAAGAAGGCCGGAGCGTACAACGGCCGAAACGTCGTGAATATGACATCAAAGATGAGGACACTACCTCATCTCAGAGAAATATTGACCGATACTGAAAAATTTTTCTTTTATTGGTAATGAGCACATCTTGTTTGACTCAAGCAGATCAACTTTAGAATAAGACTACATTTATTTTGCATCTATGATTGCTCATGAAGACAACACATGTCCCCCTCTCAATTTCCCTTGCAGACAATTTTAGCAGATAGCCTGCTGCTTGACTATATTCACTTTGGTGCAAGGTAATATTTATACAGTTGTGACGATAGGAATGGTGTATGTGATTTTATCTCGGTCTCAAGTGCTTTGTGTTTTATGACCATCGATTAAGTCTGCGAGGTATGGTGTAGAGTGAGCGGCCATTGTTAGATATAAGTAAATGCAGAACCTCCCAACAAACTGAGCTGACAAAGTTTGCAATGAACAACAAGAAAAAAAAAGAACTGTGAAAAAAAACAAGTAACCAATATATGCAAGGCAAATTAACAGTAATAAGGCAAAAATTTCCCAAACACAAGTGAAAATTCGGACAAGCGAACGCAGCGTTCTGACTTCAAGATAAGACAGACTGGGACAGAGTCAGATGAAACCGAGAACTTCTCTGTTTTATTGGCTAGGAAGAAATCCCAGCATGCATTTTTGTGCTTCTGCCTATAAATTGGGAAGGTTTAAGTGTTTTACATTCCTAGCCGGAATTTTGTAGGTCCCTTGTGAATTTGCAGTATTGTTCTAAATGTAGGATTGGGAGGTGGTGAACAAGTTATTGTGGTGATTGAGTATATTGTATTGAATGAATGGGTCGTTATTGTGATTAACTAGGACTAGAATAGTTACTGAGTAACAGCGTTTCCCCACTTTCCAGTCGGCCTTGTGCCACAATTTTGTATTTAAATACGAAATAGTCATTCCTAGCCAGGATTGAAACCAACATATAGTCTTCAAAAGGGTTACCTACATGACCGAAAGGGAATAAAAGTACATCTAAATATACATTAAAAATTTTGGGTCAAGTGACCACAAACCGGACGTTGCGGGTCTATATTAAGAGTCAGTGTAAGGATTTAAGGTATTTGAGTTCTAAAGCGACCTTGGCATGGAATAGAGTATCTCTTGGTTCAATGACAGCCTGCCCGCTACAAAGTAGTTCCGATTTACCAGTCTCGCATTGTGATGTTGTGCTGCACGGGTAGTTGAGGGAGAAATGTTGAGATGTCAGGGATGGCAGAAAGTGTCCCCAGTGTCGCCTATTTAGCCAGCCAGACCCCCTGAATTAAACAACTAAATATATTGGAAACAAGGCTAGAGTTCAATTTTTTCGGTGTTTATTTTCACCTTTTGTTTCCGTGTGAGCCATTTCCGGTTTGGCGGACACACCGACACGAACGTAAAATAGAGATGTAACCTTTGGTTATGTCAGTGAAAACTTGAGAGAATTCGCCGTTGTATGTTTATGCAGTAATTAATAGAGAAAAAGAACGGGCAATGGCAAAAAAGTGAACAGCATTGAAGCTACGTATATGAAAAACATGAATAATGCAATATGTAAGCACAGGTATCATTTAGCAGCTGTTGGAGAAAAGGTATTTATTGGATGATATCAATTTTGACACTGGCTCGCAAAGAACTATTGCAGAAAGAAATTACAACAAACCGCAAGACTGAAACACTAAACATCGCTTCATAGCAATTACTCTTAGATATTTGTTTAGGAAAATTAAACAAAGTTAACTTTTACACTATTTATATGCGGACTATTGACGTCATCATTATATGCGGATTAATGGTGTCATCATTATATGCGGATTATTTACATTATATGCAGCCGTCATTATATGCGGATTATTGACATATGCGGACGCCGTCATCATTATATGAGGACAATTGTCATCATTATTTGCGGATTAATGACGTCATCATTATATGCGGACTATTGACATTATATGCAGATTATTGACATCATATGCGGACGACGTCATCATTATATGCAGACTATTGACGTCATCATTGTGGCAATCACAACGTTTCGGTCGGAGAGCACAACAGCCTTCATCAGGTATCAGTCTGCAATGTAGATCCGGACAACTTACAGGGGATTTGGAACTGAACACGTTGTTTATTAAGCTGGAGTAGATTGTTCTCAAGTAGATTAGGTTTTAGGCTCCAATTTCCATACAGAATTGTCCCACAGGATTTTATCGCGAGCTCAAATGGATTAAACGTCGGTTCATAAATTTGATGTCATAGAAAGTAAGAGTTCAAACTCCGGAGCGGGCAGTGTACTAGGAGGCAGTGGAAAAGGGACTAACAATAACCGAACAGCATAAAAAAGAACTAGGCGAGATATTCCTAGATATCCAAGTGGAATGAGAACAATCTACCGCGTAGATTAAAAGGGTTCCGTTCGAAATTCCCTATAGGTTGCCCGGATCAACATAGCTGATGAAGACCGGAAGGTAAAACAGCCGAAACGTTGTGATAATAACAACAAAGATGAGAACAATAGGTAAATAGTGTAAATAATAATGATAACCCTTCATACCAAAATGTTCGACAAACGGTTAACTATAGTACAAAGTTTATGAAGCATCGGGAAGAAACTCAGAAATCAAGGCTTGTGTTCTCGAAAGTCAACAGTCATTATTTCATTTGAAACTAAAAATACGGTATAATTCCTTTTTCTCAGTAAGTAAAGAACTTCATCGGACTAAATTTGTTATATTGATACGACTACACATGCGCACGAGCGAAGGTTGCTAGTGATTTTAGAAATTTTTTTTTATACCTACCCGAAATGATTTTGAGTTTTTCTGTTTTTGTTTTTCTTTCCATCACTTTTGTTAGTAGGTATCCCACACTGTGATAATAGATCTGCCACGATATATATATATATATATATATATATATATATATATATATATATATATATATATATATATATTCAACACCATCACTTGATAAGACAACAGAGGTGTTGAAACAAAATGGCTATTTTTGTAGTGATTTTATAACATATTTATGTTATAATTTTCGAATAAATTATATTTGCTCTACTCTGTATTGAACACTCTTTTAAGAATAGTATTTTTTGGTTATCGGAATTTATTCCGTATACACCAATCCTATACGTGGATATATATATATATATATATATATATATATATATATATATATATATATATTAAGACATTTTTATGTTTATACATTCTTTTTATAGATACAAATATTTAAGTAAATGCTCTGTTTTATAATGAACAGTATTAATAACATTTACCGGCCTGAATGTCCGAGAAGTTTTCATAGAAAATATTCGTCCTCCAACAGGAATCGAACCTGTATCGTATACGGAACCATCATTTAGCCTGACCCACAGAAGATTGTTCGATTAGCAAGGTCGATTTTACTGTCTTTAAACTTCAATCTTCCATGACGAATATTTTCTATGAATATTTTTCGGACATTCAGGCCGGTAAATGTCGTTAATACTGTTTATTATAAACAGAGCATTTACTTAAATATTTGTATCTATAAAAAGAATGTATAAACATAAAAAAAAATGTCTTAAATAATTGTCGGACTTTGTCCATTTCATAATATATATATATGAAATTTTATTTAATATTTATTTTTATTTATATTTTTTTTATACTCAAGATATGTTCGCCTATTATCTGCTTCATACTCCACCCCGGTTTTCAAGCTAAAAATACGGGATAATTCCTTTTTCTTAGTAAATAAACCCATTAAGA
>OZ038501.1:23729942-23764942 GCA_964036315.1 Acanthosepion esculentum | reverse complement strand
GTCACATCTCTGGTTACAAAAAGAAGCATGAAACAGTCTGCATATATATATATATATATATATATATATATATATATATATATATATGTAACACACTGTGTATATATACATATGTGTGTACCAAACTGTATGTATATATATATATCTATCTAAGTTTTCGCTTCCAGCATCTTATATGCACGAGTTTGTCGTTGCTTGGAAATCTTCCATGTAAATAGAAACAGACTATCATCACTGTTTTGTCCGTGTATTGCTTAATATATTGTAATGTATTGTCATCTTTGATGATGGCTTATGTAAGCAGAAAGCTTAGATAGGATTAAAAATATATATCAATATTGTGATTTTCTTTCGTCGTTTAATGATAATGTTATTAAGTTTATCAGACGATATGAAAAGAATTTACATAAAATAAATAGACAACACTTGTCTATATTATTTAATGAAAGCTGCATATATATATATATATATATATATATATATATATATATATATATATATATATATATATATATATATTGTGTATAAAATCAACAAAAGTTGACATTACAAAAAGCAGCGTTCTATGTAAAATCTGATGATAAAAGGTACTTAACTTGACCTCTCCGCTACAAAATCAAATCCCTGTGATTTGATTTTTGTAGAAGAAAATGTATCTAGGGCAGAGATCTTAAGAATATGGTGATGTTCGGACATGCTGAGTTTGCCCAAAAACTGCTGCCCAAGCTATGGTCACTGATGAAAATTCTGTGATGTGGTGAGACGACCACATTAATCGTTGCTATAAACAGCGGAAACAAGCGAAAAAGTTATAATTTAATTCAATAAATGTAATTTCCATTACTCTGTCATTTGTGGTCCTTCATTTTCGCCCGATCATTTTGTTTCAAAAATTTGTGAGCAACCCTCCCACCCACGTATATATCAAATTTCAAAACCACTTCACCTCTACGTTTTGTTTTACATTGTTCCCTAAATGTGCATCCGCTACTGCAGAACCAGTTTTCAGGCTTCCCCATTGGACCAATGGTTGGAAAAGTAATCCGGCTCTGCCTCACCATTATCGCAAGTTCGATCGTCTCTCCATGACCATCACACTTGTAGCTTTTTGTCTGGCGAATTCAGATTAGCATCTTTTTTTAAAAAACTAACAGCAACGCCCTAAAATTTTGTCAGCTGCTGAAAAACATGCTGTCTCTTGTTACAAATGCTTTTTGTTCAGTTCGATCCTCACAGTCATTACCCTTCATAGCGTGGGTAATCATGGCACTCCATATCTTCCTATCCTTCGTTGCTCTAAGCAATGTATTTTTTAAACTGTCCTTTCAAATCTCTGGTTTGTCATCCATTTGCACTATCTCATTAGTGTGGCTACTTGTTCTTTCTTTCTGTCTCCTCTTATCCCGTGAGTCTCAAATTCTCCAAGTTCTTTTTCCTCGTTAATTGTTCCCAAAATTGTCTTTCTTGTTCCCATTTTCCTTAAAATTTCTTCGTTAGCCGTCTATGGTACTCTCAGCATCCTTCTGCTATTTCAAGTCTCTTCTTCATCTGTGAGAAGATTGTCCAGCATTCTCTGTCATATAGGATGACTGCTATTACATAGCAGTTCAGCATTCTTTTCTTCGTAACGATTTTTTTCTGTTTCTTAATACATTGCTTAGATTTTGGAAGACATCTTCTGCTATTCCAATGCGCCTTCGGATTTCCGTATCACAATACACTCTTGCATAATTTAAGCTTAGCAAGTAGGTTTACGTACATACATAGGACGCTCGATATGGTTTAACGTCGAGTAAAGTCATCTCGTAGGATCTCGTATATTATCGTTGAATTTTATCTTATTTGCTCCGTATCTGTTGCCTTGTGTCAAGCTAAACTAAGATTAGTAAATACCAATGATCAAATTCCCTATAAATCTTTTTTCAATCTCCGGAACATTTCACTTTGACAGTTGAGGGGGTTGAATGTTCAACTGTCCGCCATATTAGCATATCACTTTGATAAATGGTTGCCTTCGGCCTGATACCTTCATCATTATAACCATCAAAAGCGACTGACACTGCGACAGATTTTCTTTTTAAGAACTATCAAATCAAACAATTCCCATTATTATTATTATTATTATTATTATTATTATTATTATTATTATTATTATTATTATTATTTGCTTATTGATTCAAAGGATTCCTTAAAATGTCTATTCTGCAGTTCACAATTATATGGAGATTTTTTCTGATCGTTTTTAGTAGAATGTCAGTGTGATTTTGATTGATCGACCACTTAGATGTCTGTAGGCTTCGGATATTGGGGAGCCATGATCGCCAACGTCCTGAAGGGACACGGCACATAGAAGAAGAAAAATGAATTTGTGTAAATGGATGGCGGAACAGGGATTGTGAGAGACAGCAAAAAGACAAAATTTATTAAGAGCTACAAAGGACGGGAAATTGTGGAGAGCAATGATCGCCAACGTCCTGAAGGGACACGGCACATAAAAGAAGAAGAAGAAGAAGAAGAAGAAGAAGAAGAAGAAGAATGAGTTTGTTTAAATGGATGGCGGAACAGGGCTTGTAAGAGAAAGCAAAAAGACAAAATTTATTAAGAGCTACAAAGGACAGGAAATTGTGGAGAGCCATGATCACAAACGTCCTGAAGGGACACGTAGCATAAAAGAAGAAAAATGAATTTGTGTAAATGGATGGCAGTACATGGCTTGTGGGAGATAGCAAAAAGTCAAAATTTATTAAGAGCTACAAAGGACAGGAAATTGTGGAGAGCCATGATCATCAATGTCCTGGATAATCTCATCAAAGATGATGAAGAGACTTGAAGCAACAGAAATTTGGTTCTACAGAAAGATGCTGAGAATACTAGCAACGACGAAGTTTTACAGAAAATGGACACAAAACGAAAACTTATACTTAATATCAGAAAGAAACAACGCAATTTTCTAGGGTACATAACGAGGAATGGAAGCTTTGAAAAATGTGATACTCACAGGACCGGATGAATGGCAAGAAAGACAGAGGAAAGCAACGTATTACATAATTAGGGAGATTGGGTGAATGGACGAAGGGACAAAATTTTAGAGAAATAACAGAAATACAAAATTTATAAAGAGCTACAAAGGACAGGAAATTGTGGAGAGCCATGATCGTCAATGTCCTGCGGGGACACGGCACATAGAAGAAGAATGAGTTTGTGTAAATGGATGGCGGAAGAGGGCTTGTGAGACATAGCAAAAGACAAAATTTATTAAGAGCTACAAAGAACGGGAAAATGTGGAGAGCCATGATCGCCCAAAACCCTGAAGAGACACGACACATAAAAAAGGAGATCCTTAAGATATTTGCAGTTTAAAAAATAATACGCTGAAAGTTAAACAATCAGAGAAATAGGGGTTGACAAGTTAGGCTGTGACTTCCCTGATAAAAAAAAAAAACAACTTTTCAGTTAATTATTATTAAATGTAAAGAATAAAAGATTTCTAATTCCTTGTAGATTTGTAACAACAAATATATAATTTAGTAAATAGTTATTATTTTCATCTTAGGCATAATTTCCCTGTGGCTTCATTATAGTACATGGTGCCGTAGAAATACCTCCCACATCATAGTAAGATATTATCTACATGAATATACCATTGCCACTAACGTCTTACCATTATGTGGGAGGTGTTTCTGCACACCCTGTATTCATTACGTGAACACTCCTCCAAGCTACATTTGATAACGGACGATTAAGGCCGCCTTCGCTTCTGGGTTTTTTTCTCGTGTAAAACCTGAGATTAACGTTTTATAACACTTTATAAAATGTCCTCCTCCTTTATAAGAATTCTAAAATATCTTTTTACTAGCAGCCATACCCAGCTGGTCGATCAGAAAAGCGTTCAATTAAAATGGAGCAAAAACAGCATCATGTTTACATGTAACAGAGTCTATCTTCTTCAATTACTTTAAAGTACTTTCATTAAAAAAAACATTTTGAATTAATGCAGTTACTGATATAACTGAAGTAGTCTGTATTTATTCAATCGAAGTTAGTCGAGAACATGAAGGGGTAAAACAGGCAACATGAAGACCCACTTCAGATCAGAATTATTTTGGCGTTCTTGAAATTCAATTTATCAGTGTGCTACCAGGGATGTAAAAGAGGATAGATTTATAAGGCAATTGTTTGATGAAAATTGGTTGAAAGATCAACGAAAAATAAAAAAAAATGAAATCAGGAAAAATCGTCATTTTTCGCTATTTACGTGGGTTTTCAATTGTGGACTAAATTATCAAGTTAAATGACTGTTAAACAATCAACTTATTAAGTGAAGTTTGTGTGTATTTAAAATTATCGATTTTTTTACGCTAAGAACCTATCTTTTACACTATTTACATTGTTCGGACTATCATCCTCATCCAACGTTTTATTTATCACAACGTTTCGGCCGTTGTACGCTCCGGCCTTCGTCAAATGGTTGGAATGTCGAACTGAACCCTTTATTTTGCTCGCCGGGGTAGACTGTTCTAGTTCCACATCTAATGGATGTCAATATCTTCTGTTAATTCCCCTCTCCAAGTTCTCCACTGCCTTAACCATGTATTGAACTCACACTCTTTGGGTCCTGTCACTGGATCTAACTAACGCCTTATCCACTGTGCCATGTGTCCTTGAGGACATCTGTGTATGAATCTCTGGGAATTATAAACCTAATGTCTTCAGCTACCTGTTTCTACCAGTCCTCATATTGCAATTTTTGCTGTTATTATTGCATATTTTTTTCCAGAGCTCACCTTGCAATTTTCGTTGTTATTATCGCTTTTCTCTGGCACTCCTTATTACTGGTTCCCATATTGTATTTATTTTTATGCTTGGTCGGCTCAGGAGATTTTTGTGGCCTAGCATATGTGATGAGTTCTGGTAAAAAACATGCAATGATAACAGCAAAAATTGCAATATGAGCACTGGTAAAAATGGTTGCTGAATACATTAGGTTTATAGGACTGATATTACGTAACAGTTCCACATTCCTTTCTTTGCTTTTGGCGAAAAAATCCCTATTTCTTAATACTTTGCTTAGCTTTTGAAAGGCATCTTTCGCTATCCCAATGCGCGTTCAAATTTTGGTGTCGCATCTTCCATCCTCTGTTAAAACCTCCAAGAATCTACTGAAATCATTCCATTAAGTAATAAAGATCCTCATTTCCTTTTTCTTTCATGAAAAAACTCTTTAAACGGGTGTTTAGGCAAAGCTTCTTATTCTGTAATTTTCAAATGACTCATTACAATACTAAGAAGCATTCAAACTGCTTTTTGCTTGTGTAGCAAAGGGATATATGATCATGTTATCAGCATTATAAATGTATAAATATATATAAGATATATATATAATATCATGTTACCAACATTATAAATGCCGTGGGCAAGTGTTTGGGTGGATAAATTAGAATTGTTAAAAACTAGAGAATGATAGTTATTGTAAACCAAAAAAAGGAGCCAATATCAAAAACGGAATGAAAGCTATCATAGATTTCGACCGTCCTGGGTATGACGATAAATTACATCCGCGTCCTGGGTAAGACGATAAACTACGTCCAACAGCAAGGCCTCTGATCAGGACGTTTTTGAGGAGCGTGAAACCACCTCTTAATTGCTGGTGTTCCCAGCTCCACCCTGACCCGGGTTGGTAGCATCTGTTAGGGCCCTAGCTTTGTGTAAATAGTTAATCCCAAACTGGAGTCAAAACACTATGAAAGTAAATAGGTTTTAATACCAGAGATACTTTTTTAAAAAAATATTACCAGCGAAAAATTTTTGAAGAAAAAAAATATTACCAACAATACGTTTTTGAAAAAAAAATATTACCAGCAATACGTTATTGTACTCAAAAATATGAGTAATTGAAATATGGTTCAAATATATATGTATACATACACAGTTTTTTTTTTACCTAACTATCGCGATGAATCTATTTCAGAATTTTGTTTGCATTAAATGACCCACTGAGGTTGATATGCCATAAAACAACCAACCAACCATAGATTTCAAGCAAAGAGAAAGATCAATTCTCACGCATACAGACAACTGAACCAGCAATACATTCATCGACGAGATCTGTACGACATCCTCCAAATTGACAAATCGTATATTTACCAAATGTCCATTGTCAACACGCTAACCAGTTAATAGATTACTGGCAGAGATAATGGCACTTACGAGGCAGATTTTTTTCCCACAGTAGGTCGTCATTTCTTTCTGCGGTAGACCAGTTGCAATCCAAGGCTATAGAACCCGGTCTGTGGTCAGTTATATGCCATACGTGATACACGCTTAAGCAATAATGTATCTTTTAATACATGACTGACGAGGCAGATTTTTTTCCCGCAGTAGGTCGCAATTTTTTCTGCGGTAGACCAGTTGCCATCCAATGCTATAGAACCCGGTCTGTGGTCAGTTATGTGCCATGCTTGATACACTCTTAGGCGATCATGTATCTTTCAATACATGACTGACGACGCAGATTTTTTTCCCGCAGTAGGTCGCCATTTCTTTCTGCGGTAGACGAGTTGCCATCCAAGACTATAGAACCCGGTCTATCCTGCTATTTCCCCATTGCTTGAGAAGAAGAGGATTCATACTTTTCCCAAGGGTATTATCACGTAAGTGAATGTAATTGTTTCGAACTCGGCTCTCTGATTCCTCAATCCAAGCCGCTATCCATTACTCCACCGTGGCTCCTTAAATCAATATAGAATAATAATAATAATAATAATAATAATAATAATAATAATAATAATAATAATAATAATAATAATAATAATAATTATTATTATTATTATTATTATTATTATTATTTATTTATTTATTTATTTATGTGTGTGCGTGTTTTAATAATGTAAATGTAAACATGAATTCAGTCGTTCATGGAAGAACGCATGAAATGATAATAAAATGTTGATTTAGGCGAACAGTCGGGGTTTCAAATCCGGTCTGCTTCCTATCTTTTGCTTTTTGTAGTTCTTGTATGTCACCCATTAGGTAGAGAATAGATAGAATGTTTCTTAACTGTGGCGACTGTTTTCATAGATTAAACGCCTTCAGAGAAATGTTAACAGATTATAAAGAATGTGCAGCCTCAAATTACTAACTGCTGTTCTAAAATTACACGTCTACGTCTTTGGATACGTTATTCTGAAAAAGTAAAGACTATTTTACAAGAATCTTTTTTAAGCAAATCACCCCAAACAAGGCGGGAGTGCCACTGCTACGCAATGGGTTAAAGAGAATGAGAGTAAGAGTAAAGAGGAGTGTTTGGGAAAAGGATAAAGAGAAGGACAGGGATCAAGATCATGGCATCAGAAGATGTCGATTGACATTACATTTGAATGTTTGAAGATTATAGCTATCTGGGAAACAAGTGATAGGAAGAGAGTTCCGCTGACGGGAGGTGCGAGATAAGAAGCTGTTGGAGTAGAAGAGGCGGTTATATTTAACCGTTTCGACAGTGACAGGGTGGGACCGAAATGCCAACCTAGTAGCACGCTTAAATTCATACAGATGGGGTACCAGTGAAAGTAGCTCGTCATAGCAGTTGCCATGAAAATACTTGTAGAAAAGACAGAAGGAAGCCACAGCACGTCTGTTAGAAAGTGACTGTAGACGAGATGCCAGATCAGGACCAATCATGTTGCATATCCGTCTCTGGATTTTGTCGAGGACCTTGAGATGAACAGCGGAGAGCACCAGACCCTATATGGCTGCAGTGTTATATGCAAGGAAAAATGGTTCATTTGTGTCATGCATATGTTGTTTTTTTGGTGTTCTTGTTTTTTTTGGGGGGGGGCATTCGCGGTCTGCCCTATAGTGAAATAATTATGTATTTTCCACTTGTCTCAGAAGTCGATGTTCTACACCCCCAAATCCAAACCAAATAATATAAACTAGTTGTACTTATAAAAATCTCGTGGTTTTGAGATTGGTATTTTCTGATGAATCATAATTCCTTAGTTAATGACTGAATAAACTCATTACGAGTTTCATGACTATATAATAACTGTGGAATTTTCAGTATTGTGTTCGTCAAATATTTGATCTTAACAACTTTAACCAAATATTCCAACGAAAATAGTAATGAATAAAATGTCGTAAACTATAATTAGTTAAAAGTATTCACTACGATTGAATACTTTCAAGGTTAAGGTTAGTTTAACTGCTTTTTATAAGGTGAAGAGTTTCTTATGAATACAACATATTGCAACAACAATCGTAAGTATGAAAACAGATTATTATTTAAAGAAGTAAGCGGGTACAAATGAAAAGATCTGAAACTGACAAATATTTCCATTTCACTGAAGAGCATGAGAACGTGACCGCCTCTTTTATCTTCACATTCTTTTTTCTGGCTTTCTCTTTCTCACAGTATTTACTTGAAACTGAGTCAGGTTGTGACACAAAGTCGTTTTTTAACGTAGGGACCCGAGTGTCTTCACTCGGGCCGCTGGTCTTAGCCAGTCATAGCTTGTCCAAGCTGGTCTAAGCTAGTCTTAGCTGGCCATGGCTTGTCCAAGCTGGTCTAAGCTAGTCTTAGCTGGTCATGGCTTGTCCAAGCTGGTCTAAGCTAGTCTTAGCTGGTCATAGCTTGTCCAAGCTGGTCTAAGCTCGTCTTAGCTGGCCATGGCTTGTCCAAGCTGGTCTAAGCTATTCTTAGCTGGTCATGGCTTGTCCAAGCTGGTCTAAGCTAGTCTTAGCTGGCCATGGCTTGTCCAAGCTGGTCTAAGCTAGTCTTAGCTGGTCATGGCTTGTCCAAGCTGGTCTAAGCTAGTCTTAGCTGGTCATAGCTTGTCCAACCTGGTCTAAGCTCGTCTTAGCTGGCCATGGCTTGTCCAAGCTGGTCTAAGCTATTCTTAGCTGGTCATGGCTTGTCCAAGCTGGTCTAAGCTAGTCTTAGCTGGTCATGGCTTGTCCAAGCTGGTCTAAGCTAGTCTTAGCTGGTCATAGCTTGTCCAAGCTGGTCTTAGCTGGTACAAGCTGGTTAGAGCCGGTCCAAGCTAGTCATAACTGTGATACTACCAGCGCAGGGACGGGTCCCTGTAACCGGTAAGTATCCGAATGTGTATACCCCTCCAAAGAAGGATTTTCACACTCGGCTTTCTCTTTTTCACTGAAACTAAACAGCGTCTCTGATATGTATTTTTCGTCGCGATCAAAAATGAACAGTCCATTTTTTTGGGGGGGGGGGTAATAAAAGAAACAAGGAGAATAATATGATTGGTTAGAAATCTTGATTTGTAAGTCATGGCTTTCGCAGTAAGCTTAATTCTCATTGGTTGCCTCCTTTTTCGTATTTGCTGTCAAACTCAACTAAACTGTAAATAACGACATAAAATAGCGTCTGTTGAAAAAATGTCCCCTTGTCTTTTTCGTTTATCCAATTTATGAACATCTGTTTCAACATGAGTATGTGTCTAGGCGCACGCACATGACAAGAGATTGTATTTTGAGAAGGAATTTTAGATTAAGGCTTTTCTAACAGAGTCTCAAGAGTTTATTCGATCTACCCCTTCCAGCTACAGGCATTGAAAGAAAATATGCAAATGTCACATCCATTTTTTCTTCTTCTCGTGGCGTCCTAAAAAAAAGTCGAATGACTTGTACTCACTGACATCTGCTAGTTCAGTTCATGATGTTTAGAACGTCAGCGCTTCAAGTTAATTTGCAAAGATAAAAAAAAATGATGCTGAATCTTTAGAATGTGACCCTTAACGCGATCAGTCGGGGTACTTCTTGACTGTGAAAGAAGAAAAGCGAACACTCTCAGTGAGATAACAGCGTTTGCGTTCAAACGATACAGAGTTGACGTTTTAATATAAATAAGTAAAAGTAATTTACTCTTCAGAAGCAATTTTGCTCCTTCGTGTCCGGAAACTATTAAATAACATAGGTTTAGTACCAACTGAAACGTGCTCCATCCAGTATCACCCATTGCACTTTGAAGAAGAAAAGGGGCATGTCTTGATGTCTACAGTAAGCACCGAGAGAACAAAGAAATATAAGGATGAGAGACCCATTCTACAGCGAGTGATTTTATCTTCATCGGCATTTAAAGGAATAAGCCTGAATCCTAATTCAGACTAATTCTGGGTGACAAATAAGCCGATCATCGATATTACATGATATTAGAAATTAGATATTTCTACCAGGATGTATCAATCATTGATTTCAGTGGTCGGTGTTCAAGCCATATAAAGGCGAAGATTTCGAATACTGATTTTCAAGGCATACATACAGGCTCCCATTTTCTTTAGACTGTTCAGGGCATCATGTACTTATTCATCCAACATACACACTTCTTTTTTTTTACTATTGTTCACCCAATCCAAGGCCCAAGAGCCACTCAAGGCAGACGGTTGCTCTTGTTGTAACGGCGTACAAGAAGAGAGAAAGAGGTGTCTAGGATAGATAGGATAAAATAGACTTGAAAAGGTTAAGATTGTAATGATCAGGGAAGCACCCTCTCGGGAGTCCGTTCCGCAACATAACAATTCCAGGGAAGAAGCTGTCTGAGTGGAGCTTCCTCTTTACTAGTAGAATTCATAGAGAATCAGTGTACGTATCATGGTGGATCCTAGGCAGTGAAGGCATGAACTGATGGGACCGACGAATATCGCTTGCCCGAACATCTACCATGAAATTAACGCTAGAGTATCGAATCGAGAGGTTAGCAACGGGGGTTGTAGGATGGGAAACAATTCATCACTCACAAGTGTCTATGAACACAAAAGGGACCTGATAAATAAGAATTAGACAAATGCACTAGTCATACACAAATAAATTCGACCACAGTTTTTATCTAAAAAAATGCCAGATTCATCAAGAGAAAAAGTAATTTACTATTTAAGGAAGATCCTCGACAGTGGCGCCATCGAATATTATCAAAAATATCAATCTACGCCCCCGTTTTTTCCCAATCACACACCTTTCCTGAAGGAATTACTACTTTCCGATACCAACATACACAACATGTGTTGAAAAATTAAAGGAAAAAAGCTGAATCCATCATTTCAAATTTAATTCTTTTTCGAGTTTACTAAATGACGTAATCTAAGGCCTAAATGCCTAGACATTTTAGTTAACCTGATGAATATTTATGAGCGTCTTTAAATTTAAAAATTTCCTTTCAGACGTAAGCTTCGAGTTACTGTCAAATACATATTTGTTGCAAGATAAACCATCACATTTGCCTTGATAAGGTCTGTCAGATGACAAAACTTGTTGGCTAAATCAATGCATAGTTTTACTCTGGTATTTTCATTCATTTTATCTCTTTTACAAATATACTCCATCTGAGAACAATTACACACACACACACATACACACGTATGTATGCGTATATATATATATATATATATATATATATATATATATATATATATATATATATATATATATATATATATATATAAATAGATAGATAGATAGATAGATAGATAGATAATATTTGTGGTTAATATATATATATATATACACACATATATATATATATATATATATATATATATATATATATATATAAATTTCCAAGACGGTAGAATCCATGTAGAGCTCAATGTCCATCCAGGACAGAGAAATATAAAAGGAAAATATTTTCCGATTTCTTTTTGAATTTGTAGGTCTGATGAATTGGATCGTGATTATGATTCCAATGTAACAAATTATAACCATGGAATATTAGTGTTTGAGCCTTTTACATTTTAACTGTTATATTTACCAAAATTACACAAAAATATCTTGAAATACTACAAAGTAAATTTATTCAATAAAATCGATGTTCCCTTCAACCACGAACGCCAGAAAACTTCGGAATCTTCTGCAGCTGTTCTGGACTATTTTCTTGATTAATTTGGCGAATGCTGCCATAATCCTTGCCTTCAGTTCATCTTTGGTGTTACAAGGAGTTTTGTAGATCTCTCGCTGAACTGCGCTCCACAGATATTAACAAGAGGGTTGCAGTCTCGGAGTTAGCTTGTCAGATTTAAGGAGTGATGTGGTTGCAGATTTGACTGACAGCCATGACTGGAATCTCCTGCTTGTGTGTCATGGTGTAGAGTGCTTTTGCCAGACATAGGATTTTCCAGTGGTCACCCTCTTGACCAAGGGCAGCACTACCTCCTCAAGGCACTTGATATAGGCCTCCGTGCTGAGTCTGAGGCCATCACCAACAAATTCCGGAGTTCTTTTCTTATCAGAACGATCAGAGTGATTTTTCCGAGGTACGGTACCTTCGGAATCACCATTAGACTCATCCAACTTTTTTCCGAATTCTCTGCACTGTCCTCAGATTGACATCCAAATACTCTGAAATGTTCGTACTTCAACTTCCGGCGCGAATGTCAAGCAGTACAGCATGCCGTTTCCAAATTTCTGGCGGAGTAAATTGCGTCAGGGTGGCGTTTTTCTCACAGACGGTGTCCAACTGACCCTACTATACTTTGAAGTCGACAAAATAAAAAAAGACAACGCGTATGTCTCAATTTATCCAGCGAACCTCATATATATATATATATATATATATATATATATATATATATATATATATATATATATATATATATATAAACATTTCACTAAAACAGCGTTTCTAGCTATGAGAAATAAGGTTGGATTAAAAAAATGCATTCGATTCTCTCAACGATCTAATGAGTGGTTAAATCTCTGGGTCTCGCGCGTGTTTTTTATAACGTCTGATGTTCCTACTTCCGGCTGTCCGAATTTGAAAACAATTGCTACACGCATTTCGTATATATTTCAACTTCATTCAATGACTAATCAAAAAACGGACAGAACTTTTTTGGTTACCTTGTACTTGATAATATTCTTTTTTTTTTATTATTTCACACTTAGCAATTCCTTGTGCCTTAGTGACTTTATTGCCTTGCTTGGGGTGAAATGATTAAAAAATAAATGTATTTTGAACTGAGGAGGCACTTGGTGGTATACAGGAGAGCTGTAGGCCATGCGGATCCAATCAATCCAATCAAGGGTACAGAGTTTACCTGTCATATACACCTGATATATATGAAATCGAATGATGGTCAGAAAATTAATCTTACGAGACTTGGACACCGAAATCTGATGGAAGCCATCACAAGTAATGCGAGGGTGAGGAAGGGATTCTCATCTGAGTGACACTCACCGTGGCGGTATGTGTATTCAAATTACGATCAGTAAAATGCTGGCAATAACTTGCAGGATATGTCAGAAAACATGCAGAAACCGCCCACTGAATCACGCGTCATATGAAAACCCACGAGCAAGCTGAAAAGACTTTACAAAATAGGCCAGGCCCTGTACAAAGCATCTTAGTTTGTCACATCTGAAATAAGCATTTCAACTCTCTCCCTGGCTTCAAGAGTCATTGTCATTCTCACGAGAACAAAAAAAATGTTCATCAAACTTGTCAGCTATGGTTATACTCGTTCAACGTCGACAGACATTATATATGGTGATTTTCTAAGCGTAGCTTAGATGTGGCACAAGGCCAAAAGTTCGGGAGCATCCAAGTCACTTTTCAGTTGCAATTGAAATAGCGAGACAAGCTTGCTAAACATTGCACCACGTTGAAGTGCCATAAATGATTTTCTAAGCAGAGCCTAGATATGGCACAAGGCCGAAAGTTTGGGAGCATACATAGAGGATCGAACTCACGACTCAGACGTGATTGTTCTAGCGATAGAAGCTTGCTAACTATTACACCACACCATCGAGTATGTATGTATATGTAACGCAAAGAAATAATTAAATCTGCGATTTCAAAAAAATTGTCCCTACTTAGTTTTAAACTGGAAGAAGTTTTTTTTTTGTTTAGGGGACCAACCCTATAATTTGGAAGAGAAGTGGTTTCAAGGGTCGCCGAAGGCATGTAGGGGTGACTAAATGAAATGTTAGGGATCAAAGGATCAAAAAGTGCAAAGTTAATTTGAAACTTTGAGAGTTTCATGCGGAAAATGAACTGGGCTTATTCTAGGTAAACTGTGAGGAGAGAATCCAACAGTTAGATACACGCTCACTCACACGAATATACGTCCCATTTCGATATAGGAAAGGGTAACTGAAAAATCCCAAGCACGAATGACAATTTCGGTAGTTAGGTCAAATTTAGAGAAGTAGAAAGAGCCAATAAATAGAATCTATCTATCTCTCTCTCTCTCTCTCTCTATATATATATATATATATATATATATATATATATACAGGGGTTCGACAAAATAATTTAAACACTTGTTAAATTCAAAGAAAATTTATTTAATATGGAGTTGATCCTCCTTTAGCCTCACATACAGCTTTCATACGTCTAGGAATGGAATCATACAGCTTCCTGACTTCATCCAGAGGAATTTTCAGCCATACTTCCATTAATACCTGCTCCAGCTCTTTAAGACACGACGGTCGAGGATAGCGGCTCCTAACTTGTCGCTCCAAAATCTCACCACGTTTGATTTGTCAGGAAGGAGACTTCCTGGTGCTATCGGTCTGAAGGGGGCAATCCCAGCGTGCAGCACCTTTGGAAAATGCCCGAAAACCATACCACGGGTTGACCCACGGCTTGTGATTGAAATTGGGTAGATGGAACTCTTGGGGACAGTCCATATCTGTGCTAGCACTAAGTCACAAGTCATCGTGACCGAGGGTTTGAGTGTCCTGGCCTTGTTTAGTTTGTTGATCACACTAGATAACACGCTCTTTCAAAAAACAGGTTGGCTCTGTGAGTGTTGAACAAACAGAAATGTGTCTGAGCGAGCGTCAGCAATAGGGATTGGCTAGCCGCCCTAATAGAAGACTATCCTCGAATACGTGTGGACATCTATTATATATATATATAGGGTGACCCAAAAAACGGGAATTTTTGAAGTGCGTATTGCCAGACATGAGCAAGTGGCAACACTGCGAGACAGTAACCTTGAGCAAGTAAACATTTCGCCATTTTAGTAACGAGAATGAAATTCACAGTATCCCAGCTGAGATGTTGCATTAGCAAATAGGGGTCTCAACAGCAGATTTAAAGAATGCATTCGTACAGGAGGACGCCATCTACAGGACGTAATTTTAAAAAAAAAGAAAATTCCATCATTGTTTCTTAAATGGCATGTTTTAAGGTTTCAATTACTATGAATTAAATATTTTTCTTCCATCACTCTTGGTTTTATTGGATTGTTAAAAAGTTCCCGTTTGTTGGGGTCACCCTGTATATATATATATATATATATATATATATATATATATATATATATATATATATATATATATATATATATAATCTGGACATATTATGTCTATTTTTATTCTCTCGAATTCTCAGATCAACTTTTTAATGTTGATATTAAATTCGTTAAGGAATGCGACGTAGTTTATTTCATTTCTTTTATTTTCCTAAGTACTTTCGATCTCATCCAAGATCATCTTCAGGGGTGAATTGCTAAGACAAAGATTAATGTAAATGATACTCGTGCATTTTTTGCAAATGCGAATGAAATGCACTCTGATATAATTATAAACACGTATGAACGCACTCCGTTAAAATTAATTTTAAAAAAAGCTATTATGTTTTTTTTTTTATGTTTTATCTAAGAGTGATAACTTTAATTTATATAATTCTATTTTTTTCATACCTGGGAAAGAAATTGGAAAAATAAAAGAAATGAAAAAAGAAACTACGGCGCCTTCTTTAATGAATTTAGTAGCAACATTAAGAAGTTAACCCAAGAATTCGAGAGGATTAAAATAAGAATAAATAGACTTAATATACCCAGATTATTCAACCAAACATGCTTAAATAAAGATATGCTGCCTAAATACACACACACATATGTATATGTGCTTGTGTGTGTGTGTGTGTGTGTGTGTGTGTGTGTGTGTGTGTGTGTGCATTCCTGCATGTGCGTAAAATTTCAGATATAGCTAAAATATATCAATAAAACGATAATGTGAATAAAGGCAAAGGGAAAACTTATCTTAAATAATGACTTGATAAAGTAGCTCAACGGACAGCTAGGCTGTTTTCCTTTATTTTTCTTTTTAGTGGACACCCGTGTTTGAATAGATGCCCCGTCTTTTTGACAGTTTGTATTACTTCTACTGCCTGTACAAACGGCATACTTCACATGAAACGGTCACAGAAACCAGGTCACATTGTGGTTTCTCCTACAAAACAGGACTCAATTTTGAACGTTTTTCTTGAAAAGTCAATCGAAAAGGATTTTAAAATAGAGTAGAATCCCTGACAACCGGACTAAGAAGGCCATCCGGATATGAGGAATAGGTTACAAAGTCCGAATATAAGGGATTCCGGATATGAGGTCTTCCGGATATGATGAATTGGTTATAAAGTCCGGATATGAGGGGTTATATTTAGATTAAAATAAAAGAAATGAAATCTGGTTTAACATTTATTTTCAATATTTTATAGTAAACAAAATAAGCTAATGGTGAGTGAAATATAACGGAATTGATTTTAAGGAAAAAGAAATAAATTATGTAATATTAATGAAAATTCATTAAATTAAATATGCCACGTATGCAAAACAAATAATGTAACGAGGATTTTTTAATCGATGTTGCATGATGATTCTTTCTCTTCTAATGTCATTCTCAACTTTTTCGGTTTCTCGTTTTGCTTTTGTTCTTGAATTTAAAAAAAATGAAAAACACTTTTTAACTCTGCGTGCGTTATTGCAATCGTCATAGCTGAATGCTGGCTTTCTTTCCATAAAACTGACAACCTTTGCAATAGATTTTTTTCAATTTCTGTCCAGGTTTCATCACAATCATGCATCTTCTCGTTATCTTGTCGCAGTTGTGTCTCGTTGTCACCTTTTCCTCTTATTCCCATCATCTTTTGCACCAACACAAGTCAATTAGAGTGAAATAAGCATAAGCAGTTATCCAAAGTAAATTTCCTTAAAAACAGAAATTTTAAATCAGTTACATATCACCCAATTAGTTCAAATATACGCATCAAAATCATGCCCGGATATGCGAGATTACGGATATGAGGCACTCCGGATATGAGGGATTCCGGATATGAGGGATTCTACTGCATAAAGAAAATTGGTGGAAAGAAACCCTGTGAGAATTGTTATCATCTGCGCCGACTTTAACTCTTGAATTTATGAGTTATAATTTGAACTCTCATTTTTCTTAGCATTAACAAATAAATGGCTGCCTGTCATACGTGTTTGTTTAATCAACAGTTCAAAATCTCCGAACGTTTCAGTTGGACGTGACTAAGATGGGTGAGTGGGGATTAAAGTAGATGTCGTCTACCTTTTTCTCAATTCCAACTGCTGGTTGACGGACTACTGGGGTCAAGGTAAAGTTCGTTTATCATTAGCTTTTCTCTCCCTCACTAATCGCCATTTTTCACGACATGATATCTAATGAGGCCCGATTATGGACCGTCAGATGTTGTTTTATATTTTCTCGTTTACTTTTACGTTGTGCATTTGTAGGATAACCATATTAATCAACACAGACTGATAAGCCTCTTAGCATAAAATAAATATTACGTGTATAATTGTAGTCTCCTTATACCCCTCCAAAAAGTATCTGATCCAACCTGCCATACTCTACCTTTAAAAAAGCCAGACCAAATCAAAAATGGAGTATTGTTGGCAACCATATCTGGACCAAAGCTGTCCAATCCTCCCTTTTTCAGGATTAAAAGAGTCAAAAAGCGTTTACACAGTTTTGTAGAAGAATAATTGTTTACCCACCATACAACCTCCTTTTCCACAAGCACGACGTCACTATCATATATCGCTCTAACGAGCTATATTCCCTAGTTCCACCGTTTCAGATCATTACAGCTAAAATTCGCCAAATCGTTTGAACAGGGGCGAAATATTTGTATTCTATTTGTATGAATGAAGTTCAATTCGGACAGTTTCTTGACAAGAGCCGTTGCTTTGTGGAACAGACTCCCAAAAGGTTGCTTCCTCGACAACTACAAAATTAACCTCTTCAAATCTACGGTCAGCTTTTGCCTTTATCAATCCGCCATATTTTCTTAATCTACAATTCTTACATCATAATCAACATTATTGACGTTGTTATAACGAAAAACGAAAGAGAGAGAGAGAGAGAGAGAGAGAGAGACGAGGAGGCACAGTCGAGTAAAGGATATCGGCTCGGATTGCGGAATCGGAGAGCCGAGTTCGATTTCCAGTCGAATCCATTACATTCACTTACGTTATAATACCATTGGGAAAGGTATGACTCCTCTCCTCCAGCTATGGGTAAATAATAGCAGGACAGGCTGTGTTCTATAGCCTTGGATGGCAACTGGTCTAGCAGCAGGACAACTCTGAATTCAAAACCTGCGGAGGGTCGTCTAGGGACATTGTGGCACGTAGCGCATCAGGACTCTGTATTCGGTCCTTGAAAAAGTGTGGATGGTTAGGCACAAAACCTTCACCACTATAATCAAATCACATGTGGTGTCCGTTCCTAGGAAGTGATGTGTTTGACCCTCATACGTCGAATACGACGGGGGAGTTGAATATATATATATATATATATATATATATAGAGAGAGAGAGAGAGAGAGAGACAGAGACAGAGACAGAGACAGACACAGAGAGAGACAGACGGACAGACAGACAGACAGAGACAGAGACAGAGAGACAGAGAGCGATGGATAAATTGTCGTCTAAATTAAACTGGCCATTTCCTTCAACCACGACCTCCAAATGACTTCAGAATCCCCTGCAACTCTTCTGGATGGTCTCCTTGTTTAAGTTGGTGAATGCTAGCATAATCTTTGCGTTCAGTTCATCTTTGGTGTTACAAGTACATTCGTCGGTATCTCATTCAACTGCATGCAATATATAATAATCAAGGGGATTGCAGTCTAGGGAGTTAAGTGGCCAGATGTAAGGGGTGATGTGTTCGCAGAAATTGCCTAACATCCACGACTGGGTTCTTTTGCTTGTGTGGCATGGTGCAGAGTCCTGTTGCCAGACATATGGGATTCCAGAATCCACCCTCTTGACGCAGCACTACCTCCCCAAGGCACTTGATATAGGCCTCCGTGCTGAGTCTGAGGCCATCACCAACAAATTCCGGAGTTCTTTTCTTATCAGAACGATCAGAGTGAGTTTTCCGAGCTGCTGTACCTTCGTAATCACCATTAGACTCATCCAACTCTTTCTGAATCCTCTGCACTATCCTCAGATTAGCATCCAAAAAATGTGAAATGTTCATATTTGAGCTTCCGTTGCGCATGCCAAGTAGTACAGCATGGCGTTTCAAAATTTATCATAACATGGGAAGATGAAACGGAACTAATGCTTTTAATTTAATTATATGATTAAATTTGAAGTTTTTATCTTCAGTTTTTGAAACATGGTTATTACTTAGTAGGGAAAAAACATATTTTAAATCAGTTAATTTATTATATATATATATATATATATATATATATATATATATATATATAGGTCCATCACTAAAACTGTAGTCTTTTAACAAAATGTATACAGGATAATTTTTCAACATAATCTCTTTCTTTGTTAATAGACTTCTTTCATTGATGTATAAGTTGGTCATTCAATAAGCCTTTAGACTAATGGTAAAAAATATTTATTTTATATAAGAAATATTTGTTCAATATAATCTCTTACCTTTTCAATGCACTTGATTGAGTGATGAATATTAATCACAGAGATCGAACATCGAACAGTGTCCATTAGGTTGATGTAAAGTTTGTTTTACAAGAGACTAGAAAAACCTTAGAAGTGTCATTGTAGTATATTCACCTTTTTCTTTCTTCTACATGGAAAACGATACATACGTTTTTATATATTAAGAACAATTTTAGGGAAAGCTGACAACGACAAAAGGTCGATGAGTAAGTCTATGGCACTTTAGCCTAATAAAGACCTCAAGGACGAAACGCATCACACGAAAAGTGTTACGGTGTCTCCCCTTTTTATATAAATGGACTCACCCAAGGTATACATATACTACTACCAGTGAATACCCAGAGTCTGTATTAGAGTAGTATTAGAGGAGGGTAGCACAAGAGTCACCGTCACGAGCACGTAGACTCAGTAAGGAGTCATACCGCGATACTTCAATACCAAGACTGTATATATATATTATTGCTACTAACCCTCATTCCTGGATCTACTAACCCGTATTACCAGTTTGTATTATTACGTTAATACATTTATTTTCCTTATCCATTCCTGGCGTTTGTTATTCATTGATATCGGATTCATCTCGGAATCCACAACAAAAACTTTTTTCTACTTTCTCATAGATTCTTCTACATGTACCATTTGGAAGAATTATTAATGAAAATTATACTTTATTTTAACTCGATGCAAAATTTACCTTAAATAATTCACACGTCATATTCAGCCTGGCAATGCTCATTCAAGAATATGATAATGATGTTTTAGGTGCAAGCACATATCGGGATGGTTTTAAATAGATTGTGAGCTTAAAAAGCAAAGAACGCTCTGAAAGAGTTGGCTTGGTGAACTGGGGGAAAATTTGAATGAACATTCAGCACAAAGGAGAAAATAGGAAGATAGAGGTCAACTGAAAAACAATGTTTATAAGCTTGCAGGGGCCAGGGGAAATCTACCTAGCATGAATGCAAAGAAAGAAACATAGGTCAGCATTTAAACACTTGTCAACTTATTTTTATTTTTGCTCTTGACAGAAAAGAACGATCGGGGATGATCGCTGGTAATTAAACTAGATTTAGTGTGAAATTCAAAAAGAAAGAAAATTGTGATAAATGGCAGTCGTCAGCAACTTAAAATAAACAGAATCTTCTGGGTACCATTTTTTTTTCTTTTCGTTTCTTAAAAAGGAATTGTTTATTGTATTGTAAATACACAACGCTGGCTTTTTGGAATGACGAATTGAAACAGAAAAGATCTTTTTTTTCTATGGAAGAAAATCTGTGATGTTACAGCATGTCCTCACGTTGCGAATGTGACATCACAAAAGATCATGGAGCTATGACAAAAAATTATATACTTTGTGATATCTCATCTCGATCTGACTATCACTCCATACAGAATTCTTTGTCTTGTCAGCAGTTCCAAGAATTTCAAGATCTCGAAAAGTCTCACGAAGAATTTATCGAATCAAGCCTACTTCATCAACTCTAGTAGAGATCACAGAGTTGACAATCCGTCAATGCAGATAATTGACAACCCTATACTCGTTTCTATGTCCATAGATTAGAGTTACATACAGTTTTGAATTGTCGTCCCTCTGAACCGGTTGCTAGCAATGATTAAAGAGAACAACTTGCGCGTCTATTTACCCCATAATTGAAGTGGAAAACAGATGGATTCATGCCTTCCCCAAGGATATTTGTGTGAAAGTGAATGTATCGAGCTCGAGTAGATTTCGAAGATATGTGATGCGTGTATACACAAATAACGTACCAAAATTCACGGACGCCTAGTATCGCGTATAAGCTTTCTATACCAATGAAGTTCAGCCAGTCGATGCGGTATTGATTGGTGAATAAGTTTTAAAAAGAGGGGGCAGTAGAGAGGAAAACTGGATCAGGAGGTCACAACAGGAAGAGAGATCATCATTTCATCTTAGAGCTAAATACATTCTTATTGCTCTAAGTGGCTGGAAAACCTCAGGTGAGATGTTCAGTAAAGTCATCTGGATAAGTGTCTACAGCTCCCTGTAAGTACAAGGTCTTGCTTCGTGTGAAAAGATATCTCCAGCACGTATCATAAATGTCCGAGTGGGCTCATGTCGGGTGAACATGGTGGCTACACAAAGACAAACCAGCAGACCCAACCCATGCCACGCGAACACACCCGATACAATTATGGAACCACTATTATCCTTCTCGATTCTTAAGATGACTAATGAGGTCAAAGGCGCCAGGCCCGAATTCTACAATCTGCCCCAATGAACAATGAGTCAACAGACCACGTCACACGTTACAAACCCTACAGGGTCGGGATTAATTACGTCAGGAGACCAACTGGGGCGTTGTATCGGTTGTCGTGTTACGATGGGCTTTCTGAATAGTTCTCTGCTCCCATGGAAATTTCAAAAAGTCACTGAACTGACCGGCAGAGGATGGAGATGTGATTTGAGCTAATGTTACCTGTCAATGATCACAAACAATATATGCCTGGCGTCTCTCGTCCTAATCATTGAGCTCCCGTTGTCAGACAAGGTGCTGTCAACGGTACGTGGTAATGCCTTTCATTAGGTATTCCCGATATACACATGATAATGTAGGTCAAGGGATGTCAAATAGCCGACAATTTGAGAAATAACCGCCATTATCATGAACCCCGTTTAAATTCCAACCATTCACGTCACCTGCCATGAACAGACTTGCCAGCAATCACACTTACTCCCAAGATGGAACAACACAAATAACCCTGGGCACTTCAATGCTGCCAAGCTACGATGGCTCCATTTACCATTACCTTTGCATACTGCTAACCGATTACTTTTGGCACGTCAGCGTATATTTTCTTATCCGAGGGTGTTTATTACTAACGACATATTTTCTCAAAATTTGTTAAATATTTCTGTTGTAAGTTCAGAACTGGGAAGCCCCAAGTAAAAGTCGAACATGAAAAAAACATCTTGTGAGAAAACCAGTTGGATTTCTTGAATTAAATATCAATCAGTTTAGGATAGTTTTCATTTTGAAAAATCAGCGGCCAAGTTTCGTTCTCAACTCGGTCATTATTGATAAAGAATTAAAAGTGAACCTTTATGAACAGCTGATAAGACAAAATATATTAATTGCCCTTAGGCGACACTTTCTCCTCATTTTACTTTTTTTCCCACGGGAAAAATGTAAGAAGGGATTTTCCCGCACAGAAACTGGTACATACCTATGAATATATTGCAATACTAGCATAGTGCCCATCAAAAATAACTATAATAACGTATAGATCTTATTGCATAAGTAAAATATCGGTACGTACTGCCGAGTATCAAATTATACATACATACATATATATATATATATATATATATATATATATATAACATATATATATATATATATGACATATATATATATATATATATATATATGACATATATATATATATATATATAT
Source organism: Acanthosepion esculentum (assembly GCA_964036315.1). Classification (NCBI taxonomy): domain Eukaryota; kingdom Metazoa; phylum Mollusca; class Cephalopoda; order Sepiida; family Sepiidae; genus Acanthosepion; species Acanthosepion esculentum. The sequence continues at coordinate 23,741,820 of OZ038501.1, read as the reverse complement.
ATGACATATATATATATATATATATGACATATATATATATATATATATATATATATATATATATATATATATATATATATATATATATATATATATATATATATATATATATATGGCATAATTATATATATCTATATCTATCAAGAATAATATTGGGGAAAAAGGTTTGACAAAGTGGAAAAAGTTTTATTGTGACGCGCTTCGTCTTTATTCAGTCTGATGAAGTCCTAAATGGCAATACGCGTCACACGAAAACCTTTTCCACTTCTTTATACATTTTCCCCAATACATATATATATATATATATATATAGAGAGAGAGAGAGAATTCAAATTATATATATATATATATATATATATATATATATATATGCCGATTGTAAATTGTCTATCCTACAAAATGTTTAATATCTAAAAAAAACCTAAACTAATTGAGTTTCTTTTCCAGATTTTCAGCTAAGACATTTAGCCATCTTGCCAACATTTGTCGTAAGAATCACTGAAAATCCTTTTGAGTTATTCAGCTAGAGAGCGAACCGGTTAAAATCGTTCAGTGTCAAACCCTGTTTCCCAAATGAGCAATGGTGGGAGGAAAAATCGTAAGGGTAACAACATTCATACTCTGACTTCCCGCTTCAAAATCTATCCAAGAACCATCAAGAGAACAGAGAATAAGTTGTAAAAAGAGGGAACAGTAGAGAGGAAAACTGAATCAAGAGGTCAGAACAGCAAGAGGCATCATCATTTCAACTTAGAGCTAAATACATTCTTATTGTTTAAAGTAAAGTCCAATAGTGTTATAAAAACTTCGGAGAATTCCAGTAAGATATCTTTAATCATTTCTAAGATACAACAGTTCAAAGCTTAATCTAACAATTGGACAATTTTGCTGTTACACAATTTTGCTGTTACACAATTTGGACAATTTCGCTGTTACACTAAGGAATGTGTGTGTGTGTGTGTGTGTGTGTGTGTGCACGCGCGCGTGTGTGCGTTTTTGTACACATTATACATATTATTGATAATAATATTGCTATAACAGACTAAGATTCTTATTTACAATATTCACATTCGGACTAGTGCCGCATCTTTGCTGTCGTTATAACAATGTTTCGAGCATTGTAACCTCTAGCCTTCATCAGGTTTATGTTGATCCCGGTAAATCTGCAGGGAATACCATTTTGGGACAATAGTCTAGTGAATTAAAGCGTTGTTTCGTGAATTTGATGGCATAGTAATTGTAAGTTCAATTCCTGGGCCGGGCAGTGTGTACTTGGACTCAGTAGAAAGAATAACTAAGCAGTACTAAGATTGAAATGGGGCAGTGGAACGGGAACAGTCTAACCCCGTAGACTAAATAAAGAGTTCACTCCTGAATTCCATTTAGGTTACACGGATTGACATACACCTGATTAAGACCGAAGGGTACAACGTCAGAAAAGTTATGACGACAAAAAACAAAGTTGAGGAGATTAGTCTAGATGTAATTAGTGTAAATGATGATAACTGCTCGTTCCAGAAATTTAGGCAGACCAAACTTATAGAGTAGCTAGTGGTGGAGAAACTGACTATCAATGTCTTCTTTTACTAATACACTAAGCATTGTTCTACTGGTGTTCTAAATAAAAAATCTATATCCTCTTATTCATTATATAGTACGCAGTATGTGTTTTATTCTTGGCATCATTCTGTCAACTCGGACTTCATGATTTCATGAACAAATCTCGAAGGAGGAGAGTGTGTTTATTTATTTTGTTTTAAATTTCAGCCAATACAAGGCTCGAGAGGCATTCAATGTAGAAGGTTACTGTTAAACTAGTTATGATGAATGAGCTGCGTGATATAAATGTAAGAATGCTGTAACCTAAAAGAGGTTACTGAATGAGGAATAACCAAAACAGAGGTTTGAAATGAAATGGTAATCTTTATAACATCAACAAAATACAATACTCGCCAGCGGCATGAAGTAGGTAAACCACTGCTAGTGGTGGACTACTTAGACAGCATATTACCCTCAATTACAATAGTGTCCAACGTATTTATAAAGATTGAGACATACCCATCAGTGTTCATACGTACGGTATATAACACACTCTCTCATTATCTATCTCTCTATCTATCTATCTATCTATCTATCTATCACACTTTGTTCATATCTATCTATCTATCTATCTATCTATCTATCTATCTATCTCTGTTGTAACCTAGAAAGGGTTACTGAATGAGGAATAACCAAAACGGAGGTTGGAAATGAAATGGTAATTTTTATAACATCAACAAAATACAATACTCGCCAGCGGCGTGAAGTAGGTAAACCACTGCTAGTTGTGAACTACTTCGACAACATATTACCCCTACTTGCAATAGTGTCCAACGTATTGATGAGGATTGGGACATACCCATTAGTGTTCATAGGGAGGGTACACAATAAAGAAAAGTTCGCTGAATATGAAGATTATGAGGCGGAGAAGAATAGATAACGATTGACAATTGACTTTAATGAGTATCTGTCTATATTTCTGAGATGAGGTATTATGTACACTATTTACATTATTCGGACTATTGTCCTCATCTTTGTTGCCATATTTATTACATTGTTTCGGCCTTTCAGCATCTGTCTATATTTCTGAGATGAGGTATTATGTACACTATTTATATTATTCGGACTATTGTCCTCATCTTTGTTGCCATATTTATTACAACGTTTCGGCTTTTCAGTAGCTGTCTATATTTCTGAGATGAGGTATTATGTACACTATTTACATTATTCGGACTATTGTCCTCATCTTTGTTGCCATATGTATCACAAATACCCAAAGAGTGTGAATTCAATACCTGATTAATTCGCTGGAGAACTTGGAGAGGGAAATTAACAGGAGATAACTGATAACTGACATCCATTAGACATGGCATGTGGAACTAGAACAGTCTACCCCAGTGAGCGAAATAAAGGGTTCAGTTCGACATTCCGACCACCTGAAGAAGGCCGGAGCATACAACGGCCGAAACTTTGTGATAAATATGGCAACAAAGATAAGGATGATAGTCCGAGCAATGTAAATAGTGGACTTTAATGAGGTCAAATGTTTAGAGTTCTGGTAAACCTCCTCGCTAGAGTGTGTTCCATAAAGTGACAATTCTTGGGAAACAGATGTCTGTGTGTAAATTCCTCTTTACAATTGGTATACGGGGAGAGATGCGGATGATTCGACTCTGTGGAAATGGCATAGTGTCTACTAGACACTAGATACAAAAACTAGGGGAACTAAAGAATAGAACTCATCTAAAAATTTGCCACTTGGTGGAAAATACACTTTGAATTTATTTACGTATGTATGAATGTTCACGCCTTCTCGAGTGTTTTCTCAACCAAAACCAAATTGGTTAATTTTGACAGATAACTGGCCTAGTGAGTTAAGAAAATTGGTTACTGAATTTAATGACCTAATAATTGTGAGTTCAATCCCTGGGCCAGATAATACAGACTTAGTGGAAATAGAGGGAGTAATAACTGAATAGTACTAAATAAGAACAATATATTTACATTATTATTCGACGGCTATCCTCATTGTCACATTCACAACGTTTCGGCTGTTGTACGCTCCGGCTTTCATCAGGGGTAGATTTCACGTGCCATGCTTCTTCCTGGTGTCTCAGTTATTTCCCTTTAGCTCAACAATTTTTTTAATTTTTTTTTATTCACCACTCTTGTACCCTGGTATTGAACTCACAAGTCAAGTCACTGGATCTAACCAGCGTCTTTATCCCCTGGGCTATGTGTCCTTGAGGATATCGGTGTAAGAATTTCTGGGACTTATAAACCTAATATCTCAGCATCTTTTTTTTTTCAAGTGCTCATATTGCAATTTTTCCATTATCATTACATATTTTTTTACCAGAGCTTATATTGCAATTTTTAAGTTGTTATTCGTTGCTTTTCTCTAGCACTCCTTATTACTGGTTTCCATATTGTATTCATTCAGGAGATTTTCGCGGAAGTAGAACAATCTCCGCCAGTTGACGAAATAAAGGGTTCAGTTCGAAATTCCAATCACCTAAAGAAGGCCGGAGTATACAACGACCGAAACGTTGCGATTATAGGAATGAAGTTGAGGATAACAGTTCGAATAATGTAAATAATCATAACATCTCATCATCTCAGAGATAGATAATAAAGAATAATATATATATATATATATATATATATATATATATATATATATATATATATATATATATATATATATATATACTGGACGGCCGTTTAGTCCTATATTTGGGACTCATCAGCAGTGCGCATCCACTACCGAGAATTGAAACCCGAACAGTTATAATAGGAGGCAACCGCCATACCAACTGTACCAACAGGCCTCGGTGACGAATAGGTAACGAATTAGACTGGATATTGCGCCGAGTTTCTCTTTACCCATAGGACTGTACCTCTATACACACACACACACACACACACACACACACACACACACACACACATATATATATATATATATATATATATATATATATATATATATATATATATATATATATATATATATATATATATATATATATATATATATATATATATATATATATATATATATATATATATATATATATATATATATATATATATATATATACGTAGACAACGGAACCATCAACCCCATAGATTAAATAACGTGTTTAATTCGAAGTTACCTGGATTGACAGTCACCTGAAGAAGTCTGAAGACCACAATGACCGAAACTTCGTGATAACAACGACAAAGATAATGACGATCAAATGTAATTGTTTTCCATTTGTCTAGTTTTACGGATGTAGACTTTTTTCTAATAATAAACAAAAATATGTAAAAGTATTTAAAGCGGTGTTAGTGGAAATCATTCTCTAGTTTTCACGAGGCAATTTAACACCTTCATAATGTGTAACAAGCTGTATTGTGCGAGTATTACCAAAGTAATCTACCGAAAACAGCGCGTTTACAACAGTCTAGCTGATTATAATAGTCCTGAGATTCGGTATAAAACTGTTTTACATGTTTATATAAATATCTATATATTTCTGAGTTTGTAGACATGCCTTGATATAAACGAATATTTTGTTATATATATATATATATATATATATATATATATATATATATATATAGGTGTGTGTGTGTGTGTGTGTGTGTGTGTGTGTGTGTGTGTGTGTGTGTGTGTGAGAGAGAGAGAGAGAGAGAGAGAGAGAGCATTTGTGTGACTCTGACCAAGATGGTTACGAGGTTTGTCATGGGCATGCGCATATTCTCACATTCAGACGACTGTTCCATGAGAGGTTAATTAAGGTTAAGATATGTATATGCTAAGACCTGTTGGGGCTACTTAGTGCAGAGTGTAATCGTAGATGAGTTTCGAAAAATATATTAACTTAGCAAATAAATAATGAAACTTATTCGACAATAGAAAATCGCAATCAAGTCTAAACATCCTTGTAAAAGAATAGTTTCTCACAGTTTAGAACAAAAGGGATTTTAATAGAGATTTGCATAATTCGGGAATTGCAGATTTTACAAATATATTAAAAGATATTGTGATGTGGGAAGATTGCGTGCATGCCTACTCTGAAAATCAAATACAGGGCTTGAACACCGACTACAGTCGCAAGATAGATAGATAGATAGATAGATAGATAGATAGATAGATAGATAGATAGATTTTAACAATGAGACAGATAGATAGATAGATAGATAGATAGATAGATTGATAGCTAGATAGATAGATAGATATGAAGAGAGATAGATAGATAGATAGATAGATAGATAGATAGATAGATAGATAGATAGATAGATAGATAGATAGATATTTGAAATGGTTTTAATAATGAGATAAATAGATAAATATGAACAGAGATAGATAGATAGATAGATAGATAGATAGATAGATAGATAGATTGATTGATTTTAACAATGAGATAGATAGATAGATTGATAGCTAGATAGATAGATATGAACAGAGATAGAGAGATAGATAGATAGATTGATTGATTTTAACAATGAGATAGATAGATAGATAGATAGATAGATAGATAGATAGATAGATATGAACATAGATAGATAGATAGATAGATAGATAGATAGATAGATAGATAGATAGATAGATAGATAGATAGACAGAAAATCGCAATCAAGTCTAAACATCCTTGTAAAAGAATAGTTTCTCACAGTTTACAACAAAATGGATTTTAATAGAGATTTGTATAATTCGGGAATTGCAGATTTTACAAATATATTAAAAGATATTGTGATGTGGGAAGATTGCCTGCATGCCTACTCTGAAAATCAAATACAGGGCTTGAACACCGACTACAGTCGCAAGATAGATAGATAGATAGATAGATATTTGAATTGGTTTTAACAATGAGATAGATAGATAAATATGAACAGAGATAGATAGATAGATAGATAGATAGATAGATTGATTTTAACAATGAGATAGATAGATAGATTGATAGCTAGATAGATAGATAGATATGAACAGAGACAGATAGATAGATAGATAGATAGATAGATAGATAGATAGATAGATAGATAGATAGATATTTGAAATGGTTTTAATAATGAGATAGATAAATATGAACAGAGATAGATAGATAGATAGATTTTAACAATGAAATAGATAGATAGATAGATAGATTGATAGCTAGATAGATAGATATGAACAGAGATAGATAGATAGATAGATAGATAGATAGATAGATAGATAGATAGATAGATATGAACAGAGATAGATAGATAGATCAGGTTGAGATTAGATAGATAGATAGATAGATAGATAGATAGATAGATAGATAGATAGATAGATTTTAACAATGAGATAGCTAGATAGATAGATAGATAGATATTTATAGATATGAACAGAGATAGATAGATAGATAGATAGATAGATAGATAGATAGATAGATAGATAGATAGATAGTGCGATGGGTAAATTGTTGCCATTTTATTTTATATTTCCTGTATGCGCGTTGTTTGATTTTAATTTTCTTGACTACACAGAGTATAGTTGGGTCAGTTGGGCAGCGTCTGTGAGAAAAAGATAAAGAGCCGTATTCGGCTATTCTTAGGAATAATATAAAACAAAGTCTACGAAAGCTGGCTTAGCGGCGTCACTGGACATTCCAACAAGGCAATGACCCAAAATACACGACACGAATTGTTACAAAATACTGGTGATCTTGTAAGGAACTATCCAAAGCGATTAAAAGCAATAATCAAGAATAAAGGTACACAATTGATTATTGAGACAAGGGGGCCAATAAATTTATCCTATCTTAAATGTTTCATTGGTGTTTTTTTTTTTTTGTATTATTGTTTGACATTAAAATAAAAGTTTTCTTGTAGGGATCACTGCACATTCTTTCAAATCCATTATTTCATCATTTGTGAAAAAAAAATGCATATGAAGTTTCCATGAAAATATGAGGTATGACAGCTTTATTTGTAGGCGGGGTGAAGTGGGGGCAAATATTTCTGTCCACAACTATATATATATATATATATATATATATATATATATAGTTGTGGACAGAAATATTCGCCCCCACTTCACCCCGCTTACAAATAAAGCTGTCATATCTCATATATATATATATATATATATATATATATATATATATATACTCAAATTGATAAATAAATGTACGAGTAAGTGTTCATATACAAATACATATGTTTTTTTTTTCTTTTGGTGTAAGAAAAAAGTGGTCAGTGCTAAATAGCAGAGCTATTAAGTATATATTAATAAATATAGCTAATACCCCACGCTAACAGTACAAATCGTACTATATATATATATATATATATATATATATATATATATATATATATATATATATATATATATATATATATATATATATATATATATTCACATTCATAGTAAAAGACAAAATATTAAACAGACTTGAAATGTCTTTTTAGTATGTTTCACAATATGAGATCATTTCAATATCGTCCGGTTCACACTCCTCCTTGTTTTTTTTAAAAGAACTAGACGTTTATCCTTTGTTTCCTGTTTAGAATCGGGTTTCTGGTTCTTTCTAAAATCTTGTCATTCTCTTTTACTCTCAGTATCAGCTTGCGTCTTACTGGCATTATCGAGTTGCTTGGTATGAATTGATGAAAAAAGAATTATGATTCCTTACTGCTACGACGACGACTACTACTACTACGACGACGACTACTACTACTACTACTACTACTACTACTACTACTACTACTACCATACTAAAAGAGTTCCAGGGACATTTTCCAGAAGATCTCACGATAACAAAACAGAATTTATATAGAATTTAAGGTTCTACTTCATTCTATCGATTTCCTGTAAGGGTCACTGTGTCATAAACCCTCATTATTTATTTCGGTAATTCAGACAAGTTTCCTCTCTCCACAGCTCATGAACAGATAAAATTCGAACAAGGAACATGTTATGTTGCTAAGCTGAGACTTGCTGCGCATAAAACACAATGAAGTTGTTTGTTTGAGTTTAGAACTTTGATGTATCATGGCTTCTCTCGATTTTATAATCTTTCTCCGGCCAGTCGACACAATCGGTTCTTTTCTTGAGGGACAAATCGTTTTTTGTTTTAACGAAAGTGTCTAGGGCATTAGTTAAATCACGGTAAGGAAGGCTGCCATTCTGAGGTGTGTCAAGCAAAATCATTAATCAAAAAGTTCATTTGAAAGGTGAAACAGCTGGTTACTTGCTTTCAGGGCCACAAAATATTTCTATTCCATCGTTGCCAGCAGATTCATGTGCTTACAAAAGATATAATAAAAATAATAATGAAAACATTTTATAAAACATACATACAACAAACTATTTCTTATTTAACAGTTAAAATATAATCCTTGAAAATGGCTAAATGTATAGCCGAAAGCGCTCAGATAAAAAGAACATTCGGACAGTTTTTATATAATTTATCATCCGAAAAGAAAAACATTATTAGATCGCATGAGAAATTGTATAAAAAACTAAATAAAAGCACCTTGTCTGTCGTTTTCAATGAAATGTGCATGAAAGAAGGATTACTGCCTAAATACACAAATATATATATATATATATATTTATTTCATGAAAATAATAAAATAGGCAGCATATATTTTACATTACAAACAGTTAATCATACCTTGAATTAATTAGCAATATTAATGCAATCATTAGCGAAATCCCTTCCCTAGTAGACATAATTATAAGCATTATACAACTAATAATCCACTGAATGATGAGATCCTTATGTATAAAATCGATATGGTGTATTTTTTAAAATTCAGCTAGTACTTTCAAATGCTTCATGCATTCATCATTCAGTGGATTATTAGTAGTATAATGCTTATAATTATGTCTACTAGGGAAGGGATTTCGCCAATAATTGCATAAATATTGCTAATTAATTCAAGATATGATTAACTCTTTGTAATGTAAAATATATGCTGCCTATTTTATTATTTTCATGAAATATATATATATATATATATATATATATATATATATATATATATATATTATTATTATTTTTATTATTACACACTTTTTAAACAGTACTTTTTAGTGTTTGTTTACTTGTTTTATATATATATTATTATTATTATTACACACGTTTTTAAACAGTACTTTTTAATGTTTGCTTACTTGTTATATATATATATATATATATATATTAATTATGTGGTGCAGGTTCAATTTATATTACGCGAATCATTCATACGAATCTTGCCATTTATATCATTAACTTCATTATCTGCTTTTCGTATGAATGATTCGCGTAATATATATATATATATATATATATATATATATATATATATATATATATATATATATATATATATATATATATATATATACGAATGTCAGTGTGTCACACTTTTTCAACTTTATCCTAGAGGCCGTAGCCCAGTATATCATACCATTTTAGAATCAGGCCGACACCGTGAGCAAATTAAAAACATTCCGGGGAGGGTTTCGAACCCACAACTCTGAAACCTTGGATTCCCAATTTTTCATTACTGCAATTCCTTTCAACGATTTTTTACGTGATTTTTTAGCGACAAATTTTTGTACGATGAAAATTTTTATAACTTGAAAATAAATTTGGGAATAATCGAAATCAACTGCGAAATCCAGGGAAAGTCACCCATGAAATAAAAATAATTGTTTGTATGGAAAGTAAGGATCTACATACACCAAAATCTCTTTAAATAAAGTCGGGGCAGAAGAATTATCGTCGAACTTTTAGGAGAAAAGCTTAAATATTAATGCATTACTTAAATGAAGCGAGCAATTTTAATTTCTTCTGTAGTTTATTGTTGCCTATCGCATACGACAGCAGCATGTCTCTCAAAAAGAAATCTCCGCCAACAGAGGACCAGATTGCAATAAAAAAGGCCAAGGCTGCAGTGAGGAAAACAAAGTCCCATGTAGATTAAAACGCAGATCAAACGGCAGCCAGGAGAGATTGCAATGCTGAGAATATGCAAAGACTTAGGGACCCTCAAACACCTGAACAAGCCGAAGGCTCAATCAAGAGACATCCGCAAGTAGTATATATATATATATATATATATATATATATATATATATATATATATATATATATATATATATATATATATATATATATGTATATATATATATATATATATATATATATATATATATTTTAGAATTGGACATAGCCCGACAATTGTCGGGCTATGTCCAATTCTAAAATATATGACGTCATTTGTTACATTTGATACGCTAGAGCAGATATGAATAGAAGAGATTCATGGAAGATTTAACGCTAGAGCAGATGAATAGAAGAGATTCATGGAAGATTTAAGTTTAAAGATAGTAAAATCGACCTTGCTAACCAGACGCACCGAAAGGTTAAGGCACATCACGCGAAATGATGGTTCCGTATAGGATACAGGTTCGATTCCTGTCGGAGAGCGAAAATTTTCTATGGACATTCAGGCCGGTAAATGTTATTTAATACTGTTTATTATAAAACAGAGCATTTGCTTAAATACATGTATCTATAAAAAGAACGTTAAACATAATATAAATATCTTTAAATATATATATATATATATATATATATATGTCATTCACAGACAATACTGTTTCTCAGTGCGAATAGACTTCCGAATGCCTCAAGCCAGGATTGAAACACAACTAATTTGGTGTCAGCCAGAGCTATCTTCACTCGGTAGAGTTACACAACTAAATCTAGCGTATTGTTTTAACAAAAGTAAACAAATGCCAATCAGCCAAAGTGGTCCATTCATTTTACTGAAGAGCTTTGCATTAGTGCAGGTGGCTGTTGTTTATATATATATATATATATATATATATATATATATATATATATATATATATATATATATATATATATATATATATATATATATATATATATATATATAAAGAAATATAGTCTTAAAGTGTGCTACATTTATGGGATATCAATATCAGAGATAGAGCGTGTGTAAATATAAAAGTGAACATAGAAGTCAACACTGTCGCCTCTAAGTGTTGACTTCTATGTTCACTTTTATATTTATATATATATATATATATATATATATATATATATATATATATATATATATATATAATAAAAAATGGCAAAATCTTTTTATCATTGAAAAACCCAGACGACATGCGAAAAACGGATGTCATTGTTTGTGAGCAGGCAGCCCTGTCTAGGGAAATTAAAACCTAAACAGCCCTTATCAAAATGATCATTTTTTCCGTAAACTTAACAAATTAAAATATTAAGATTGTGCTTGTAAGTGAAGTAAACTCCTTAATAGGTTATTTCAAAAATCGCTGGAGAATGGGCGGAGCTAT
>OZ038501.1:23652442-23724942 GCA_964036315.1 Acanthosepion esculentum | reverse complement strand
CAAAGGGAATCTCATAAAAACAACAGAATCCAAATAAACGATTTTTATTGTCACCGAAAAGTCTTTTCAAGTCAACAGATGAAACAGACTTTGGACATTAACAGCATTCAGATCTTGTATTCAGGCTAGAGGTACTTAGTGAAACGAGATGTATTGCTTGTAAATGTATGCACAAATACTCGTCTCTCCCGACACGAACATATATATATATATATATATATATATATATATATATATATATATATATATATATATATAAGTGAACATTGAAGTAAAAACTCAGAGGCGACAGGCTGTTTCATGCTAGATGCAAATGTCAGGCCGCCTGACGAATGCGTCTAGAATGAAACAACCTGTCGCCTGTGAGTGTTTACTTCAATGTTCACTGATATATTTTTATTATATATACGCTTTAGTCCTGATATTGATCACTTTATCCCATATATATAGCACACCTTAAAACTATATTTCTTCATATATATATATATATATATATATATATATATATATATATATATTATTTCAATCGTTGTTATAGTGGATGCATTCGTATTTCAAATAGACGCCGCTCGTTTTTATTTATTATGCCATCTTCATATACGAAATATCCTCTATAAATATGCCGGATTAAAAATAATTCCATTCTTTATATATACATATACATAACTATTTTTCACAAAACATCAGTGGCATAATAATAATAATGGTGAAAATAACCGTTTCTCTATAAGGAAATATTTGACGTAACAATTAGCATTACTGTCGGTTGCAATTTAGAAAAATATATATATATGTGTGTGTGTGTGTGTGTGTGTGTGTGTGTGTGTGCGTGTGTGTGTGTGTCTGTTTGTGTGTGTGTGTGCGTATGTATGTATATAATTTATTTGCTTAAACGTTATTTTAAATGTCTACTCATATTTGAGTAGATTGTTTTTATATATTTATTAAGCAGTATATTTATTTATATCTACCGTATCTGAATATTCGAAAAATCTTGTTAGAAAAAAACATTACTGTTAAATAAAAACTAAGCATCTATTCAAATATGAGTATCCATATAAATTAAAAATGTCGGATATATATATATATATATATATATATATATATATATATATATATATATGAATAAAGACAAAAAACGTAGCCGACGCGTTTTATCAAGGCAAATGTAAGAATTTTATTTTGCATGATGTCTTTATAAACAAAAGTGAATATGTTATTTTTTCTAAATGTTTAAATTCAAGAGATACTCATATATATTCATTAAGTTACCTTAAAAGTCCAAGTAAAATTATGGAAAAAGTTAATTGACGTTATTTAATGTTTAACAAACGAAAGTCAGTAAATGTTTTTGTTGAGTTTTTATGCAATTGATATCTAATTATTTAATGTGGGGTAAATTAGTGTATTGTATATTTTTCTAAATAATTTTACACCCACAAACATACACACGCACACACAGACACACACACAGTATATATATATACATACATATATAAAAATATAAAAGTGAACATTAAAGTCAACACTCTGAGGCGATAGACTGTTTCATGATTGACGCAATCATTAGTGTCCTTTTCTATTTACATATTCTCTAGCTCTGATTTTGGGCACTTTTTTCAATAAAAATATAGCACACCATAAAACTATATTTCTTCATATATATATATATATATATATATATATATATATATATATATATATGCTTTAAAAATCAGGAAATGCTTTTTTTATTTTTTTAAAAAACTAAGGAACGCTATATATATATATATATATATATATATATATATATATATATATAAGTGAACATAGAAGTCAACACTTAGAGGCGACAGTCTGTTTCATGCCAGGCCTGACGATTGCATCTAGCATGAAACAGACTGTCGCCTCTAAGTGTTGACTTCTATGTTCACTTTTATATTTACACACGCTCTATCTCTGATATTGAACACTTTATACCATAAATATAGCACACCTTAAGTGTATATTTCTTCATATATATATATATATATATATGTGTGTGTGTGTGTGTGTGTGTGTGTGTGTGTGTGTGTGTGTGTGTGTGTGTGTGTGTGTGTTATAAATTTACTAATTTAAAATATGGTTCCTTCGCTACACAGGTATTACCATGTTTGAAAACAAAATCTAAAAACTTCAAATTCAGTTATAGAATTAAATTAAAGTCCATAGTCGTGTTTCATTTTCAAGCGAATTTTGGAATAACTTATTTTGAAATTTACTGAGTTTTATAAGCACATACATTCATAATAATAGTTTCTATGGATATGAGGAAATCCAATCATTTTAACAAGGGTGGTAGGGTATTCATTTTCACTAACAACTATTGTATTGATACTACTGTATCAAAATGAGTTACTTTCCAAAAAGGGTTAAATCAAGTTAGGGTAGGGGTGCCGTTTCCAGCGAATGATGACATCTGTTCAACGCATGTCATCTGGTCTTTATCAACAACAAAAAGTTTTTCGGCACTTTTGTTTCGCCGTTAAAATTGTACTTGTATACATAAAAAAAATTTCTAAAAGGGTTGTTTGTATATGAATACGTCGTATTGAACTACAATTTAAAAATATTATTCTTAAATTTTAATTACTAATAGACTACACTTTTTTAAAATAAATAAATGTAATAGAATGACTTAAATTATTATTAAATATCAAATATAAATATGTATATTTTATTTATCAGCCTCTTTTTTTAAACATTATTTAAGGAAAAAATTTTTACAATTTCGGCAAAGAATAGCTATTTCATTTCTTTGATTAAGTAATTTTTTATTTTATAAACCTAGTAATATATATTTTCTCATGTATGCACAAAGGTCATTTAATGCCCTACATATTCTAGCTTTTCTTATTAATTTCCATTTTACTCTAGGTGTTTTATTGGTTTCTTTTAAGTGCCAGAAATATTTCGATAGGGATGTCTGATTTCGGTATTTATTTATCCTAAAAGAACTTTGATGTTGGTTGAACCGCTTCTTAAACTCATGTCTTGTGCATCAAATGTAGACTTTTACATTATCTGGATCCTCAATAGATGAGGTATTGCATTGGTATACTAAATTCACTGCGACATTTATTATTAATGTGACAGTTATGAGGATTTCTGTAGTTACATAATTTTTGTTCATCGTCATCTCTTTTTATTATTATACTGTCTAAATTTCTTTGGTCTTGGTCTAAGTGCTTATTCAAGATATTAGCATTTTGTTTCTTAATTTTTTCTAAGTTTTCAGTACAGCTGTAACTTAATTTTAGGGTATTTTTATTGAAAATAGTACTGAATTTACTATCTTTAGGAAAATGTTTAACGATTAATGCAAGGAATTTTTGCCCTAATTTGTTCTTTAGCATTTAGTTGTATGGGGCTGTATACCAAACTATTTTTCTATTTCTGTTTTTTCTATGCTTTCCATTTTCATTTTTTATGTAAGGTAGTTTTGGGCTTTTGTAGCCACTATCTTTTAGAGCTTCATTATAGAAATTACTATGTTCATAGAAAATTTTCTCATTTGCTGAATTTGTACTTATTCTCTTTTCGATAGATAAAGGTATATGCTTAATAATAGATGGAGGATGATTAGATTTAGGGTGTATGTATAAAGGATTAGTATTGTTTTTTTTATAAGGTGTGTATACATTTTTATTACATCTAATTTTATATCAAGGAAGTTCACCTTTTTCAATTTAGTGCATACAGTAATTTTTAAGTTCAGGCATTTAAATTCTCTATAGAATATCTTTCTAATTTTATCTATTTTAAAGCTTGTAGAGTTCTTTATAACCATAAGTCCATCGTCTCTGTATAATCCAATGTCAGTTAAATTAGTTTCACGATATGCTGTGAGATTGTATAATATAAAAAGACCTATAAGGTCAGAAGACTCAGCTGAGTCTAGTGATCCCATTGTGATGTCAAAGTGGTCATAAGAATTTTTTATCCATTGCTCACCCTTATTTACTAGTACCGATTTTTTCGCATTTATAATAATGCGCTTTTCTTCTTCTGTAACGTCCGTGTGCTGGGTAGCAAAGTCCAACGAATTCATGAAGAGTTCTTTTGATATTGATTGATAGTGTATATATATATATATATATATATATATATATATATATATATATATATATATATATATTAAGTAATTCATCGAGTCTAATAGAAACCTCAACAGAATGCAGAAAGCACTGGACAGCCGTTTCGTCCTATATTTGGGACTCATCACAGTGCGCATCCACTACCGAGAATTGAAACCCTGACAGTTACGTTATCAAATGTCATAACAACTGGCAAACGTCATACCAACTGTACAAACATATATATATATATAAGTTAAAGATCAAATGCAGATCAAATAGGGATAGGAATGCAACAAGATGATAAAATAAAAGAACAAATAGGAAACGTCTGGGTGGAGTAATGGATAGCGGTCCGAATGGAGGAGTCGGAGAGCCGAGTTCGAATTCTAGTTGAATCCATTATATTCACATTGGGAAAAAGGTATGAATCTTCTTTCCCCGCCCCCAGCTATGGGTAAAGAGCAGGACAGACTGGGTTTTATAGCTTTGGATGGCAACTGGTCAGAAAGAAATGGCAACCTACTGCGGGCAAAATATGCCTCGTCAGTCATGTATCGAAAGATACATGATCGCCTAAGCGTGTATCACGCATAGCACATAACTGACTAACTGATATCAATCTGACATCTTTCACTTTCATGAAAGCTTCGTCAGAGAATTAGAGAAAACAAACGAAAATAGAGAAAACACTGGTATTTTCAATTATTTGGAGGTCAGTTCTCATTGGCCAGACACGTGTCACGTGTATTAAAACCGCTGATAATTCTATTTGTATGTAGGTTAGTGAAGATTCTTCTATGTCTAAGTGGGCAACGAATGGTAATGTGTATTTGTAATTGTGTGCGTATGTATGGACTGAAGATTTCGTTCAAGCATGAAACATAGTGACACCATTCGGTGCTGTAATCTGCCCACAGTGCTGGTATATATATATATATATATATATATATATATATATATATATATATATATATATATATATATATATATATATATATATGTGTGTGTGTGTGTGTGTGTATGTATATATATATATATATATATATATATATATATGCGTGTGTGTGTGTGATTGTGTGCACATGTGTGTGTGTATTTGTACGCGTGTGTGTTATGGGTGTGTTTATAGTCAGAGCTTGTCAAGATTGGTGAAAATGATAATGGACTTTTCTTCTTTTACGATTGCACAAAGGCTTGTAAGGTTACTGCGTGAGGCTGGTGGTCTTGTCTGTTTATACGCAATTTTTTTTATCTCAACTGTCGTGACGAGTTTTTTTGTCAAGATATCTAAAGAAGGTATAGAGCAAAGGGAAAGATGAATTCATGCCTTTTTTTGCTATTATAATATTGAAACGTTAACCAAAGAGCCTCAGCCGGAATATGAATTCGTTTCACAAATTCCATTTTCTGGAATTGTAATACGATAAGTGAAATAAAATTTTTACATATGTAAATTATATCACACACACACACAATATATATATATTATTACACACGTTTTTAAACAGTACTTTTTAGTGTTTGTTTACTTGTTATATATATATATATATATATATATATATATATATATATATATATATATATATATATATATATATATATATATATCTGTGTGTGTGTGTGTGTATATATATATATGTGTATATATTGCATAAGTTATATACCTGATAACGAACAAAACAGATCATAGATCAAATATGAATCGGAAACCGACAGGACGATAAAATAAAAGAACAAATAGGAATCATTTATCAATCAAACATGTTTCGCTTTTATTAATACTTCATCAGAGAATGAGATATGGAGAACAACAAGAAAGAAATTCTAATATTTTTACTTTTGTGTTGTTCGATTTTCATTGTTAATCAGGTTTCACGTGCATTCGACTTGTTAAACAAACGTTAGTATATTTTGTGGCTTTCCGAATTCAAGGAGAGACAACGCGTCCCTTCGAAGCCTAACTGAAAAATCGTAAATATTGCTTTATGCATGTAAGTGTATAATAATTCTCACATACTTACGAATAAACATTATATATTTATTATACAAATAGATAGATAGATAGATAGATAGATAGATAGATAGATAGATAGATAGATAGATAGATAGGAACAGACTGAGATAGATAGACATACGTCCATCAGATGACTATATCAAGATAAACGTCTTCTTCGAATTTTGCTTATTCCTTCCATCCTTGCTTGATGTAATTACTTAGAAGTTTGTTTCTGTGACTAACTTCATTATCTAACTACACTATTTCCGTTCTTATCTCCAGATTCTAATTTGGGGGCAAAAACTAAAGTTCCTTTTCTTAAAATATCACCAGATTTTGCCGCCTTTCAAAATACCAATCCTTTATTTAGTATAAACTGAGGGGTGTAAAAAAAAACGATTTAAAAAAACAAAACAAAAACGAGTTAATTCTATTTTCTTCAAAACTTAATAATGACATCGTTATTGTTAAGTTTAAAAATTCAGGACAACAAATATTTATTTTTCAACATAATCTCCTTCTTTGTCAGTGCACATAATTCATTTGTGAATACGTATGTACAGCAATGTCTACAGCTTAAGGATGAAAAAATACTTATTTTACACAACAAATATTTATTTTTCAACATAATCTCCTTCTTTGTCAATGCACATAATTCATTTGTGAATATGTATGTACAGCAATGTCTACAGCTTAAGGATGAAAAAATACTTATTTTACACAACAAATATTTATTTTTCAACATAATCTCCTTCTTTGTCAATGCACATAATTCATTTGTGAATATGTATGTACAGCAATGTCTACAGCTTAAGGATGAAAAAATACTTATTTTACACAACAAATATTTATTTTTCAACATAATCTCCTTCTTTGTCAATGCACATAATTCATTTGTGAATATGTATGTACAGCAATGTCTACAGCTTAAGGATGAAAAAATACTTATTTTACACAACAAATATTTATTTTTCAACATAATCTCCTTCTTTGTCAATGCACATAATTCATTTTTCAATCTACATTATATCTATAGCATTTCGAAATTTCATTTCTTCCAGAGAAATGTATCAGATATACGTGCCTCTTCTTATAGGTAAAGTTGAGGATCAGATTAATATTATTATAATTATAATTATTTATTAGACTACAAAGACTTGTCTTAAGCCAGATGCCAAACTGCAGTGATAATAAAATCGATGCATCTTACATACCATCAAACCAAGTAAATGTCTGTCTTTGTCATCAGGGTTAATGAAATCGGGGAATATTAATCACACGCACTGAACTTTCTGGTCAAAACCCAAGTAAATACGCAAAAATCCGCGAACTTTGTTTGTCGTTTCGGATTATATTAGACGGACATGTTTAACTACCCCTAGAATAATTTATATATTAAGGGGCACTTCCGTTCAGAAAGCATGTTCAAGGAAAGACAAAAAGTAATCTGAAATAACAACGAAAACAAGGTGTAAGTAAATTGACCATGTTTAATATAATTAACATCAAATATTTCAAAGATAGATAGATACAAACTGTGATAGATAGATAGATAGATAGATAGATAGATAGATAGATAGATAGATAGGAACAAACTGTGACAGATAGATAGATAGATAGATAGATAGATAGATAGATAGATAGATAGAAACTGTGACTGGTATAGATACGAACAGACTGAGATAGATAGATAGATAGATAGATAGATAGATAGATAGATAGATAGATAGATAAATAGACAGATAGATAGGAACAAACTGTGACAGATAGATAGATAGATAGATAGATAGATAGATAGATAGATAGATAGATAGATAGATAGATAGATACAAACTGTGACTGGTATAGATACGAACAGACTGAGATAGATAGAAACGGACTGAGATAGATAGATAGATAGATAGATAGATAGATAGATAGATAGATAGATAGATAGATAGATATGTATGTATGTATATATGTATGTGTGCATAAAACATGTATAAACATGTATACATTTCCATTGCATGACGGTAATGGATTTCTAGACGCCGCTAAAATACTGAATGCTGCAGGCATTATAGAATACACCTTTATTGGACCCTAAACAAAAATGTTACGCGACATATATGCCAAAATGCAATATTCTCATTTGTCTTTCATAAATACCAACATTATTAACACGATAGCTAACGCAGAAAATAGAAAAAATATACACCATCGTCATCAACTACAGCGATTCGGAGATATTTAATTTCTTGCAAGTGTTCAGGGTTTTTTTTTTTGTGTTCATGGTCAGGTCCATGCTGGAAACATCTATTGGGGTGTGGCATCCTTAACCAAGAGAAAGAAACATTCTAAACGTCCAAGCATCATTAATACGGCTGTGTTCGTACAATGATCTTGGACATCATCACGACAATGTAAATCATTGCTACCCAACTACGTCAAAGCCTTGGATAGATGGCAATCGTAATATTAGCCGTTTCCTTTTAAGGAAATATTCAACATCCATTGACCAAGCAGTCAGTGCTAATTTCGCTTGAAATTTATAAAATATTTCTGTTAAAAATTCTTTTCATGGAAATAAGTTTCTGAAGTCCACTAACTGTTATAGCTCTTTCCAGTATTGATTGACTGGTTCATTTTCGACGGATTATCAACCCCCCTCTGCAGGATATTTAAAGCCAAGAAATATTTTGACGCTTGACGACGTTAATTCCTATGAAAAGATGGCTGTAGTTGGCTAGGGTTATCAAGCGTCAAGCGTTTTTGCTCTGTTTAGGTAATCTAGGCACTGAGCATTTTACTGTGTAGGTTGATGTTTACATTTTGGTCTTTTTGTATTTTTATTAATGTTGTCCTTTTTTCGAGATTTTATCTTGTTTAAGGATATTTACGTCTCTTGGCAGGAGTTGGTATATTTGAACATTTGTGAGTCGGTACATGGATATCTACTCCAGTTTCGTAAATGGACCATCTTTATGCAAACATTTCGTGCTCTGGTCAAAAGAGGAGGCATAAGCTATGACGACCGTTGCCAACAATAGCGAAACTGCACAACCAAATCAATAGAAATGAATTGAAAAGCCGAACTTGTCCCTCTCTCCATCTTCCAATCTGATTTTGCCTGTAAACAATTTGGTTTTGCAAATACTATCACCCACGCTCAGGTCGTCGGAACTGTTGCCTTGAAAGCAGGAATCACATAAACTTTATAGGTTTTTTGTTATTTTGCCATGAAAAATGGTGTATACAGACAGTGATTCAAATGAATTAACATTTCAAATATTTAGTCACAAAGCAGGAAGGCAGTCCCACCAATGTGAATGCTGGCCCAATACCATCATTTTGCTATCTTTATTTAATCTTGTGAATTTTATTTTTCATACCATGTCACTTCAGGACATAGGTAAACATAACTCTCCACGGATTCCTTTTCTTTATCATCTTTAAATTCCCATGACATCTTGGAAAAGATAGTAGAGTTGTTTCCTGTTACTTACTCTACAGTTTGAGATTAAAAGTAGACTACTTCTAGACCGGATTCCAACCAAGGAATTAGTCTGAACGTGAACACCACTGACTAGGCCTGGATTTGAACTCGCTTTGCAGACTCCAATTTCCGTTATGATAACAGTCACACTTCACGCACATCCTCCACTTGTTACAGTTGCCTAATTCATCCCAATGTTTGGCGATCGATCCCAGTTGAAGGCCAAGGTTTTCAATTATAATTTACAGGATAGATTCCTCCTAGGGAGACATTTGGCGGAGTAACGGGTCCCATATTCGACAACTTCCGTGAATCGGGCCTTTGCTTACAAATACCGACTAAGATTATTAAATATCACGTAGGAGTGCTTCGGTTAATGGTTGACTATTACTACGACTGGATAGTGAGTTTGATTCTCACTGGGTGGCTCATGCTTCTGACACGGTGTCAAAACTAAGCTGTATTTAGTAAATAATAACACAACCCACTAGAAACCTGAAAATTACATCTATAGCAGACATGGAAAGGTCACATGAACAACAATCTGGAAAGGAGATAAGTGTTGCATCCATAACCTCATCAGAAAGCCTTAAATGGCTAGATGTAACTTTTTCTCGTACTTCTTTCTTGTGGAACTCTCTTCCGGCTTTCCAATCAATATTGATCGTCAAAACAAATGTCAGTCGTTATCTTTTGTCTTCTTAATCTCTGTTCTTTTATTGTCCACTCTCCTTAAAAATATCTTCTTTTTGTCATATTCTCTCACAGTAACCCTCTTGCGTCTTAGTGGTTTTATTGCCTTACTTGGGGTTGAATGATTAAACAATTATTGTAATAAGCGACTGTTACTGTTTTTAGCTCTTGTATAATAACCCTACCTTAGTTTGGCACAAGGCCGAAAGTGTCGGGCACTCCACTCTCCAAAATAGAGCATAGCTTCCCTATTTGGACTTGATCGACTCTTCTGTCTACCCTTTGCAGCCGTGATAGACATCAAAATCTTGTACGCAGTCTGGGGGGGCCGCATTCTCCACTCTGCAGCCTCTTTTTCCACAGACTCAACGTCGCAAGTCCATCGTTATTCTGTCGCTACTTCCATGGCAAACATTCAGATAAGGGCTCCATTCTTTAGTTCCACTTGTTCGGACATTTACAGCTAGGACACACTGGGCAACTTCCATCGAGTTGATATCCTTTCCGTATTCCAAATGTGCAAAGGTAGTTTGTTTTTTTTTTGTTTTTTTCCCCCAAGAACTGCCATTTTGTGAAATAATCTCCCGAATGAACACACTTCTCTGAACACACCTATCTTGACCTTTACAAGTCAAGGGTCAGTCATTGTATATCCCCCTGATCCTTCTAAACTTCATTTTCTACAACCTTCTCTTTCATCCGTTCATATCACACACTATATTCATCGTAATCATTTTAACAGTAACACTCTATCTTGAGTGGCTCTCTAGCCTTTATTTCGGTGAACGTAATAATGAGAAAAATGTAAGATTGTTGGTATTTAGTTGCAAATACACTTATCTGGTATATTTTAACGGTGCACGATTAAAGGAACTACTTGTTCGCTCTGTTGTTGCCGTAGAGAGGCGGTTGAGATTTTGAGAGTCCATCTGCGTAAGTAAAAGTAATAAAAAAAAAAATACAGCTTAAGGTCACAGTAAAAAAAAGAAAAGAATTAAGTAAAGGAGTGGTGACACCCCTAACAGGAGCAAAACAAACTGTTTACACAGTAGATTTGCTTGTCAACCAATGTTTGCCAAAGGAAATTGGGTGGGGCTTCATAATTACTTTTTTTTTTCTTTTTTTTTTTAGAAATTCGAATTTAAGAATAAAACGAAGAACATATCTTTAGGATGTCTGCTCTACTTCAAACACTTGTATCGGACAAAAGATTTAGGGTGGAAAAATCTTTTTAAAAAATAACCGACGGGTGTTCCAGGTGCCTTGACGGTCCACCTCCGCTCGAAAGTGGGTGACAAAGAAATAGGCAGTGAGCGTTTGATTTTGTCATAAAGGCTTTACAATCTGTGACAACATCGACGTTAAATATTAGACCTGTGCAAAAGTTTCCAGAGCTCTCTTTTATGAAAAGTAAAGATTGAATGCGGCGTAGAAAAAATGCCGCAAACCTTTGTACACTCAATATTTTCGGCTTTCAAACGCGATCGAGAAAATAAACATGAAATTATTATTATTATTATTATTATTATTATTATTATTATTATTATATTTCCTTTGATTTCTGGTGTGTACGCATTTCTTTCCGGGTCCCGCCTAGAGACCTAAGTTTAGAAATGGCATGATGACATTTTCCACTGCAGAAAAAAATATTTTAGATAGATAAAACCCTTCGTACGGTGTGGGCTGTGCCCGTGAGAAAAATATTTTGTACAGTGTAACCCGGATATAAGAGAGTTGTCGGGACAGGAGAATAAGAAGTCTCTTATATCCGAGTTTCTCTTATACCAGGGTTTCTCTTATATCCGGGTTTGGTCTATTATATATGCATTAACACAGGCTCTAATTTGGGACCAGATAAAATATCTCTTATATCCGGGTCTCTTATATCCGGGTTACACTATTTCTTTAAGGCATGGGCTTCCAGAATCCTTTCATTTAGTCTACTGGAATCTTTTCCAACCAGTTATTATTATCATTATTAATAATATTTCCTTTGATTTCTGTTTATACGCATTTTCTGCTGGCTCCCAACCAGAGACCTAAGGTCAAAAATTACATTTTCCACTGACCATTTAAAGAAAAAAAAGAGCCCTCCCCAAGATCACATACATTTTACATAGATAAAGCTATTTGTAATGTTTGAGTTATATTTGTGAGTACAAGTTTTGTATGTCTTTAACACATGGGCTACCAGGAATCCTTTCAGTTAATTTAACGGAACCTTTTCCAACCCATTCGAGAGTTCAACTACAACAGGAATTATTGATGTCCTCATGTGCCACATTTTTTAGATTTTCACTTCAAGATGCTTGTATTTTGATAGTTTTTTGGTGATCTTCTAAAATACATCACTATTTACAGTGACTGCCATGTCAAAAAGAAAACACATTCTGTTTTTGTGGTCTTTGATCACGATGTCTGGGAGATTAGCTTTGATTGTTCGGTCTGTCGATATTGTAAAGTTCCATAAAATTGTTATAGGTCCAACCTCTAACCGGGTCTGGGTAATGTTCATACCAGTGTTTTACAGTTTCCTTCCCGTAAAAGTTGTATATTTTCTAGTGCAGATATTGACCCACTCTATCATACCGAGGTGCTAACATTGTGCAACCTGATACAATATGGTCAATTATTATTATTATTATTATTATTATTATTATTTATTTATTTATTTATTTATTTATTTATTTTGAACATATCATGGTATTGTTGTTGCGTAAATGTCTTGAGTAGCAGGGAAGATACTGTTGATCAAGTCACAACAAGGACCTCAGTCAAACAGTACTTTTCGATGTATGCTTGTTGTATCAATATACTTCAAGTAAGAATTTTTGTAGCATTCTCAAAGTGTATTTTGCACCAGTTTGGTTGATATATTCTTTAAACTTCAATGGAATGGAGCCGAGTGTCTCAGACACTAGCGGTATGACTTTAACGTTTTTCTCCGCCATTTTCTACTTTCTGGTCAGAGTAGTTGCTGACCTTTTCTGTTGGATTTTCCGTTATATTTTAGTCAGCAGGTATGACCCCATTAATTACAGTATATAATCGTTTAGAAATTGAATTCATGTAGTCAACAGGTATGGCCTTGAAGTCGTTTTACTTACTTTCCTTTAGAACATTGTCATGGATTTCCAACAGTTTCGTTCTTTTTCTTTGTGATCTTGTCTTGGAGTTTCTAAAGTTTTCTTACTCTCCTTTACGACGTTTTCTTGGAGTTCTTACAGAAATCTTACTTTAATTTACGACATTGTATTAGAGTTTCTACAGAAATCATACTTTAATTTACGACATTGTATTAGAGTTTCTACAGAAATCTTACTTTAATTTACGACATTGTATTTGAGTTTCTACAGAAATCTTACTTTAATTTACGACATTGTATTAGAGTTTCTACAGCAATCATAGTTTAATTTACGACATTGTATTAGAGTTTCTACAGAAATCATAGTTTAATTTACGACATTGTATTAGAGTTTCTACAGAAATCATAGTTTAATTTACGACATTGTATTAGAGTTTCTACAGAAATCTTACTTTAATTTACGACATTGTATTAGAGTTTCTACAGAAATCTTACTTTAATTTACGACATTGTATTAGAGTTTCTACAGTTTTTTGGTTTCATTTACGGCATTTTCTTGGTTTTCATAGACTTCTCTTTCTTTACTTTACGACTTTGTCTTCGAGTTCCTACATGTTTCTTGCTTTCCTTTACGACCTTTTCTTCAATACCCTTTTCTTTACGTGTCTGCCATGAACACGATGTCCTCTTCATATTTTATCTTGTTAAGTTTGTATACACAAATAATCAATCCTGGTAGTACTTCTAGTTATCTTAAAATTGCCTTGCCGAATAAATTAAATGACTGCTGTGAAAATATGGATTGATGACTTATACACTTATCTCTTTCTGTGTACTTAATTCATTCTTTATCAGTATGCTGTCGTTTTGCTCCCGGTATGATTCTGGATTATTTAATATCGTTCTCAAATAATTAAGTTTCCCTAGCAGTTCAAATATATATTTCTGTTGTACCTTATCACTAACACAGATCTGCATCACATAACAGAAACTACTTTACTTAAGGATGTTCAGCAACAGTAACAATTAAAATCAATACCACATATAACTCGACGAGAGAATATGACATTCGACACTACGTCAAACAAAATGTTAGGAAGGAAATTCCCATTCATGCCGGAAAGGCGGATAACTATTCCTGGAATTAAGACGCGTATTTTCCTGAAAAAATTGTTTTAAGAGAAAGATTTTATAAATTTAAACCAGTGATTCTCAACATGTTTCATGTCGACCACCGGTGGTTCAGCGCTATAAAGATGGATCTACTACGGTCTTCCTGCTGAAATTATACTAATAAAGTGCAGAATCAATCATATTGAGACATACTTTGTCTTGTATCCACTTGAAACTTCAGACTGGAAGATAAACTGAACAAAAGACCAGACAGACATTTTCCACTTAAGCCACGCACGAGGCGAGCACTTTATCTACATCAGGGAGCAGTGACAGTAAAAACAGAAAAGAAAAAAGGCGACGTAGCCCTCTACAAGAAGAAAAAGAAACCAGGAGCAGACAACCCAAAACCCTTAAAAGGGATATCTGATCCCTTAACAAATATATGGTAGAAGGGAGACAACTCCAGACAGACCGACAGCGATTGATAATTTTAACACTTCCTGTGTGTGGCCATTATCATATATTTCACTCATTATTTCCGTAATTTTTCAGTGGCGAAATCGTCTATGACCGTCTATAATCCCACCTGCTAGGTTTCTTCACTAAGTTTACATACACGTTAACATTTCCCCGCCCCATTAATTCCCACAATATATCCGACACCAATAGAGCAGAACAACGACCAGACAATGATACATCCCGTTTCGAACTTGGATTTTTATACGGCATCAAACTATCTAAGCTGAATTATTTTTAATAATTCTATCCCAAGCAAGGTAATAAATCCACTAAAGCCCAAGGGATTACCAACTGTGAGAGAATAGAGAAAAACAAGCACTATTAAGGAGAGAGCGGACAATAAAAGAACAAGTATTAAAAAAAGGCAGAAGATAACGATTGACATCGCATTTAATTTTTTGAAGATCAAAGTTGAATGGAAAGCAAGAAGCCGGAAGAAAGTTACACAAGCGAAAAGTGCGATAAAGGAAACGGTTATATCTCGCCATGGCAACTGTAAAATGATGAGACCCTGTCATTAATCTAGTACCGCGCTTAAATTCATAAAGTCTAAGTACCAAAGAGGAAATCTCATCAAAACAATTACCATGAAAATACTTATAGAAAAGACACAGGGAAGCTACGTTACGGAAGTGAAAAAATGACTGAAGCCGAGATGTCAGGTCAAGACCCATATCATTGCAGATTCTTCTTTGGATTTTATCAAGAACCACTAAATATATAACAGTAGCATCGCTGAAATGAAATTTAGGCCAATTCACAGTCTTCCAAAAATCTTCCCTCCTGTATTTTATAGTCCATTTCTTCTTATTCTTTTTATGAGATGTTTAGGGTCTGGAGGATAAGCTTTAAGCCCAAATGCCTTTAATTGTTGGGGCATTCACTTCCTTATTGAGATCAGCTTTGATTTGCTTTAAGATACCAGCTGCAGTATCGAAGGGATTATTTGTTACGCCGTTTATTTATTAGTTTATCCTACCTAGTGCTTGTTTTATATGGTCGGCAGTCTATTAACACAAGATTTCTTTTATATTAGTTTATCCTTCCTAGTGCTTGCTTTATTTGGTCGGCTGTCTATTAACACAAGATTTCTTTTATTTATTAGTTTATCATACTTCGTGCTTGTTTTATATGGTCGGCTGTCTATTAACACAAGATTTCTTTTATTTATTAGTTTATCATACTTCGTGCTTGTTTTATATGGTCGGCTGTCTATTAACACAAGATTTCTTTTATTTATTAGTTTATCATACTTCGTGCTTGTTTTATTTGGTCGGCTGTCTATTAACACAAGATTTCTTTTACTTATTAGTTTATCCTTCCTAGTGCTTGTTTTATATGGTCGGCTGTCTATTAACACAAGATTTCTTTTATATTAGTTTATCCTTCCTAGTGCTTGCTTTATTTGGTCGGCTGTCTATTAACACAAGATTTCTTTTATTTATTAGTTTATCCTATCTAGTGCTTGTTTTATATGGTCGGCAGTCTATTAACACAAGATTTCTTTTATATTAGTTTATCCTTCCTAGTGCTTGCTTTATTTGGTCGGCTGTCTATTAACACAAGATTTCTTTTATTTATTAGTTTATCATACTTCGTGCTTGTTTTATATGGTCGGCTGTCTATTAACACAAGATTTCTTTTATTTATTAGTTTATCATACTTCGTGCTTGTTTTATTTGGTCGGCTGTCTATTAACACAAGATTTCTTTTACTTATTAGTTTATCATACCTAGTGCTTGTTTTATATGGTCGGCTGTCTATTAACACAAGATTTCTTTTACTTATTAGTTTATCCTTCCTAGTGCTTGTTTTATATGGTCGGCTGTCTATTAACACAAGATTTCTTTTATATTAGTTTATCCTTCCTAGTGCTTGCTTTATTTGGTCGGCTGTCTATTAACACAAGATTTCTTTTATTTATTAGTTTATCATACTTCGTGCTTGTTTTATATGGTCGGCTGTCTATTAACACAAGATTTCTTTTATTTATTAGTTTATCATACTTCGTGCTTGTTTTATTTGGTCGGCTGTCTATTAACACAAGATTTCTTTTACTTATTAGTTTATCATACCTAGTGCTTGTTTTATATGGTCGGCTGTCTATTAACACAAGATTTCTTTTACTTATTAGTTTATCCTTCCTAGTGCTTGTTTTATATGGTCGGCTGTCTATTAACACAAGATTTCTTTTATATTAGTTTATCCTTCCTAGTGCTTGCTTTATTTGGTCGGCTGTCTATTAACACAAGATTTCTTTTATTTATTAGTTTATCATACTTCGTGCTTGTTTTATATGGTCGGCTGTCTATTAACACAAGATTTCTTTTATTTATTAGTTTATCATACTTCGTGCTTGTTTTATTTGGTCGGCTGTCTATTAACACAAGATTTCTTTTACTTATTAGTTTATCATACCTAGTGCTTGTTTTATATGGTCGGCTGTCTATTAACACAAGATTTCTTTTACTTATTAGTTTATCCTTCCTAGTGCTTGTTTTATATGGTCGGCTGTCTATTAACACAAGATTTCTTTTATATTAGTTTATCCTTCCTAGTGCTTGCTTTATTTGGTCGGCTGTCTATTAACACAAGATTTCTTTTATTTATTAGTTTATCATACTTCGTGCTTGTTTTATATGGTCGGCTGTCTATTAACACAAGATTTCTTTTATTTATTAGTTTATCATACTTCGTGCTTGTTTTATTTGGTCGGCTGTCTATTAACACAAGATTTCTTTTACTTATTAGTTTATCATACCTAGTGCTTGTTTTATATGGTCGGCTGTCTATTAACACAAGATTTCTTTTACTTATTAGTTTATCCTTCCTAGTGCTTGTTTTATATGGTCGGCTGTCTATTAACACAAGATTTCTTTTACTTATCAGTTTATCCTTCCTAGTGCTTGTTTTATATGGTCGGCTGTCTATTAACACAAGATTTCTTTTATATTAGTTTATCCTTCCTAGTGCTTGCTTTATTTGGTCGGCTGTCTATTAACACAAGATTTCTTTTATTTATTAGTTTATCATACTTCGTGCTTGTTTTATATGGTCGGCTGTCTATTAACACAAGATTTCTTTTATTTATTAGTTTATCATACTTCGTGCTTGTTTTATTTGGTCGGCTGTCTATTAACACAAGATTTCTTTTACTTATTAGTTTATCATACCTAGTGCTTGTTTTATATGGTCGGCTGTCTATTAACACAAGATTTCTTTTACTTATTAGTTTATCCTTCCTAGTGCTTGTTTTATATGGTCGGCTGTCTATTAACACAAGATTTCTTTTATATTAGTTTATCCTTCCTAGTGCTTGCTTTATTTGGTCGGCTGTCTATTAACACAAGATTTCTTTTATTTATTAGTTTATCATACTTCGTGCTTGTTTTATATGGTCGGCTGTCTATTAACACAAGATTTCTTTTATTTATTAGTTTATCATACTTCGTGCTTGTTTTATTTGGTCGGCTGTCTATTAACACAAGATTTCTTTTACTTATTAGTTTATCATACCTAGTGCTTGTTTTATATGGTCGGCTGTCTATTAACACAAGATTTCTTTTACTTATTAGTTTATCCTTCCTAGTGCTTGTTTTATATGGTCGGCTGTCTATTAACACAAGATTTCTTTTACTTATCAGTTTATCCTTCCTAGTGCTTGTTTTATATGGTCGGCTGTCTATTAACACAAGATTTCTTTTATATTAGTTTATCCTTCCTAGTGCTTGCTTTATTTGGTCGGCTGTCTATTAACACAAGATTTCTTTTATTTATTAGTTTATCATACTTCGTGCTTGTTTTATATGGTCGGCTGTCTATTAACACAAGATTTCTTTTATTTATTAGTTTATCATACTTCGTGCTTGTTTTATTTGGTCGGCTGTCTATTAACACAAGATTTCTTTTACTTATTAGTTTATCATACCTAGTGCTTGTTTTATATGGTCGGCTGTCTATTAACACAAGATTTCTTTTACTTATTAGTTTATCCTTCCTAGTGCTTGTTTTATATGGTCGGCTGTCTATTAACACAAGATTTCTTTTACTTATCAGTTTATCCTTCCTAGTGCTTGTTTTATATGGTCGGCTGTCTATTAACACAAGATTTCTTTTATATTAGTTTATCCTTCCTAGTGCTTGCTTTATTTGGTCGGCTGTCTATTAACACAAGATTTCTTTTATTTATTAGTTTATCATACTTCGTGCTTGTTTTATATGGTCGGCTGTCTATTAACACAAGATTTCTTTTATTTATTAGTTTATCATACTTCGTGCTTGTTTTATTTGGTCGGCTGTCTATTAACACAAGATTTCTTTTACTTATTAGTTTATCATACCTAGTGCTTGTTTTATATGGTCGGCTGTCTATTAACACAAGATTTCTTTTACTTATTAGTTTATCCTTCCTAGTGCTTGTTTTATATGGTCGGCTGTCTATTAACACAAGATTTCTTTTACTTATCAGTTTATCCTTCCTAGTGCTTGTTTTATATGGTCGGCTGTCTATTAACACAAGATTTCTTTTATATTAGTTTATCCTTCCTAGTGCTTGCTTTATTTGGTCGGCTGTCTATTAACACAAGATTTCTTTTATTTATTAGTTTATCATACTTCGTGCTTGTTTTATTTGGTCGGCTGTCTATTAACACAAGATTTCTTTTACTTATTAGTTTATCATACCTAGTGCTTGTTTTATATGGTCGGCTGTCTATTAACACAAGATTTCTTTTACTTATTAGTTTATCCTTCCTAGTGCTTGTTTTATATGGTCGGCTGTCTATTAACACAAGATTTCTTTTATATTAGTTTATCCTTCCTAGTGCTTGCTTTATTTGGTCGGCTGTCTATTAACACAAGATTTCTTTTATTTATTAGTTTATCATACTTCGTGCTTGTTTTATATGGTCGGCTGTCTATTAACACAAGATTTCTTTTATTTATTAGTTTATCATACTTCGTGCTTGTTTTATTTGGTCGGCTGTCTATTAACACAAGATTTCTTTTACTTATTAGTTTATCATACCTAGTGCTTGTTTTATATGGTCGGCTGTCTATTAACACAAGATTTCTTTTACTTATTAGTTTATCCTTCCTAGTGCTTGTTTTATATGGTCGGCTGTCTATTAACACAAGATTTCTTTTACTTATCAGTTTATCCTTCCTAGTGCTTGTTTTATATGGTCGGCTGTCTATTAACACAAGATTTCTTTTATATTAGTTTATCCTTCCTAGTGCTTGCTTTATTTGGTCGGCTGTCTATTAACACAAGATTTCTTTTATTTATTAGTTTATCATACTTCGTGCTTGTTTTATATGGTCGGCTGTCTATTAACACAAGATTTCTTTTATTTATTAGTTTATCATACTTCGTGCTTGTTTTATTTGGTCGGCTGTCTATTAACACAAGATTTCTTTTACTTATTAGTTTATCATACCTAGTGCTTGTTTTATATGGTCGGCTGTCTATTAACACAAGATTTCTTTTACTTATTAGTTTATCCTTCCTAGTGCTTGTTTTATATGGTCGGCTGTCTATTAACACAAGATTTCTTTTACTTATCAGTTTATCCTTCCTAGTGCTTGTTTTATATGGTCGGCTGTCTATTAACACAAGATTTCTTTTATATTAGTTTATCCTTCCTAGTGCTTGCTTTATTTGGTCGGCTGTCTATTAACACAAGATTTCTTTTATTTATTAGTTTATCATACTTCGTGCTTGTTTTATATGGTCGGCTGTCTATTAACACAAGATTTCTTTTATGTATTAGTTTATCATACTTCGTGCTTGTTTTATTTGGTCGGCTGTCTATTAACACAAGATTTCTTTTACTTATTAGTTTATCATACCTAGTGCTTGTTTTATATGG
Organism: Acanthosepion esculentum; assembly: GCA_964036315.1. Taxonomy (NCBI): domain Eukaryota; kingdom Metazoa; phylum Mollusca; class Cephalopoda; order Sepiida; family Sepiidae; genus Acanthosepion; species Acanthosepion esculentum. The sequence goes on along the minus strand of OZ038501.1, from coordinate 23,704,091 downwards.
TCGGCTGTCTATTAACACAAGATTTCTTTTACTTATTAGTTTATCCTTCCTAGTGCTTGTTTTATATGGTCGGCTGTCTATTAACACAAGATTTCTTTTATATTAGTTTATCCTTCCTAGTGCTTGCTTTATTTGGTCGGCTGTCTATTAACACAAGATTTCTTTTATTTATTAGTTTATCATACTTCGTGCTTGTTTTATATGGTCGGCTGTCTATTAGCACAAGATTTTATTTCATCATTTAATTTTAAAACTCTCAAAATTACAATATAATAATTTGAGTGGCCCAGATATTTTAAAGCTAGTGTGAGAGATAGAGAAAGAGAGAGAGATAGAGAAAGAGAGAGAGAGAGATACCACCAGTCTGCATCTTGACAATTTGTTGTTGAAGAGCTGCAGTCACCTTAACCTGTTTCGTCATATCTTGCAGCTGATGCAACACTAACAAAATTGCTACTTAGCTTTTACTAAGGTCAATATTGACATATGCTTGTGAGAAAAAAATGATCTTATTTTGTCCACTGTATTTTGTCAAATAGAGGGTCGGCGGTGCAATGAATAGAGGAATCAGAGAGCCGAGTTCATATTCCAGTCAAATCCATTACATTCATTTTCGTGCTAATAATACCCTTGGAAAAGGTATGAATCCTCTTCTTCTCTCCCGGTAAATAGCAGGACATATTGGATTCTATAGCCTTGGGTGGCAACTGGTCTAGAAGAAGGACAATTCTGAATTTAAAACCTGATCCTCCAGGTTAGGGGTTGTGCAGTAGGCTAACAACCTACTCACTTAAAAAACTGACTTGTTATAGAAACCACAACGATATCTTGCGGTCATATGTTCCTCAAAGGAATTTAAAGGCATAATTTATATATACTCACACATATAAAATATATATATATATATATATATATATATATATATATATATTGTCAAATGAAGTTTTTAACAACTTTTCTCCACAACTACTTTCGATAAGACTTTTTCGTGTATGAAGTCCATCCTAAGAGTTACGATTCTTTCATCCTGTAGTAATTACTGTTAATAATAAGATCGATATTTGAATAAATAATAAGATTCATATTTGAATAAATAATAAGATCGATATTTGAATAAATAATAAGACCCATGTTTGAATAAATAATAAATCGATATTTGAATAAATAATAAGATCGATATTTGAATAAATCTTTATCTTATTTTGATTGCGCAGATCCAAACATTTGTCGCTACGTAAATGGATGCCATACACCTCTACTGTTTGTTCAAAGGACTTTACGTCTTTTCTGCATTATACATATACGATTGGTTTACGCACACATATTTACACATGTGATGTGTGTGTATGCGCACGTGTATCTATCTAAACAAATGTCATATCTGTATGGCACTCGGCAAATAACCAACTCACTGGCAACGGCTTATCAGACCGACGGACCATTATATGAAAGATTCCAAAGGTCGTCATTTTAAGCACAAGATTTATACAGATCCCTATTCTAACCTTTTCATTGTTTCCAGGCCAGGAACAGTACTTTTATTCTTGATTTTACAATGAATTTTATCGTAAATAATTTATACTAGATTTATAGTCTAAATTATTTGTAACTCTTCTGTAGAAAATGTATTCACAATACATTTGATTATTACTTATTTAACAATCCTATTATAATTATTTTTAGAATTTTGTGTGTCATGATATATATATATATACATATATATATATATATATTATGAAATGGACAAAGTCCGACAATTATTTTAAGACATTTTTATGTTTATACATTCTTTTTATACATATAGGAGGACAAATATTTTCTATGAAAATTTTCTCGGACATTCATGTTATTAATACTGTTTATTAGAAAACAGAGCATTTACTTAATTATTTGTATCTATAAAAAGAATGTATAACCATAAAAATGTCTTAACATATATATATATATATATATATATATATATATATATATATATATATATATATATATATATATAACTCCTGGGGAGAATGAATGTCTTGACGTAGTCATTTAAATCTTGCCCATCATAGGAAATCATAGCAACATAAACGGTTTCTACCTACTAAACAAATAATCAAAGGAGAGGGTAATGAAGGGCAGCAACTTTTGGGGTTCCAACTATGGGCAAATAGTTAACCTCCAAACTGGGGTCAAAACACCATGAAAGTATAAAAATAGCGTTTTATAATAAAAATACCAACAATACCATTTTGAAAAAAAAATATTGTCGACAAGAACTCTATTTACTAAAATACATCAATGAAACCCGATCTACGAACTGGTTGTTGTTGTTTTTGTTTTTTTTTTTCAAAGAATACATATTCTATTCATACGAACCTATCCTAAAAATCTAAAATTAAATAACCCATTGAAGATTTGATATGCCATAAAGCAAAATAAACCAAACCCACAAAATATTGGATCGGTTTTTCAGGAAACGATTCCAATTTTAAACACATTCCTCGGAAACTACGTTTTTCAAAGCTGACGATATTTAAAAAAAATAACTGCTAATGTGAGACTTGCAACGATAATGCATTATGACTTCTTTTTTTTATCCTCTGACTTTTTATCGTTTCTTTATTATATTTGAGGTTGGGTGTGAAAAAGAAACGGCGAAACGAATTCGAATTTAGGATAAGGTTAGGTGCGTCTATTCTGCATTAATACATTATTTAAAAAAAACATAAGCCCTCATCTCCCTACGTTCCTCAACAATACAAGTTAACGAAGGCCTCGTCACTGATATGCCACGATCATAGATATAGAATAGTTTCCATTAGTATTATTTTATTCTTTCTCCTATTACTTGCAGAGTTTATGCCTCGTGCTAAATAATTTCATTTATTCTAGAGACGAAGGACAAATCATAACACTTCGATCATTTTCTAGATTATGTGGCTAATTTAAAAAAAAATGGAAGCCCCATGCTTTCCAACCAGTTTTTAATCTTCAAAAATTTAAATGCAATTCCGATCATTATCTACTGTCTTCTTGGTTCCACTTCTTTTAATGTCTTTATTAATGTTTCTCTTTTTTCTAATTCTTTCATACCCATATGTCTTAGTGGCTTTACTGCCTTGCTTGGGGTAAAATGATTTTTAAAGTCACTTAAGTGTTAGACAATTGAATTTCACTTACAAAACTCGTGTTTTTTCGCTTCATCCAAATTAGAAAAAATTGTTAAAATCAGTCTGGCATAAGGCCACATGTAATGGTGCACCACGTCATTAGCTTACTACGGTACTAATGGTCTTAGAGATTATCTTGCTAAGTATTATTCGTGCATAAACATTAGCTATATATATATTCTTATACTATTGCCCCCACCAGTACAAGTCCCAAGAGACACTCAAGAAAGTAGTAATGGTAATAGTGAGATTAACCGTTTCCTTATAAGGAAACATTCGGTATTTATTGACCCAGCACTCAGTGCTAATGTCGGTTGAAATTTATAAAATCTTTCTAGCAAATCTGTTTGTTCAGGAAAATGTATTTTTCAAGTCCACTATCTGTTATTGCTCTTTCTGGTATTGATGAAGCTTCCTTCTTAATCTCTTGTTTGAAGTTGTGTCTTTGAGTCACATGTAGAATCCATGTTGGTTGTTGCTGCTGTTGGAAGTCCCCAAGTGTGGTGATTTTTGTTATTTGGCACAGATCTTTGTTTGTTGGATTCTGTTGCATGAAGCCATGATGTCTGATGAAGGATGGTCCTCTCTAAGACCTACAGGCTTCATTCACGCGAAACAATTTTAATCATTGATCTGAGAAAATGGTTGTTGACAACTGACAGTGTAGCCATCTCTGAAGGAGTTTGACACCATGCGTGGCATCCATATGAGAGTCTAGATCTGATGAGGTTATTTAAGTACATGACTCAAGTTCTTAGATTAATGTTTTGGTTTTGTAACACCTTGTGGTGTTGTGCAAACTACCCCTAATGTAGTTTATTCTGTGTTCTATTTCTTTATCTCCTATACTAAATTTTCTATAACTGATCAATACATCAAGGTACGTGCCATGGATTCAGGGTATTAGTGCCATAACTGCTTTCATTCCAATTCCACATCATAGTTTCTCTTTTGGAAAGGTTTGTCTTGAGTCCTATTTCTTGGAATACTAGGCAGGGAATGGTGATTTTTGAAAAAAGAATGTAAGAGGGTTACTAAATGAGATTGTTCTCGAGAAGTGCATATTATGAGGATATGGAGGATATATAATGGTTGACCCTAGACTAAAAGAGGTTAAGGTAGGGGTGATCAGAAAAGCATCCTTTTGAGAATCTGTTCCATAAAATAACAGTTCTTGGGAAGAAGCTGTCTGAGTGAAAATTCCTTTTTATTAATAGAGTACGAAGGGAATGAAGATTATTCGACCCTGTGTATATAGCATGGTGAGTCCTGGCTGTGGAGTTCTGAGCTGGTGGAACTAAGGAATATTACTCGTCTGAACGTTTGCCATAAAAACAGCAATAAGATAGCAAAAGACTAGTGAAGTTTCGACTGCGGGAAAGTGGTTGTAGGGTGGAAAGTAATTAATCACCCACAAGGCAACGTAAATGATATTGAACTCAAGACTAGAAAGCGATGATTTGGCAGCTTGAGCCCAGATGTGGTAGCAATATTTTTTTCTCTGATCTCACTCTTGTAGAGATAAAGCATTGCAAGAGGTGGCAGGTACTTTCTGGGGTGATATAAGGAACCGACCATTTTTCAAGACTCTTTAGCGGTGGAACGTATACAGGAGTTCCACTTGAGGTCCGATGTGAGGTTGCGTCTTAATAGATGTTCAAGGCAACCATCCTCATTCCTTCTGTGTCACAAAGGTAAGACGAAAATGGAACAGACTTCTACCTGTGTGCTTAATGATTAAAAACAAAAAGCCTCTACAACCCCTTCCCCGCAGAGGAAACATAGCAAATCTATTGCTATTCTACCACTAATTCTATGGCAAATTTTCAAACTAGTAACATTCTTTAGTTCCCCCAGTTCATGCCTTTATAGCTAGAGCCCACGCCATACCATGTGTACACAGTGTCAAATCATCCTCATATTACTCTCTGTATCTGTTTACAATCACCGATAAATCTGAACAATTTTATTTTACATATATTATCTAATGTGTCATTCAAACATTGTTGTAGTGTCCTCCCTCTAATGAGTCTATTGTGGACTCTTCCAATTACTATAAAATTAGTAGGAAAGTAAGTCTCGTGGGGAACAGTAATATAAACTGAACGCTGGTCAAACGACACACGCTCCCAAGTCGTGTAACACACTTCTATTGTACTTACTGTTCATTACACGATTTATCTGCAATCTCTTGCTTTGTTATTATTTAACCATTTACTTGGTCACAACAAGCATAAAGCATATAATCTTGAAGGCTGTTGTCATTGTATGACATCAAACAGATTAGTTGCATTTCTTGATAAAGAAAGTAAAAGATTCTCTACCGGTGTCAACTGACATCCAACTTGGAAGCTAATAAGTTCTGACAAATGTATGCAGGAAGACTGATAGCATGAGATCTCAAATAATTACGAACGTTCCCTAACAAGCTAAAAATGAACATACAACCAAGTGTTGCATGTCTTTATCGAGGTCTACAACAAGATGTTGCGACTGTTAATGACATTTCAATTGCGTTATTTGAGGGGGGATGGAGACTAGAGAGAGACAATAGGTTTTAGAAGGCTTCTTGCCTTTACAGTTACATTTCAAATGCTCCGTGTCGCTGGACAAAATATATATAGATTTATATCTGTATATTTACACTTAATTGTAAAGTTACATTTCTGAAAATAAATATAGCTTCTGAAACAACACAATACTGTATAGGAAGATATAATTTATATATATATATATATATATTGATGCATGTTTCATTAAATAATATAGACAAGTGTTGACTTCTATGTTCACTTTTATATTTACACACGCTCTATCTCTGACTTTAAGACTATATTTCTTCAGATATATATATATATATATATATATATATATATATATATATATATATATATATATATGCAATGCTCTTCGATAAAACGAATCGAGTTCTCTCAGTCACTGGCGTGTTTATTTAAAAATAAATACACTTAAAGTCACCTTTATCCCTGCCGTGCGCCAATGGCTTAGGGGTAGATTCTCAGACTGACGCCAATTAACCCGGGTTTTGGTCCTACCTAGAGGCCACCGGACATCTAATTACACTGATGAGCTGTGTTACAGTCTGGCTGTGGATGACACTATATATATATATATATATATATATATATATATATATATATATATATATATATATAAACTAAATCCTAGTGAAGCAGCGACCGACTACGATTGTCAGTTTTCAATCTTCAGAAGTTCGGTGTCTGTGATCAGAAATAGGCAACATTATCCACCGAGGCGAATTCAAGATGACAAGATTCATAGACGGTAGTAACACCGATCACACTAGTGCGGTAGGAGGTAGCCCGATCGTTCAAGATGGAAAAAGAAGCCAAAAATACCACGGGAAATGGTTTTCTAGTGTGATAAAAGGTGCTCTATTCGACCTGTACTTATTTATTTGAATAGCGATAATTCTCTTAATATTTTTTTTATTAAAAATGGCCGATAATGTACTTTTGTGAAGTTTTATTTTATTGTACTTTTCTTTTATACGAACAAGTGATTTCTTTTTTTAACTTAGCATGTGTAGAAATTGTCCTGATTATTGTTCATTTTCTACGTTCCAAATGAAACATGTGTACTTAAACGTTATTTTTAGTGGATACTCATATTTGAGTAGACGTTCCATTTATTTATTAAACATTATATTTAATAATTTATTCATCTCCGTCTACAGGCCTGGATATTTGAGAAATCTTATTAAAGGAATTATACACGCTCTCCGACAGGATTCGAACCTGCGTTCTCCTATGCCAAACCGTCTGATGATCATCAATATTGTTGCCCTGACCTGGCATCTCGGTTTCAGTCACTTCCCCATCTCCTTAACGTAGATTCTCTGCGCCTTTTCTATATTTACTTTCAGGCTAATTGTTCTGATGAACTTTCTCTATGGTACCGAGACTTTAGGAATTTATGCGAAGTACTTGATTGGCGGCAGGGTCTCATCAATTTACAGTTGAATTGGCTAGATGTAACCGTATGTTCTATGCTAACAGTTTCTTCTCACGCACTTCTTGTGGGAATCTCGTCCAGCTTCTTGCTTTCCAGTCAAATTTGATCTTCAAAAATTTAAATGCAATGTCAGTCGTTATCGATTGTCTTCTTGATCACTCGTCTATTGTTCTCGCTTCTTAATAATATTTCAGTTTTTTCATTCTTTCACACTCATTAATAACTTGTCCCTTAGTGGGTTTAATGGCTTACTCGGGGTGAATTCGACTATATATATGTGTATATATATATATATATATATATATATATATATATATATATATATATATATATATATATATATGAAAATGGCTAAATGTATAGCCGAAAGCGCTCGGATAAAAAGAACATTCGGACAGTTTTTATATAATTTATCCTTTGAAAAGAAAAAACTTTATTAGATCGCACGAGAAATTATATAAAAAACTAAATAAAAGCACCTTGTCAGTCGTTTTTAATGAAATGTGCATGAAAGAAGGATTGCTGCCTAAATACACAAATATATATATATATATATATATATATATATATATATATATATATATCAGCACATCAATTGCTGGTGGTAATAGTGCTCGATGTATAATAACAGAGCTATAATTTATATTGATGTTACATATACATTTTCTATATTTAAAATATGTAATGGGCATAGAATATATATATATATATATATATATATATATATATATATATGTGTGTGTGTGTGTGTGTGTGTGTGTGTGTGTACATATATATATATATATATATATATATATATATGTATATAGTTCTCTAATTTGTATATTTATATATATATATATATATATATATATATAGTTCTCTAATTTGTATATTTATATATATATATATATGTATATAGTTCTCTAATTTGTATATTTATATATATATATATATATATATATATATAGTTCTCTAATTTGTATATTTATATATATATATATATATATATATATATATATATATGTATATATATATATATATATATGTATATAGTTCTCTCATTTGTATGTATATATATATATATATATATATATATATATATATATATATATATATATATATATACCGGGTGTAACAGCAAATTGTTCAATTGTTAGATCAAGCTTTGAATCATTGTATCTTAAAAAAGTTTAAAGATATCTTCCTGGAATTCTCCGAGGTTTTTATAGCACTCTTGGACTCTACTTTGAGCAATAAGAATGTAGATTAGATGTGGCAGCAATATTCAAAGCATGGACGAATGGTAGACTTATAAATATGTAAAATAGATTCTGGCAAGACAAAGTGTCAAGCACAACACAGTGAACCATCTTTTCTGGTTGTAGAGTTAAAAATTGATTCAATACAATCTTTCCACATCATGTCAGCGAAAAACGTTAGTCTGAGAAGTGCAATGAGTTATTCTCTTGAAGGTTTGTATCAGCCATACTGAGGTAAGGTAAAAATGGTTCTCTCATACGATTAAAAGCATTTATGTTAGCCACAAATCTAATGTTACAACTCACGGTCTTCTCCTAAAAATCAATTTTGCATTGGCAATAGTTTTGAAAGTAGAGGTGTTAATGTTTGGAGTATTTATTTCGATTATTTATTTGTACGTGTATTTGATATGCCAGCCCTTAGATAAAATGTTTAACAGCTTGTTGCAGTCTTCATTTGCTGGTTTTAAGCAGAGTCTATGGAATTTACAATATAATACGTTCCAACATTTACGGAAATTGCTTTTCTGAAATGATCCTCTGGTTGACTGCGTATATTGTCACGGATGTTTAATAAAAATTTGGCAGCACCGGTCTCTGCGCAACTGTCTACAATGTCAAGTGGTTCTGTGCAGTAATAAACAACTAGCAGCCATTTGCATTGCTTCTTTTCCACCAAGTTCCCAATGATATGCAACGTGTATGCCGTCAAGTAGAGTTTAGCAAACAACGAGAAGGCGAAAATTGTTGAAATGCTTTATGAAGGTAAAACAGCATTTACAAGAAGCCAGCATACGATGAAGAAATTCATCTCAAAGCCGGTTGCATGTAGAGCATGTACAAAACAAGGAGGGGAGATGTACGATGGTTGTCTTTTAGTCGATGAATGGATACCTGTTTGAAGATTGAGATTCATACGTACGCAATTACGAGTAGCAGAGTTATTTGCTGCTATTGGAACCTGCATGTACCTAAAACCACAAATGGTACATCTTTAAACTCTTAGGAACGTGCATCAAACCCGTTATCCGCCAACCTTGAAGCCATATCATGTAGATAAATGTGTTTCCTGAGACAAAAAGGATTCAAAATCAGATTTTCGGTGTGTGTTATTCACGGACGAAGGCAGCACGATGCTGAATGATTCCAAAATCTTACAAACAGGATATTGCCAGAAGAACGACTCTAAGCCTCTTCGATTAAATTATCAAGGAAGCTGAGACCTTTTGGAAGGGATTATTGCCAATGAGTTGGTTCTGCCTTGAAGAGTTAGTGATGACACCAAAATAAACGTTACTGCCTATGTTTCATTTCTAAAGATTAACCTTGAGCCATGGCTCACAAAAAAGACAGTGGCATTCAAACGAAAGTCGTATTTATACATAACAATGTTTCAGTTCATTCTGCTATAACACTTTTTGAATACTTGAATCGGTGTCCAATAACCGACAAATGAAGTGGCTAGAGTGTTTGCCGTATCTTAATCCTACCGAAAATCTCTGTAGCATTATCAAGCGAAGCTTTTACTATGGCAGAAATTAATTTTCATCCAAGGGTGAACTTTATGCAAGAATATCAACAGTTTGTGAAGCCGTCACACCTGAAGAATTTCTGATTTTTATATCTATGAACACTATATCTATGAACTGCTTGAAGTCATCGGGAAACATAAAGATTATATCAGCAAATAATATTACTTTTCTACTGTGTTAGTTGACCAAGCATGTAATGCTTTCCATCGTTTGACATTCATTTAAATAAACCATTTTTGTGTTTCATCATTGTCGTTGATTTATCTTCCTCCTCTCATTGCAAATTGATTCATTGGACATGTCTGTATATGAATTCGAACGGTTTAAATAGTTTTCTTCAAATATATTCAAGCATATATTAAATTATATATTTGTATACGATCGTAGATTTTATGATATTCCGTATTAAAGTATGTCCAATATTTGGATGAATCTATTTGACCGGCATTGGATGACTATACGACCAATACTTTCATAACTGTTATCGTATTATTGATTTACATATAATGATAATGTTAGGACGCAATGTCTGTATCTTTGTTATTAAGTGTAGCGTCAATCGACATCTCCAGTTGCCTTGATCTAACCACTTCCCTTCTCCACATCCTTTCATCTTTCATTCCTATCTGCTCTCGCTCCAAATCTTCTGTAACCCCCTTGCCTTGATCGACCCTCCGTCTTTCTCTTTCTCCTTTACCACTCCTATCTGCTCTTCCTCCAACCCTTCTGTAACCCCATGCGTGATAGTGGCCTCCAGCCTTGCTTGGGGTGATACGCTTAAAAAAAAAAAATATATATATATATATATATATATATATATATATATATATATATATATATATATATTATAATTTTATCATATAGACAAAAGCATTTTACTCACTACAAAGATGCAACTTGGTTTCAGTGCATTTCAACTGCACTTCGACGGGTGAGAATCGAAAATGGTTATGAACAATCCTGCTTGTAGACAAGCCGGATGTGAAACGTCACTTCCTTTTTTCCATTTGTTTGAGAAGAAAAATATATACATAAAAACAAAAATAGGTGTCCGGGTGAAACAATAGTGCTTGTTGATAGCAGTTTGGTGATGAATGGACCGAGTGTTTAATGTTGATTGGTCTGTGGAAATTTTTTTCCGCTGATAAACATGGGTCAAGAGTTTAGGCACATCATTTCACAAGCGTCCTAAGAGTGAGAGGTAGGGGAGGGAAGATAGAGATAGGGGATAATATTACATTTGAGTAGGTAAAAATTGTCGAGTTAGTTCTAGTAGTAATTGGGAATGTTATTTGTTTGGTTTACTATAAGATTTCTAGAGTTGAATTGCATGTATTTATGTTGGGGTTATCACTATTAATTTTGTAATCAATGAACGTGTTTTGTGGATTAAAATTTAGGAGTGGTGATCTCCTCTAAGAAAAATAAGGGATGCTAATATAACCTTTTATAATCAACTTTTAAAAATATTCCTGGATCGTAGAGCGTGTAGAATAAGTATGGGTGTAAAAGAATTTAATTGAAATTATTATCAGTAATATATATGAAAAAAAAGTTAGGATCATAATTATATTAGTGGAGAGGTACATAAGAGGGTAGGGAATACTTCGAAGGAGGTGATTTATAATTTTAAAACGTTTATAGTTATGGACTTAAGAATTTAGCAAGATTGTAGTGTTAGATCCTTAGTATGTCTACAGAAAACGGTTGTTTCATATCTTTGATTTAATAATTGGGTATTATTCAAGAGTTCAATGATACATATTTTCTCCTGTAAACATAAGAAGCAAGGTTCGCTCAGCGAATTGCAGGTTCTGGCTTGTCTTAGGATTTTCCATTTAACCTTAGGTGTTTTTCCTTCTTCCTTGAGTTTCCAAAATATTTCGAAAGTGATGTCATATTTTGTTTGGCCGTATTTGTAAAGGAGTTCAAGTGATTGTAATACCTATCCTTAAAAGGTCTGCTAGTAGACCCCACATACAGTTTAATATCGCTGGGGTTCTCATTTGATGAGATATAGGCCATATACACTATAGATTTGGTTAGGCACCTGTTTAATAATGGACATTAATCGGGGATTCTACAGTTACATAGTCTTTTTACCTGGGGTGTATTAGAACTTATATTTAGGTTTCGTTTATTATCTCTATGTATTTTCAGTATTCTATTGTTATGTGATTTAATAACTTTTAATTTTATTTTATCTAGATTTCTAGAACAGCTATAGCTAATTTTTAAGGTATTACGATTGAAGATCTGGCTTAATTTGCTCTCCGTAGGGAAGTGCTTCTTAATTAGATTTAAGAATGTGTGCCCTAATTTGGTACGGACTAACTTGTTGAAGGGAGGTGTATACCAAATTATTCTCCTTCCTCTATTGTTTTTTTTAGAATAACTACAATTTTCTCTATATTTAATTTCGGAAGATCTGTAACCTTTGTCGGTAAGGATTTTGTTATAGATAATTTTGTGTTTATCGAATATTTCCTTGCTAGAAGAGTGCTTGTTTATACGGCGTTAACGGATGATGGAATATGTTTAATAACTGGCATTGGGTGATTGGAATTAGGGTTTATATAAATGGGGTTAGCATTATTTTTTAAGAAGGGTTGGAAATTATTTAAGGGTAAGTTTAAGGTTACATCTAAGAAGTCTACTTGCTTTATGTTAGAATTCATTTTAACCTTGAGGTGTAAAGATTTAAACACTCTATGGATCCATTTCCTCAACTTGTCAACTTTGCTACCGGTAGAATTATTCACTACCATCAAACCATCGTCTCTATAAATCCCTATATTATTTAGACTAATTTCATTGTGAACTGTGAGATTGTATAGAATAAACAGTCCTACTAAGTCTGATGATTTAGCAGAATCCAGCGATCCCATTGATACATCAAAGTTTTCACCAGATTTTTTTATCCATTGCTCGTTGTTGTGTATCATAATTGATTTCCTGCAATTTAGGATGATGTCGATTTCATTCTTAGAAATATCGGAGTAAAATTCGGCAAACTCCAAGGCTGTTTCAAAAAGGTCTTTAGATATTGATGGATAGAAGTCCACAATGTCAAATTGGATGAAGGTACTGCTGTTTTTATTTATTGAGGCTTTTAAACCAATCAATCACTTCTGCAGTGCCGACCCACTGGATTAGACCAAGCTGACCCTTTATCTGTTTGTTTACACGTTCCAGGATTGTTTTGATAATTCTTCCAATTTCAGACTCGGGTTGATAATTCTTGTGGGTAGTTTGTTTAGGAAATCACGTTTGTGGTCTTTGAGTAGAATGTAGGCTTCCCTAGTCGAAAGTTTGGGCACCCTATCACTTATTTTCAGCTTATCGGTAATCTTCTTGTCCGATGAATTAATTATGTTTACATAATTATAATTATCTGTATTAAGCTTCTTGTAATCTTCTTAAGAAATTATGCACCATCCGGGAGGATTCGAACCTGCATCCCATAGGGAAAACCGTCAATGGATCAGACGTAGGTTCGAATCCTGCCCGAGGGCGCATATTTTCCTAACAAGATTTCACTAATATCCAAACGGGTAGGTGTTAATAAATAGATATACTGTTCAATAAATAAATAAAAACAGAACATCAACTCATATATGAGTAGCCATTAAAAATAACATTTAAACAAATAAATTATATATATATATATATATATATATATATATATATATATATATATATATATTAGAGTGGGCACTCAGGTCTATTTCTCATATTACTGCAATCTTCAAGCCATGTGTGTAGGATCGGAAATCTACTTCTTTTAAGTTTGTTTTAATATATATATATATATATATATATATATATATATATGTTATGGTCCAGGTTAGGACTAAGGAAGAACAACACGAACACAAGAGTAGAAATAACGAAGATATATTACACGGAATAATAATACAAAATGTGGAAGGTGTTAGTATGACTGTCAGTCTGCTTTGGAGTGAACTACTATCGGCTCGACTCGATTCGTCTCTCTCTCTCTCTCTCTCTCTCTCTCTCTCTCTCTCTCTCTCTCTCTCTCTCTCTCTCTCTCTCTCTCTCTCTCTCTTGAGAGGCGTAGTATACATAGTGTTAGGAAGACTTCATTCTGTAGTTATAGGTAAGGACCCATAACAATATATATATATATATATATATATATATATATATATATATATATATATATATATTGTGTATTTCAGCAGCAATCCTTCAATAATAATAATATTAATTACGAACCTAATAATATTAAATACGAAATTTCTCGGACATTGAGGCCAATACAACACGCATTAACCACGAACACGGCCACAATGTGCTAACTGTGTTCGGTAAATAAAACATCACTATAACACTAAACACATACACACAAGTTTGTTTTTATATCTATGTCAAATCATATATTTTGTAAATATTTTTATGATTATTTTCCTGCTTTTGTATGTTTTTTCTGCTACTGATTGGCAGGTTTATAAGACTATTGTCCCTGTAGAAGCCTATACAATTTGGTCGATTATTTATATTACATTCTACCTTGTATCCTTAGCACTGACATTTAAAATAAAGAGGTTGTTAATAACTTAAGAGTTTACTTATTAACCGAAATATTTACCAATCAAATTACTAAATTAAATAACCAATGAGAATCAACGTCGTTATCTGAAAGTTTTCAGCTCTTAATGATTAACTTTTTATTTTTTTTGAAAATGAAAAACTTGATAGATTTTGTAAATACCTTAAAATGAATTGTGGATGTCTAAAATAGAGTACTTAAATGAGATATTTAGACATCCCAATAGTCTGAACAGCAATATGCAAGGCAGAAATGAAAATATTCTTACGGCAACAAATAAATTAGTTGCTTTTAAGAAAAAAGTTGCAATATGGAAGAAAAGAATGAAGGTAGATGATTTGGATATATTTCCTTTAGTTCGCAAAACCTGCGTTACCGAGATGATTCCCATTATCAGTGAGCATTTGACATGTTTAGAAAATAAAATTAAAGAATATTTTCCCTCAATCAGGATTGAAGAATTTGATTGGCTTCGCAATCCGTTCCTAGATTTATCAGTCATCAACCTTTTCAATTTTGAGTTATGTGAAGAGGAAGAATTAGCAAGCCTCTCCAGTGATCGTGGCCTCAAATTGAAGTACGCACAACTGCCATTGGACGCCTTTTGGATTTCTGTTATGGAAGAGTATCCAACTCTAAGTAAAAAAGCCATCAAAATCTTACTGCAATTCTCAACTTCGTACCTATGTGAACTGGGATTTTCTTACCTAAACAACATTAAAAATAAAAAACGTGAAAGACTTAAAAATATTGAAGAAGGGTTAAGAGTGTGTCTCTGTCTCACATTCGCCCAAATATTGCAGCAGTAGTCAAGAAGCACCAGGCACAACTGTCCCACTGACATTCACCATTATTATTTTATACCCGATATTGAATAAAGGATATGTTGATTTATGTTATTTAAAAATTCTTCTTATATAATATTCTTTGTTTTTTATTATTTTATTGCAAAAAGGCTTTATGAGTAGAAAATGTTTATTTTTTGTGATAGGTGTGTCGCGAAAATTTAAAGAACTCAATAGTGTGCCGCCGTGTAAGAAAGGTTGGGAATCACTGTCTTAATCTTTTATTGTTTACATTTCGGAGCTGCCAAAATTTTATCTGTCATCGGAAAATTCAGACAAAGGGAGAAGACAGTTATCTGGATGTGACCAATGAGACTAACTGGGTGAAAGAATAATTGGGTAAAGGCTCAAACCAGGGAGAGAGGGAGGGTGACGTGAGAAGAAAACTGAAGGGCAGATCCGGGCGTGGTGATTTGAAGTAGAGGGCGAGACATTTAAGAAGAAAGCCTTGCTATCTCAGTGTGTCAACGAATTCTGTATAACACTTGTTCAAGATATATACGAACACGTAAATGTAGGGACTTTGTCCTACATGTATACATACACACCAACATTCGAAAAAGCATGCAATTTGAAATTGAAATTCATATACAAACATAATAGATAGATAGATAGATAGATTGTAGTCAGAAAGAGATATGAATGTAGATAGATAGATAGATAGATAGATAGATAGATAGATAGATAGATAGATAGATAGATAGATAGATTGTATTCAGAGATAGATAGATAGATAGATAGATAGATAGATAGATAGATAGATAGATAGATGTTCAAATATCTTATCTTCCGATTTCAAGTTTCGCAGATACACCGTTCCGCTTGTTAGGCTAAGATAAATACATTGATTTCATTAAGAGATATTACATGTATTTACAATTTAAATACATTATATAAACAAAGCCAATCATGGATGCCAACTGCGTATTCAGGCAACAGACCTTCATTGATATATGTTTGATTAAAGGGCACACGCTTTTTATTTTTATTATAATTTCATGCATAATCTTTCCTCTTTCATTACGAATGAGCAAAAATCATTTGTCAGATGATGACCAAAATTTGAATCCAGTGCTTTCGTCTTAACAATTTTAACGGTGGCTGATAAAAACTGTCTGTCTTAAGGCGTTTTTCAGCGGGTAAATTTCTATATTAATATACGCAAAGGTGCCAAAAGCTCATTCGATATTTCCAAGCCTTGCTGTTTACGAGCGAACGTAGAATAACGGTCGAAATTGTCGCAATAAAAATCAACCATGCATTTATATTCCTTTTTTTTTAGTCAGAAGCCCAAAGCGCGAAGGATAAATTGGAGATGTCATAATCAAAGAATTATAGAAGCTTAAATATCTGAGAAATGTTTTAACACAGGATGGAAAATATGACACCGAAATCCGAAGACGCTTTAGAATAGCAAAAGGTACCTTCCAAAAACTAAGTAAAAGGTACCTTCCAAAACCTAAGTAAAAGGTACCTTCCAAAAACTAATCAAAAGACCCTTCATAAAACTAAGTAAATGGTACCTTACAAAACTTAGTCAAAGGTACCTTCCAAAAATTAAACAAAAGACCCTTCATAAAACTAAGTAAAAGGTACCATCCAAAAACTAAGTAAATGTACCTTCCAAAAACTAATTAAAAAGTACTTTCCAAAAACTAAGTTAAAGGTACCTTCCAAAAACTAAGTAAAAAGTACTTTCCAAAAACTAAGCAAAAGGTACCTTCCAAAAACTAAGTAAAAGGTACCTTTCAAAAACTAAGTAAAAAGTACTTTCCAAAAACTAAGCAAAAGGTACCTTCCAAAAACTAAGTAAATGTAATTTCCAAAAACTAAGCAAAAGGTTCCTTCCAAAAACTAAGTCAAAGGTACCTTTAAAAAAAAAAGAAAATTAATAGAACCAGGAGAGTTTCGTAAAAAAACAAAAACAAATAAAAGAGTGAAGAACTGCTATGTAATATGAAATCCTCCTATATGGCAGTGAATGCGAGACCATTTCCAGAGAGGAAGAGACTTGAGGCGACAGAAATGTCCTTCTACAGAAGGATGCTGAAAATACTACGGACGGAGCATGGAAGCAACCGGAAAGTTTTAATCAAAATGGTAACAAAAAGGATACTTAAAATCAGAAAGAGACATTTGAAATTTCTGGGACATAACGAGGAAGGGGCGTGGCAAATCTGACGCTCACATGACCCATATCTTAGACAAAATAGACAGTGGGAAGCGGGCTATATGATGAGCTTACGTCAATGTACGAAAGAACAGCGAGTAGAAGGGATGGTAAAAAATAAACATTACGAAGAACTACAACAGATAGGAAGTTGTTGTGGTGTCCTTTCTCTAAAGAGTCTATATTGGATTCTTCCGCCTACTATACGATTAGTAGGAGAGTAAGCCTTGGAGGAACAGTGATGTTTTTGGACTGAAGAGTTCTGTTAATGATTGAACCACCTCTTTAAATTTCAAGTCGCTGGTTTTCTTAGGCAAAATATAGTTAACAAACTTAGTATATTCTGCTGTGCCTAATTTCCTAAGGAGTGGGCGAACTTTTTTATGGTCAGCACAATCCGTATTGTGTAAGTCCTCGTCTCCAAGATGTTGTAACCAAGTAAATGGTTAAAGAAATAACAAAACAAGTATTGCAGATATGTCATATATTAAACAGTAAGTACAACAGATGAGTATTACACGACTAGTGAGTGTGTGTCGGTTGACCCAGCGTTCAATCTATTCGACTGTTATATTTAACAACCCCCACAAGGGATGTATGTGGCACAAGGCCGAGTTTACCGTGGGTTCTCCGAGCCTGTAGGCTCGGCCAAAAATATTCCCTCTGAAACCGCATAAACGGCTTCAGGGTCTGTCTACCTCCCCAGACGAAACTATGCCCTTCAGCAAAGCCCTTTCCGGTTCTTCTCTGTTGAGGCAGAGAGTTCGACAGTTACGAACAGTCTGGTCGACTGTTTCCCCAAGGCCTTCTCTCCTACTAATCTTATAGTAGGCGGAAGAGTTCAACATAGACTCTTTAGAGGAAGGACACCACAACAGAAGTTGAGTTGAGCCAGAAACGCTCACGTTCTGAGGGGATACGGCGCATAGAATAAGATTGGTTCTGTACCCAAATTCACCCTGGTTAGGCTGAACCACTTTATCCAATGACGGTATAGCCATGGCAGAGTTTCATGCGTATCAAGCAACGGTTTCTGATCAGCCGGTGACGTTTGGTTTAATTCCAACTTACTGTAGAAATTCCCAACGCGGAGCACGCGCCCCACAGTGGGGAGTTTAATTTTTTAGGTGTTGGGGCAATACGAGAATGAATTATTAACAGTGAATTTTTTCTCATGAGACAATCCACCGATATACTATTTCTCTCTCATTTTCTCTTTCTCTTTCTCTCTTTTATTATTGATTATTATTATTATTATTATTATTATTATTATTATTATTATTTCCTTTGATATTGGCGTTTACACATTTCTTTCCGGGTCCCGCCCAGGGACCTAAGGTTAGAAATGGCATCATGACAATTTCCACTGCAAAAAAAAAAAATATTTTTATTATTATTATTATTATTATTATTGTTGTTGTTGTTGTTGTTGTTGTTGTTTTATTTCCTTTAGTTTCTGGTGTATACACATTTCTTTCCGGCTCCCGAAACCAGAGACCTAAAGTCAGAAATGACATCATTACATTTTCTACTGTGCAGTTTTAAAAATATCTGATGTTATTATTATCATTATTATTATTATTGTTATTATTATTATTATTATTATTATTATTATTATTGTTATTATTATTATTATTATTATTATCATTATTATTATTATTATTATTATTATTATTATTATTGTTATTATTATTATTATTATTATTATCATTATTATTATTATTGTTATTATTATTATTATTATTGTTATTATTATTATTATTATTATCATTATTATTATTATTGTTATTATTATTATTATTATTATTATTATTATTATCATTATTATTATTATTATTATTATTATTATTATTATTATTATTATTTCAATATCACTTCATATTTTTAACAATTTCTTAGTAATTTCTTCCTCAATACTTCAACTGTTCTTTCGTTCTTTTATTATTTTTTTTTCTCTTTCGTGGATGCCATGTTCTTTAGAAGATTGTTTAAACCAAGTTAATGGCTTTTTAGGCTGCCTCCGCCTGAATAGGAGTTCACTTTTTGAATAATACGAATTAGATGTCACAGGGGTGGGCATACAGGTGCTTAGGTGGGGCATGGCCAAAAACAAAGTTGGGAATCACTGCTGTAGACAAAGAAGTCAGGAAACACTGGGTTTACTAGAGTCCCGCTATTAACCGGGATGCTGGCTTTCACAGAAAGTGTCGACTGTCAAAGACTGACGGCATAGCTCAGACACTAATATGAAATCACGCTGAAAGACAGGCGAGACAAAATGAATATTAACTTTAAACAGAAAGTATTATCAAGAAAAAGAAAGCGGCTGTTGTTCTCAAGGTTCTTTGCTCAAGATAGTTACCCTTTACCCAACACAATAAAGCCGAAAAGATAACACGGAAACCCAGTAAGATAAGCGACTACCAACAAGAAAAAAGGACCACTTTCTTTCTTTTTGACAAATTGAAAGTGCGTACATCGCACCACCCATACCCGTAACTTTTGCAGGCTCTTTTTTCTTTTCTTTTATTCCTTCACCCATCGCACAAATGTGGATCTTTTATTTATTTTTCTGACAGTGGATTTCTCTTTCTCATTGTTTTAAAAATAAGAAGAGCTAAAGTATAGGGAGAAAAAGAAAGAAATGGCGGTAGTCATGTGGGTGGGGGGTTATGGTTAGTCCGATGTCAAATTCTTGTAAAAATACAAGTAAGAGAAGAGAAATTACTTGATTCAAATCAAATTCAACAGAAGAAGGTAATCACGCTAAAATAATTACAAAGATTAATCTGGCACGAGATCTTGGTAAAGGTGTGCGCTTA
This sequence comes from Acanthosepion esculentum, assembly GCA_964036315.1. Lineage (NCBI taxonomy): Eukaryota > Metazoa > Mollusca > Cephalopoda > Sepiida > Sepiidae > Acanthosepion > Acanthosepion esculentum. The sequence goes on along the minus strand of OZ038501.1, from coordinate 23,683,760 downwards.
ACACCCACACTTCTTACAGTAGCGAAATAATCTACAAATAACTGTTAACCGATGCGCTACAGTAGGCATCTAAAATATATATTTGTAAGAAACTTTGAATTTTTTTTCTTCTTCGCTTAGTTTGAATTGAACGTAGTAATATTCGATTGGTTGAGCAGGGTAAAGCCCCCAAGCCTTATATCCTTTTTTTTTTCAAAAAAAGAGGTTGTATTTTGCTTTTGAAACCAAATTAATCATTCACTCGCCAGTAATTTACAATCTCCTGAAGAGAAGCAATGGTATGCATTGAAACACGACTGCAATTGTGTAGCGATTTTTACATGTTGTTTTAATATCCTAAAATAAACACAAATTATATATATATATATGTATATATATATATATATATATATATATATATATATATATATATATATATAGGGCATATCAAAAATACTTTTGAAAACTCTGATGCGGGTTCCTCACACTAAGCAAGGACAAAAGTCCATAAAAATATGTCTGCCAATTATTCATTTTTGGGTTATTAAGTTTAAAGCTTACGGTAAACGTTGTTAAATGTACAATCCAAAATACAATCCCAAAATACTTATTACCATGGTTTGCGGTGCCACGGGTCCTGTCTCAGTAACACGACGATAAATAGCAGCAAAGGCTGAATGATTCAGCTGCGTTCGGTCTGGAAACACAATCTGATACAGCTATACAGCCTCGCGACCATTACCATTACCATGGCCCGTATGTAAAATTCATATCTGCCTGCTCACTATTTGAATATCCTGCCATTGTTAAACGGAACAATTCTCAGTTAATTTACTACTACACACGTTAAACACTGAAAACAGACTAGCCATAAATGTACACGAATAACAAATGTAACCTAGTCTAAATGGCAACTATATATTTACAACTCAGCGCCATCTACCATACATTTTCTTTAAACTTAACTCAAAAACGAAGAATTTGCAGACATGTTTATATGGACTTTTATCCTTGTTTAGTGTGAGGAACATGCCCCCAAAGTTTATAAAAGTATTTTTATACACCCTATATATATATATATATATATATATATATATATATATATATATATATATATATATATATATATATATATATATATAAGTGAACATTGAAGTCAACACTCAGAGGCGACAGGCTGTTTGATGCTGGACGCAATTGTCGGCATTACGATTGCGTCCAGCATGAAACAGTAATGTAATGCAAATAATGTAAAGTTGTTCTGACTTTTTTTTAAATTTTAGCTTGCTTTATTTTCATTGGTTATATAGGTGTCACGTGTTCAATGACGTTAAGAAGTATGCACGTATCTATTTGTTGTGCTGGTGCCATGTGCTTACCGCATGCCGTCTGAATGTTGTGTTTAATTTTAAAAGTGTAAGCATAATTTAAGTGTGTATAAAAAAATTGTTATATTAGTGTATTTTAATTCCATCATAGGCTGGACGAATTTTGGAAATGAATGAGACGTTGACTCAACCAATGAAAACAAACCAACGAGGAATTTTAAAAATCGAAATATTTTCCCGTCCCAAAAATTTCTGATGAAACTAAATAAATAACGAAACATTAAATTTATAAAGGTTTTCCTAAATTATCCTTATTTAATCACTCACACACACACACACACACACACACACACATACACATATATATATATTTGTGTATTTAAGCAGCAATCCTTCTTTCAAGCACATTTCATTAAAAACGACTGACAAGGTGCTTTTATTTAGTTTTTTATATAATTTCTCGTGCGATCTAATAAAGTTTTTCTTTTCAGAGGATAAATTATATAAAAATTGTCCGAATGTTCTTTTTATCCGAGCGCTTTCGGCTATACATTTAGCCATTATCAAGGATTATATTTCAACTGTTAGAATTAGAAATAGTTTGTTATGTGTATGTTTTATAAAGTGATTCATTTTTTTGTTTCAAAACACGGTCAAGATATTATGTCCATGTTCAAAGTTAATATTATTAAGTGTTGGTTTGTTTATTTTTATTAGTAAGGCTTCCATTATTTTTAGCCTTTTTTTGCAAGTGGATGATGCTATTATATTAGTGTTGTCGACAAGTATATTCCGAATAGTGTCCGGTAGGTCTCCATGAATATTTAAATGAGATCTAATTGAGCTATTGTCAGAAAGGTGTAGAGTTAATCTGCGTGTTAAACGATTTGTAGTGTGGCCTATATAATTATTTACGAAAGTTCATTCTTGAGGAATACAATTCCTTAATGGACATTTGAATTCGTAAATAATATATATATATATATATATATATATATATATATATATATATATAAGTGAACATAGAAGTCAACACTTAGATGCGACAGTCTGTTTCATGCTAGATGCAATCGTCAGGCCTGACGATTGCATCTAGCATGAAACAAACTGTCGCCTCTAAGTGTTGACTTCTATGTTCACTTTTATAGTTACACACGCTCTATCTCTGATATTGAGCACTTTATCCCATAAATATAGCACACTTTAAGACTATATTTCTTCATATATATATATATATATATATATATATAATGCCTTTAAATTCGTTGTGGAGCATAGGGCCGCAAGATATCGTTGGGGGTTTCTATAAAATGCGAGTATTTTAAGTGACTAGGTTAGCCTACTGGAGGATCAGGTTTTGAATTCAGTTATCCTTTTCCTAGAAGAGTTGCCACCCAAGGCTATATATATGGGAGGAGAAGAGGAGGATTCATGCTTTCCCAAATGTATAAATACGTGAATGTAATGGATTCGAACTCGGCTCTCCGATTTTTCTATCGGAGCCTCGATCCATTACTACAGCGTGCCTCAATAATAATCAACAATCAATAATTAATGAATAAATACAAAATACCCAATGTAGTGAATAATAAATGATTAATTAATTGTAAACAAATCAACTTTATACAATTGCTATGAAATAATCGCATTCTGGCCCGGCAACTAATTCTATTTCTAGGATAATTTTAAGAATAACCGTTCCCACCTATTCAATAACCGAAAGAATGGCACAATAAACCAGAAATGCCTTCCACTGCTACACATAATGCCCCATTGATCAGCATATATAAATAGTCGAGCAACTTTCCAACACACATATCCTGAAGATAACGTTCAAGCAGACTGTCGCCACTCGGTACTGAGCTCAGTGTCAACTCATATATTTAAACACACACTATCTCTGATACTGAACCATAAATATGAGATACATTAAAACTCTATTTCATTATATATATAGTTGTGCTTCTCCACGCCTTCCCGCAGGGCTCAGGGTCAATATCAACGCCTACATATCGAGATATTAGACATTGTAAAGCCCTGGATTAAATGGGGGGGGGGTTGGGGGGGAGTATTTCTGTAGGACTCAGTTTCCTACGGCATCGCTCAGATGGCCCAAAGTGCGTATCAAAGAATTTACACGGTTATGTCACCCCAAGATGTGGCATTGTAGCTTTCCTGATTCAAATTTTGGGGATTATTACGTCGAGGATTTCGTTGAGAGGAAGACCACCCACCAGCTCCACAATAATACGAGTCTCATTGAAGACCGACATCGTAGATGCGATCACCAACATGAATGGATACCACTTGATCTGGATATGCAGTCGCGTATGAGACAATATGCAGGTCGCCGTCGAGGCTGTAAGAGGATTCATTAAATAAACGTTTTCAAAATGTTTGTAGGACATGTGTGTAATTTTATTTATTTTACTTTTTACTATTGGATATTTTTATTTTCTATATATTATATTTTGCTCTCAATTATCTAACGCACCCTAAATATATGAGAGCGAGAGAATATGTGTGTGTGCACGCGTTTATACACATATAAGTAAGGAAATTCACACTCAATCACACACACATGCACACATACTGTATGTGAATAATTGTACGTACATTTGTTTATATTTATTTATTTGATTATATATATATATATATATATATATATATATATATATAAAAATATATATATATTATATATATATATATATAAATATATATATATATATATATATATATATATATATATATATATATATATATATATATATATGGTTTCACCATACTGTCGGATCTACATCCACACATTTGCTTACATATATATATATATATTTCTGTATTCTGTTGAGGTTTCTTCTAGACTCGTTGAATTACTTAATTATAATTATCTCAAATCCTCCTAGTAATTTCTATCCCTTGTATATCCTTGCTTGAACCGAATTTTAATGCTCTGGCTGGAGCGGCATGGGGATAGTAGTCGTGGCACGTAGGGGCACAATCCTATGGGTAAGGGAAACTCGGATAATTTCCACCACGGAATATGTAAGCGAGGGACGCTATATTGCGTCTAATTAGCTACCGCTTCGTCACCGAGGCCCGTTGGTACAGTTGGTATGACGTTTACCTCATATCGTAACTGTCCGGGTTTCAATTCTCGGTAGTGGATGCGCACTGCTGATGACTCCCAAATACAGAACGAAACGGCCATCCAGTGCTTTCTGCATTCTGTTGAGGTTTCTTCTTAAGTCGATGAATTACTTTATTATATATATATATTAATAAATATGCATTTTATCCCTCACCGCTAGCACGACTTGGAGTTTCATGCACAAAAGTTCATCCTCAGCACCTGAATATTGCGTCATGCATGAAACCCAGAGTCGTACTATCATGTGAGCTCTAAAAGCACAGCTCTCAATCTTCAAGACCTACAAACAATATATATATATATATATATACACATACATATGCAATCATATATCTAAAATATATATACATACATACACATACATATATATATGTATAAAAAATAATTCCAAGAGGATAGAATCCAGGTAGAACTCAATGTCCAGGACAGAGTAAGGATATAATAAAAAAGCTTAAACACTAATATTCCATGGTCATAATTTATTCCATTTGAATCGTAAATACGATCCAATTCATCAGACCTACGAAATATATTACATCAAAATTCAGCCAATATTAAATAGGGTGTCTTTCTCCATAGGGGATCGTATATTGAGATGTGTATAAATTTTTTTTAAATGCACATAGAAATTCCAGTCTGACCGTTTAAATGACGTCATCTTGAGAGACGTTAAGTTGGTTGCAGCAAACTTGAGAACGTCGCAATTAACCAAAACGAGTTACATAAACAGACATAAACACAATCCTTGAAAATAAATGTCACACCATTCGAAAATATTCAGGAAATAATAATATAAAATAAAAATAAATATGAACTTTGGTAATTTTACAAATTTTACAAAACTACTAATTCGGAAATTTGAAGAAATTAATAAAACATTTGCTAAACAGATCTTGCCGATATTATTCAACTAAACATATATATATGTGTTTATTATAAACAGAGTATTTACTTAAATACTTGTATCTATAAAAAGAATGTTAAACATAAAAATGCCTTTAAATAATTGTCGGACTATGTCCATTTCATAATGTATGATATATATATATATATATATATATATATATATATATATATATATATATATATATATATATATATCCCATACGATATCGCTATATATATATATATATATATATATATATATATATATATCCTATACGATATCGCTATATATATATATATATATATATCCCATACGATATCGCTATTTCAATTGAGCACTGTTGAGTGATAAGCTAATTCTATAAACAACAGCCACATGCACTAATGCAAAGCTCTTCAGTAAAATGAATGGAGCACTTTGGCTGGTTGGCATTTGTTTACATTTGTAAAAACAATACGCTAGATTTAGTTGTGTAACTCTACCGAGTGAAGATAGCTATGGTTGACACCAAATTAGTTGTGTTTCAATCCTGGCTTGAGGCATTCGGAAGTCTAGTCGCACTGAGGAGCTGTGATACAGCGAAACAGTACTGTCTGTGAATGACATATATATATATATATATATATATATATATATATATATATATATATATATATATATATATATATATATATATCCCATACGATATCGCTCTATATATGTATATACATATATATATATATATACACACATATATATATATATATATATATATATATATATATATATATATATATATATATATATATATAGCGATATCGTATGGGACTGCTCCAGTATCTCGTGTATTTTCTGACAGAATCCATAACAGATTCGAATCTTGTGAAAGATCTGGCGGATGGATTGATTTTTCGGTGATGATCCTGTTACCTTCGTTCACGAAGTTTTTGTCCGCATTATCTTATTTTTGTTGGTGATTTTGTCGCCTGAAACGTTCACCAATTTTGAACCGACCCTCAACCAGCCTTCAAATATGCATGCCATTCAAAAACCTCTGAAGAATGATCGGCAAAAAAAACTCACGAAAGCATTTTGAGGGTCTCAGTTGCTAAACTTCTTGCAATATTTAATGCAGACACGTTGCACAAATTTGGTCAGTCATCGTAAAGTTCACAGAACCGTTCCAATAAAACCGTTAGCATATTTACATTAAAGGTCGGCTTCTACTCGTTTCCAAACAAACCCATCTGCCAAGACGCGGCTAATCAAACCCTATTAGGGACACCTGTTGGTTTATACCACAACTATACTGAGGTAACCTTAGCTACAGTTTCTTGGAGAGAACGCATCATCTGGTATGATCAGTTTCTTGAACAAGGTCAGTACACTCAAACCCTAGGTCACGATGACTTATGGCTTCGTTCTTCCAAGCAATTCCGTCTGCCCAATTTCACTCACAATGCTAGGGTTAACCTGTGGTATGATTTTCAGGCACTTTCCGTGAGCTAGGATAGCCTCATTAAGGACCCCCGAAACTTATCGTCGGAAAAACAAGCGTTCTAACCACTCGGCCACGCACTCACATATTAATCTAAATCGTTCTGGAGCAAGTTTAGTTTAGCTATTCCATCTCTACAGTAAAGAGACTATAAAAAATCCTTCTACTGATTTATTATCAATCTATCACCTCTATAAAGTATCGAAGATTAACAGATTGGATATATATATATATATATATATATATATATATATATATATATATATATATATATATATATATATATATACCGGGTGTAACATCAAAATTGCCCAAATCGTGTAACAGTATGGGATAATTGTCTATCCCACAAAATCTTTGACATCTAAAAAAACATTAGACAAATTGATCTTTTTTTCTAGGTTTTCAGATAAGTCGTTTAGCCATCTTGACACCATTTGTCGTAAGAATCACTGAAAAATCCTTTGAGTTATTCAGCTAGAAAGATAACAGGTTAAAATCGTTTTGTGTCAAACCCACTGTCTCCCTAAATGAGCAATGGTGAGAGGAAAAAGATCATTCAGGCCTTCAGTAATAGTACCGTCATTCATACTCTGGCTTCCATCTTCAAAGTCCATTCAAGAACCATCAAGAGATTGGTAAATAAGTTTTAAAAAGAGGGAGCAGTAGAGAGCAAAACTGGATCAGGTCACAACAAGAAGAGGGATCATCGTTTCAACTTAGAGCTAAATACATTCTTATTGCTCAAAGTAGGCTACAATAATGTTATAAAAACCTCGGAGAATTTCAATATCTTATATCTTTCATCATTTCTAATATACAACGGTTGAAAGCTTAATCTAACAATTGGACAATTTTGCTGTTACACTCGGTATATAAATTTCACGAACGTTCGACCATTACAAGGACCAAGAGCCACTCATGGTAAAGGACCACTGAATGAGGTGTGTGATTTGAACGAAAGTGCTAAGAAGTGAAGATTACGAGGATAAGGAGGATAGATAACGATTGATCCGAGAGAGGTTAAGATTGGAGTGTGCTGCATCCGTGCAGGCGTTTTTCACGCAAAGTAGCGGCTCTTAGGACGAAATCAACAGAACAGAACGCCAATTCTTATAAAAAGGAACAAAAAGATTTTCTGTCGATTCTATTCTGATTCAAAGATGGCCAGACTAGATCAATATAACAGGAAAAAATGAGCTTTGATTTATTGGAATAAGTTGACCATAGTTAATCCACCAACGAGATGACATTATCCAAAAAAATAGCAAATCTTAGTTGATAACCAATATAAACATAGATAGATAGATAGATAGATAGATATGAAATTACTGGCATAGATAGATAGATAGATAGATAGATAGATAGATAGATAGATAGATATGAAATTACTGGCATAGATAGATAGATAGATAGATAGATAGATAGATAGATAGATAGATAGATAGATAGATAGATATGAAACTACTGGCATAGATAGATAGATAGATAGATAGATAGATAGATAGATAGATAGATAGATAGATAGATATGAAACTACTGAGATAGATAGATAGATAGATAGATAGATAGATAGATAGATAGATAGATAGATAGATAGATAGATAGATAGATAGATATGAAATTACTGGCATAGATAGATAGATAGATAGATAGATAGATAGATAGATAGATAGATAGATAGATAGATAGATAGATAGATATGAAATTACTGGCATAGATAGATAGATAGATAGATAGATAGATAGATAGATAGATAGATATGAAACTACTGGCATAGATAGATAGATAGATAGATAGATAGATAGATAGATAGATATGAAACTACTGAGATAGATAGATAGATAGATAGATAGATAGATAGATAGATAGATAGATAGATAGATAGATAGATAGATATGAAACTACTGGCATAGATAGATAGATAGATAGATAGATAGATAGATAGATAGATAGATAGATAGATAGATAGATAGATATGAAACTACTGGCATAGATAGATAGATAGATAGATAGATAGATAGATAGATAGATAGATAGATAGATAGATAGATAGATATGAAATTACTGGCATAGATAGATAGATAGATAGATAGATAGATAGATAGATAGATAGATAGATAGATAGATAGATAAGAAACTACTGGCATAGATAGATAGATAGATAGATAGATAGATAGATAGATAGATAGATAGATAGATAGATATGAAATTACTGGCATAGATAGATAGATAGATAGATAGATAGATAGATAGATAGATAGATAGATATGAAATTACTGGCATAGATAGATAGATAGATAGATAGATAGATAGATAGAGAGATAGATGTTAGAATAGACATAAATATACAATAAACTGAGGATAGATAGCAATAGACACAGACAGAAACGAAGACCCATGCATACGAACAGACTTACTCTTTCGCAATGAGGGAAAGCGTGTTGTCAAAGTCTCTAGGATATTTTATTAATTACATTTGCAGCCCATCGCCACTTGATCGAAGGCCATCCCGCGAAAATATGGGTCTCGGTGGGCGTACCCTTGTCATAACATTCACCACTTCTCATATTACCGCTTCTGCTTTCAATTGAAGTAAAAACTGGTTTGAGCTGAAATGTGGGCGTCTGTGTTGGGTGAGGTGCAGAGTTCTACTTCATATCGTGGAGGAAGCCAACCCAGTTCTATCTGAGCAACATACACACGTAGAACCTTTATTCTCTTAGATTTCCTTTACCTTTTTCTTCTTTTCATGTCAACAAACAAAATTTGCTTGCTTCTGACGTGGATAAGGCCTTAAGTGGCACGGTAACGTTTTGAAGGACAAAAACGCTATATTTTTTGGAAGCAAGTATATTCTTCATATTTGATTTGGCGCCAAGAATAACACGCCGGCAATGGAAATATTTTCGTCTGAATTTCTCAGGCAAAAAAGGTGGTTGTTAAAGATTAATTCACCCGGACTGGTTTCCTTTTATTTCTTTTTTTTTTTCCATGTTACGGTCGATGTATTGAAGGATCCTCTTCACGTGTCTGTTGCATAAACTTGAGAAAATAATGAACGAAATCCATTATTTCATCTACGGGAATATACTAGTCTCAGTCACGTTCTCAGATTCGTTTTAGGACTTATCACTTCTTGCTTCTGATGTCACTCGTTCTCGCCACCTGAAATTATATATATTTCTGTACAACCTAGCACTGGGATTGAACGTACGACTTACAGTTTATTTTTCTTCCATGGCAGTCAAAATAAAGCATAAATAAATTTTTATACAATAATTTTGATAAGTTTTTATACGAAATTGCACGATAATTTTGGCATTAAGTATAATTTAAAATTTGAGAAAATCTTTTCTATTTAGCATCTGCCTACATTTCTGAGATGAGGTATTATGTCGCCTATTTACATTATTCGGACTATTGTCCTCATCTTTGTCGCTATATTTATTACAACGTTTCCGGCTTTCTCTAGGTGGTTGGAATGTTCTTGTTCCATGGCAGTTATCTCCTGTTAATTTTTCTCTCTAAGTTCTCCACCGCCTTAACCAGGTATTGAACTCACACTCTTTGGATCCTGTCGCTGGATCTAACCAACGCCTTTATCCACTGTGCCATGTGTCCTTGAGGACGTCTTTGTATGAATTTCTGGGTGTTATAAACCTAATGTCTTCAGCAATCATTTTTTTACCAGTGCTCACATTGCAATTATTGCTGATATAAATGCATGTTTTTACCAGAGCTCATATTGCAATTTTTGTTGTTATTTTCGATTTTCTCTGGCACTCCTTACTTCAATAAATGTCCCAATGAACTGCTCCAGTTCTCGACTGCTCAAATTCCACTAACCTAATTAGAATCGCCACCATATATCAGTTAACGAGAAATTCAAAACAATAGTCTATAACCAGGACTGCTTTGTCTCACACATGCATAATATGTAATTGTCATCTAACAAACTTTGTATTGTTTGGTATAAGGCTACAAGTACAGAGCGCTCAAAATGCCGCAGCAGTATTTCACAATACCGCCAGACATTTCATGCTGAAAAACTTTGATTGTGTGACTTATACGCCCAAGAAAACTCTGAGATGATCGCAGCTGTGGTGTCAACATTTTTTTCAAAACATCTAACATGATACAGATTTTGTCAGGAGAGGGCATCTCACAAGGACTCTGTTTTCGACGAGAGTGATTTTTAAGGGCGACACTTAAAATTAAAATGCTCTTACTTTGTTACAAAACTGGAAATTCTCGCTGTTCGACATCTCGAAAAGCCGAAGACAGTGTTACAAAATGTTGATTGTATTTTTATATAATGTTTCATTTGAAAGCAAGTATATAAGTCATACAACCAATCAAGATTTAGTGTAGCAAAGTAAAGCCAAACAAAAATATACATGCAAGAATCAAAGTTTAATACAAAATTTTATAAAATATTACATTAAATAATATATTTAAGATAAAAATAAATATTGCCATATATTTAAATTAATAAAATATCTGAAAATAATAATGAACAATAGAGTACAGCATTAAAATAATACTTATAATTAAATATTATAATATATTCGAAAATTTGGTTTGACCACATATATCCATAGTAAAAAAAAAATGTCAGCTTTACACGAGGTCGAATGAAAGAAAAACACGTCATCAATTGACGTGATGTTTATAACGCTTGATTACGTAGCCTTTATCTTCACAAAATTTATTTCAATAGCGACCGGTTGGCTACTTAACGGAAGCAGAAATAAAAAGCGGAAGAGCCAAAAAAAAAGAACTTGCACCGCCATTCTGTGAGGTCGGAGGTCACCACACGAAATGAAAGTCATTGTTTGACTGAATGAGAAACCTTATTCTCTTTCCAAACAACATTTTGAATAAAGCAATAACTCTCAACTACAACGACAGAAGTTAATTTTATGCATTTCCATTCTGTTATCAGTAAACACGGAATATCACCGATCTACGAATCCAGACGAAGATTTTTTTTAAGAATTGACAAACAGATAATATTACAATATCTAATCATTTAAGATCACAACACAAATTGTGTAACCACTTAGGGTCATTAGGGGCATTAATTCTACTGCATCTGTTGTGTGTCTTGGGCAAAAGTTTTTCTTCTCCTAGACTGGTTGCCAACAAAGGCTATAGAGTTCAATCTTTCCTGGTATTTATCCATAGCTGGGAGAGAAGAGATGGATTCATACCTTTCCCAAAAAGAATTAGCACGTAAGTGAATATAATGAACTTAACTGGTATTCGAACTCGGATCTCCGATTTCTCAATCCGACCCGCTAACCACCGTGCATCTCTAATTTAAGATATTGAACATAATAAAAGTAAATATATTTTAATGTAATAAAAATGGATTTAATTCCATCATTAAATTGAATTTACTCTATTATTAGGCTGATGTATAAATTTCTAGCATTTTTTAACAATTTCTTTCATTTATATAGCATCAAAACTAAGGTTAATAAACAAGAGCTAAAAAGAACAGCAATCGTTTATTACAATCATTCTTTTGATCCTTCTACCCAAGAAAGGCAATAAAGCCACTAAAACGCAAGGAGGTTACCGAGTGTGAGAGAATATGAGAAAATAAAAAATACTATTAAGTACTGTGGAAAAATAAGTGAAATTACCTGAGTGTGTGAAGGTTGCGGCTGATTTTCCAAAGCGAGGCCGCTCCGAGCTCCGGTTTTTATAATCGTTTTGCCGGAAAAGGTGGGGTTACTTAAGGCTTACCCTCCTTCCCTTCTTCACTTTTCCTTTGTGAGAGGAATTTATGAGAACAGTCGTTCCGCGAGCTCTCCTCTTCTTCTCACATAGTTAAATGATCCATGTTTGGATTTGGGTTGTGAGATAGGCAGTGTCACGCAACATTTACTGTACAGACCGGCTTCTATCAACCCTTAGTGACGAAAAGGAATTTTTGACAGTAGAGAGAACAATAGGATTTAAGAAGAGAGAAGTTGGTTTGGTTTGGTTTAGTTTGGTTTACGGCATATCAACCTCAATGGGTTATTTAATGCCGACAAGATTTTTATTGCTGCTTTGGTTTGGTTTGTTTTGTTTTACGGCATATCAACCTGAATGGGTTATTTAATGGCGACAAGAGTTTTATTGCTGGTTTGGTTTGGTTTGTTTTGTTTTACGGCATATCAACCTCAATGGGTTATTTAATGGCGACAAGAGTTTTATTGCTGGTTTGGTTTGGTTTGTTTTGTTTTACGGCATATCAACCTCAATGGGTTATTTAATGGCGACAAGATTTTTATTGCTGGTTTGGTTTACTTTGTTTTGTTTTACGGCATATCAACCTCAATGGGTTATTTAATGGCGACAATATTTTTATTGCTGGTTTGGTTTACTTTGTTTTGTTTTACGGCATATCAACCTCAATGGGTTATTTAATGCCGACAAGATTTTTATTGCTGGTTTGGTTTACTTTGTTTTGTTTTACGGCATATCAACCTGAATGGGTTATTTAATGGCGACAAGATTTTTATTGCTGGTTTGGTTTACTTTGTTTTGTTTTGCGGCATATCAACCTGAATGGGTTATTTAATGGCGACAAGATTTTTATTGCTGGTTTGGTTTACTTTGTTTTGTTTTACGGCATATCAACCTGAATGGGTTATTTAATGGCGACAAGATTTTTATTGCTGGTTTGGTTTACTTTGTTTTGTTTTGCGGCATATCAACCTCAATGGGTTATTTAATGGCGACAATATTTTTATTGCTGGTTTGGTTTACTTTGTTTTGTTTTACGGCATATCAACCTCAATGGGTTATTTAATGCCGGCAAGATTTTTATTGCTGCTTTGGTTTGCTTTGTTTTGTTTTACGGCATATCAACCTGAATGGGTTATTTAATGGCGACAAGAGTTTTATTGCTGGTTTGGTTTGGTTTGTTTTGTTTTACGGCATATCAACCTCAATGGGTTATTTAATGGCGACAAGAGTTTTATTGCTGGTTTGGTTTGGTTTGTTTTGTTTTACGGCATATCAACCTCAATGGGTTATTTAATGGCGACAAGATTTTTATTGCTGGTTTGGTTTACTTTGTTTTGTTTTACGGCATATCAACCTCAATGGGTTATTTAATGGCGACAATATTTTTATTGCTGGTTTGGTTTACTTTGTTTTGTTTTACGGCATATCAACCTCAATGGGTTATTTAATGGCGACAAGATTTTTATTGCTGGTTTGGTTTACTTTGTTTTGTTTTACGGCATATCAACCTCAATGGGTTATTTAATGGCGACAATATTTTTATTGCTGGTTTGGTTTACTTTGTTTTGTTTTACGGCATATCAACCTCAATGGGTTATTTAATGGCGACAAGATTTTTATTGCTGGTTTGGTTTACTTTGTTTTGTTTTACGGCATATCAACCTCAATGGGTTATTTAATGGCGACAATATTTTTATTGCTGGTTTGGTTTACTTTGTTTTGTTTTACGGCATATCAACCTCAATGGGTTATTTAATGCCGACAAGATTTTTATTGCTGGTTTGGTTTACTTTGTTTTGTTTTAAGGCATATCAACCTCAATGGTTATTTAATGCCGTCAAAATTTTCATTGTTCGTAATATTTTTTTCCAAAAATCTATTTCTGGTAATATTTTTTCCTTCAAAAATCTATTTCTGGTAAGAATTTTCCTTCGCTGGTAATATTTTTTTTTCAAAAAATGTATTGCTGGTAATAATTTTTTTTACAAAGTATATCTGGTATTAAAACCTATTTTTACACTTTCATAGTGTTTTGACCCAGTTTTGGGGTTAACTATTTGCCCATAGCTGGGACACTAACGGGTGCTGCCACCCCGAGTCAGAGTAAACCTGGGAACACCAGCAATTAAGAGGTGGTTCCACGCTCCTCAAAACCTCCTGATCCTTGCTGTTGGGGGTAAATTATCGTCTTACCCAGGACGCGGATGTAGTTTATCGTCATACCCAGGACGGAGACAGAAGTTAACGATTGACATTGCATTTAAATTTTTGAAGATTAAAGATGACTGGAAAGCAAGAGTCTGGAAGAGAATTCCACAAGTAAGACGTGCGAGAAAATAAACTGTTAGAATAGAACAGGGTTACAGCTAGCCATTTTAACTGTAAAATGATCAGCCCCAGATGCATTACGCGAACATATACAAGAGGCACTGAATAATTTATTTCAGGATTGTATACTCTATGCTCTATGCATCCGATTATATGTTACCTGAAGCCAAAGGCAAATATAAATAGCATGTTAATGAATCTGACTCCTGCTGATTCATCTCATACGTGTCTACGTATTGATTTGAATATGTGATTATTTACTCTCATTCATTTCCTTTATCTGTACGTCAAATCTTGAATAAATTGAACCACATATTCACGGTGGTGTAGCTTTGTTTTCCATCAATATATATATATATATATATATATATATATATATATATATATATATATATATATATATATATATTGTGTGTGTGTGTATTTAGGCAGCATTTTTTCATTGATGCATGTTTCATTATATAATATAGACAAGTTTTGTCTATTTAGTTAAATAATATAGACAAGTGTTGTCTATTTATTTTATGTAAGTTCTTCTCATATCGTCTGATAAACTTACTAACATTAACATTAAAAAAAGAAAGAAATCATGAACTACGGTGCGATTTTCTCTTCCAGCGTCTCATATGCACGAGTTTGTTGTTGCTTGGAAATCTTCCATGTAAACATAAACAGACTATCATTATTGTTTTGTCCGTGTATTGGTTAATATATTGTAATGTAATTGTGATCTTTGATTATGGCTTATGTAAGCCGAAAGCTTAGATAGGGTTAAAAAAATATGTATCAATATTGTGATCTTCTTTCTTCTTTTAATGATAATGTTATTAAGCTTATCAGACGATATGAAAAGAATTTACATAAAATAGACAAAACTTGTCTATATTATTTAAATAAATAGACAAAACTTGTCTATATTATTTAATGAAACATGTATCAATATATATATATATATATATATATATATATATATATATATATATATATATATATATATATATATATATATATATCGTCGATATATATATGTCAGAAGACGGACATTCAGGCCGGTAATTTTTATTCAATACTGTTTATTATAAACAGAGCATTTACTTAAATACTTGTATCTATAAAAAGAATGTTAAACATAAAAATGTCTTTAAATAATTGTCGGACTTTGTCCATTTCATAATATATATATATATATATATATATATATATATATATATATATATATATATATATATATATATATATATATATATATATATTAGAGCGTGCAGCTTATACTTTATATCATAAAGATACAATTTATACAAAGAATTAAATAACAATGTTAATGTGCTTAATGGCGAAATCACTTCGCTAACAGAACTTAATGAGACATGTGTAGACTGAAAGATAGTTTTTTTAAATTATGCTATTTATTAACAGTTGAATATATATTTTGGAGGGTTCGATGTCTCGACGCTAGATTTCGTGTTCAATTCGATCAAGTGAGAATTTTGTTTGAATTTTGAAAAGTTAGAAATCCACGAAATTTTCTTGTTATATGTATTTATCTGTTAAAGTGACATGGACTTAGTATAATCTAATTGGTAAAGTCAAAATGTCTTAGGAGTTTTCCACAGAATTTAAGATTCTGATTATTACTGTGCTGCGGATCTGATGTCGTAAATATATTAGAGTGGGCAGCTTATATTTTATATCATAATGAAATAATTTATACAAAGTTCACATCGTTTGTTTTAGAATTTACCTATATTTAAGAAAATTGCGCCCTGAAGATAACAATTTGAAATTGTCGAAAGTGCTTGGTATGTCTTCTGTCTTACAATAAGTCGAATATAAGAATCCTATTATTGCAGGAATTGATAGTAAGTTAATGTCTCATTAAGTTCTTTTAGCGAAGTGATTTCACTATTAATCAAATTAACACTGTTCTGTTATTTAATTCTTTGTATAAATTCTTCTTTATGATTTTATGATATATATATATATATATATATATATATATATATATATATATATATTGCGTATATTTTGGCAGCATGTTTTCATTAAGATATGTTTTATTAAATAATTTAGTTTTCTCTACTTGTTTTTAATAGGATCCTCTCATAATTATGGACAAGTTTCTTAGTATCCTTATTAAAGGAAGAAAGAAAATTGCCATGTTCATAAATATTAATTTTATTCCGAGGACTTTCGATATTAGCACAATATCGCCATCAGGGTTTTGTTATTTCTAAGACAAAAATTGTTTTATTCATTATTTTTCTAAGATATAAAAATTAAATCTCCATGTGTGAAGTGAAAAGACGCAAGGTTATGTACTGTACGAATTTTAAATTTTATCATGTAAACAAACGTGCTAACATCAAGGGAGGTAACTAAGTTATTGAAATCTCTCTCTCTCTCTCTCTCTCTCTCTCTCTCTCTCTTATATATATATATATATATATATATATATATATATATATATATATATATATATATATATATATATATAAATGGTGGTACTCGCTGTACCATGTAAAAATAGAATCGGGTTGGTCAACCTCCCCGAACGAGACTCTGCCCTTCGGCGGAGCCTCGTCCGGGTTCCTCTCTGCTCAAAGGCAGAGAGTTCGACCGTCTTGCTGGAACAAGTCGCAGCAACGCTGTCAACTGTGGACAGCTTTAAAAATGTATAGTGCTCAATACACGAAGGAGAGCAATCCTAATATAAACCTAAGTAGCCAGGCAAACCTACCTAGGTTTCACCTAAACGGATCATCAGGGTAATGCTGGCCGAAAAGGTAACTACGTTTAGGTGAAACCTAGGTAGATTTGCCTGGCTCCTTAGGTTTATATATATATATATATATATATATATATATATATATATATAAGAGAGAGAGAGAGAGAGAGAGAGATGAAATGTATTCACAGTAGTCATTAGTTCTAAAACGAAAAAGAAGAAAACACACATGGACCAATAATTAGTGAACTAGTCTGGTGAACGTTTACTGTTGAGTAGTGATATCGATTCTCACTGGGTACATTACACTTATGGCCTTGTGTCAAACAAATCTAAACTTAGTATTTAAAAAGTGTACCTCAGCATTGCTCTCAAGGTTAGGAAGCTATATATATATATATATACCACATAACTGATTGTCTGAATCATCGTCAAGAAGCGAGAGCAAGATCTAAAAGGTCAGCCAATTTAACAGTGATCTCATCTCACAATCCTCACTCTTGCTCCATATGGCCTCCTTTGTAAATCAGTAGCTGATCTTAAGTGCCACTTAAGATTAGCGCACAAAATTTAAGCTGTCAGATCCTCATACGTCGAAACCGACGGGAGAGTCCATTATGATATATATATATATATATATATATATATATATATATATATATAAGAGTCTCAAAAGTTAAATGCAATCGTCAGGACCTATTTGTGGAAGTGTAGCCCGACTTTTTATATATGTTTGTCATTGGGAGATTCTTTCATTTATCCTAACGATAAGGTATAAGGTACGAGATTAGGTATTAAGTACACTAATATTGATTAGGAATATATATCTATATTTTATTGAATGTTTTCTTATATGTCTTATGTTGATCATTAGATGTTGTATCCAATAAAATACCTGATATGATAACCGTCTTTCTTGACAAAAAAGTGGATTATATTATCTGCAAGAAAACTCCCCATTACGCAGTTTGGTCTTTTATTAATGTACAATGCCCGATGGATATTGAGGCGTTCCATTTTCCATTTCTCCAAATTATTGATCGAATTCTTTTCGTTGCTTTTCTTTTCCAGCGTTTTTTATTGGTTCGCTTTATTTTTTAAGTTTCAACAAAACCATGAAAAATAGATAAATCATTCTAATGACTCTTACAATGAAGCTGATTACTTCTAGCATTTAAAAAAAAAGAACACACTTCTCGAACTATAGCTCCACGTGTGTCTTCGGCCAAATGACGCGCATCTCCAGCCTTTTTACGTTCTTGTTGAACACGTGATTAATTTGCCACTTCCTTTAGAATAGATCGAGTGAAAATTCTCTGCCAAAATACAGCGTGCGATGGCTAAATCGTCTGTCTATATTTCTGAGATGAGGTATTATGTACACTATTTACATTATTCGGACTATTGTCCTCATCTTTGTCGCCATATTTATCACAACGTTTTGGCCCTTAAGTATCTGTCTATATTTCTGAGATGAGGTATTATGTACACTATTTACATTATTCGGACTATTGCCCTCATCTTTGTCGTCATATTTACTACAACATTTCGGCCGTGGTACGCTCCGGCCTTCTTCATGTGGTTGGAATGTGGAACTGAATCCTTTATTTCGCTCACTGGAGTAGACTGTTCTAGTTCCATGTGCCATGTTTAATGGACGTCAGTTGTCAGGGACACATGGCACAGTGGATAAAGGCGTTAGTTAGATACAGTGACAGGACCCAAAGAGTGTGAGTTCAATACCCGGTTAAGGCAGTGGAAAACTTCGAGAGGGGAATTAACAGGAGATAATTGACAACTGACATCCATTAAAACATTGCACGTGGAACTAGAACAGTCTGCCCCAGTGAGCGAAATAAAGGCTTTCAATTTACAATTCCAGCCACCTGAAGAAGGCCGGAGCGTACAACGATCCGAAATGTAATAAATATAGCGACAAAGTCCGAATAATGTAAATAGTCGACATACTTCCTAGTTTTTAAATCTCTATACTTGCAAAAAAAAACAACTATGGGTTAAATAGTTTATTAAACTGGACTCTCTAGCCTTGGTTGACATCCAGTCTAGAAGAAATAGCAGACCGAATTCAAAAATATGGAAAAGGCAACAAGAAATTATTTCAGTATTTTTTGTGAAGAAGTTATGATAGTTCATATATATTAAACAAAAGGAAGCTGTAGAGATCCATATTCTTTTACGTTCAGAAAGGCACATTACGTTTAAATATAAAATACTCGTAAAATCCGTGTTACTCGAACGAATAAACATTTCCCACGACAGAAACTGACGTGAATACCTGAAAAAAAGAAGGGAAATTAACATGCCGCTGCTATAACAATTCGCGCCGAACAGCGACGGCGTTTTTGTTAGGGTCGCAGCTGCTAAAAAGCCGGCTGACAAGGAAACAAAATGACACAGAATAACAAATGCACATTGGATATTCACGTGTTTCCAAACAAAAAGACAAGAAACAAGTTATTGGGATGAGAAAAATAATATAGGGCTTATTTTTTCTAATTTTTTTTTTTTTTTAAGGAAAAAGGTTGGAGCACCGACCTCCTCCTCATCCCCCTCCTCCTTCCCCTCCTACTCCTCCTCCTCCCCTCCTCCACCTCCTCCTCGGAGTCGACTTTATTTTCAATTGTTGCCATAACGACAAAAATAAAAACAGTTATTGCGGATTATTTTCTAAAAAAAATTTTTTAAGGGAAAGACGTGTAAGCTCAATAGCATTTTAGTGGCCACACCTTCTCTCTGACGAAAATTGGCGTGAATTTAACATGAATTAAAAAAGAATTCCCCCCCACACACACACACACACCCAGCTCTTTCTCAGTCTTCCCACTCTTTCTACTTTTCCGTCGTCTCATTATTTCACACGGTTTCAACAAATTTTGTTTAAAGTTTTCGAATGCTTTTGTTTTTGTTTTGTTTTGTTTGGGTTTTTTTTGTTTTTGTTTTGTTTTTTTTTGCTTTTCTGGGTAATGTTAGTGACAATTTCTTGTTTAAATTGTTAAGTTTTTCTCGTCGACAAATTATGTCGACGAATCTCCAATCGCCTGTTTCTCTCGGACGCCTTATCTGCTGTTGACAATCGCGACTTGTCCAATTATTACATCTCTTACCAGATGTCATGCCTCCAGTACTATTACGGGTATACTTTGGGTGTAGCTAGTTATGTCGTATTGCGGAACATTCCCGAGTGTCTTATGTTTGATTGAGTAACTTATTAGTAGTACCCGGAATATCTGTTTGAATTCCTCTGATGGAGGCTTATCATTATTTACATTATCTACACCCGAACACTGTTGTTAATATAACGTTAACTTTCATGGAATTTTGAACTGTGCCTTCTATTTAATCAACACGTATAGATTGTGCTATGTCTAAAGATATCGAATCTTGTTCTTATTTATCACTGCTCAGTTATTGCCCGTCTAGTACCCACTACCGGCCTAGAGTTTGAACTTACAATTACTATTTCACTAAAATTCGCAAATCAGCGCGTTATTTGACTATGTTATTGTCCCATAAGATAATCCTGGGTAGAATTTAGAGACTTAAACCTAATCTACCTGTCACGTTTGACTGCCTGCTGCTACTATTTCTTGTCACGCTGCTTCGAGGTTCTCCTCTCTTACTGCTGCTTTTGAAGCTTTGCTGTCATTTCTCTATATTTATTTATTCTTGGCTCCCATATGCTATTTATTTCTATGCTAGAACTCCTGAGAAATGCCTCAAAGCCTTGCATATGCTTCTGATTCCTTCTTATGTTCTGGGAAGGTGTGTAATAATGACATATGTGGCATCAAACAACTCCAGGAAATGTCATACCTCTTCAATAGAAATTTGTGTACCTATTATGTTGACCTCACACCGGCATATGACTACATGAATTGAGACTTCCACTTCTCATCGATGAGTAACGAATTCCCTTCCACGCTATGACTCCAGTGAACGTATAAATCTGATAAAGAATACTATATCGGTCTACAACGTCATGGACTAGTAAGGATCCAAATACCGAATCATTTCAAACCTTATCAGTAATAGGCTCTGTATGTTTGCGAGCACAGATGTCAAGAAATAGGCACTGATCATTTAAGGATTCCATACCACATCCCAAACAGCGTTCCTTTTCTCCCTCACAGGGCAAATATAAAGACGAGGAGGGGGAGGGGAGGAGGGGAGGAGGGGAGGAGGAGGGGAGGAGGAGGGGAGGAGGGGGAGGAAGAGGAATATGCTGATGATATAGGTATTCATATTTGCCTAAGAATGGACCTGGACAAAACAAAATCTACATTGTCTGCGTACACAGGTTTGAATAATCTTCATTCCCTTCGTACTCTATTAATAAAACTGTTATTTTATGGAACAGATTCTCAAAAGGGTGCTTTTCTGATCACCCCTACCTTAACCTCTTTTAGTCTAGGGTCAACCATTATATATCCTCCATATCCTCATAATATGCACTTCTCTAGAACAATCTCATTTAGTAACCCTCTTACATTCTTTTTTCAACATGCACCATTCTCTGCCTAGTGTTCCAAGAAATAGGACTCAAGACAAACCTTTCCAAAAGAGAAACTATGGATGTGGAATTGGAATGAAAGCAGTGATGGCACTAATACCCTGAATCCATGGCACGTACCTTGATGTATTGATCAGTCATAGAAGATTTAGTATAGGAGATAAAGAAATAGAACACAGAATAAACTACATTAGGGGTAGTTTGCCCAGCACCCCAAGATGTTCCAAAACCAAAACAGTAATCTAAGAACTTGAGTCATGTACTTAAATAACCTCATCAGATCTAGACTCTCATATGGATGCCACGCAGGGTGTCAAACTCCTTCAGAGATGCCTACACTGTCAGTTGTCAACAACCATTTTTTTCAGATCAAGGATTTAAAATGGCTTCAAAAATGTTCTTCTAAATAACCTCATCAGATCTAGACTCTCATATGGATGTCGTGCATGGCATCCAAGTCCTTCAGAGATGCCTACACTGTCAGTTGTCAACAACCATTTTCACAGATCAAGAATTTAAAATGGCTTCAAAAATGTTCTTCTAAATAACCTCATCAGATCTAGACTCTCATATGGATGTCGTGCATGGCATCCAAGTCCTTCAGAGATGCCTACACTGTCAGTTGTCAACAACCATTTTCACAGATCAAGAATTTAAAATGGCTTCAAAAATGTTCTTCTAAATAACCTCATCAGATCTAGACTCTCATATGGATGTCGTGCATGGCATCCAAGTCCTTCAGAGATGCCTACACTGTCAGTTGTCAACAACCATTTTCACAGATCAAGAATTTAAAATGGCTTCAAAAATGTTATTCTAAATAACCTCATCAGATCTAGACTCTCATGGATGTCTTGCATGGCATCCAAGTCCTTCAGAGATGCCTACACTGTCAGTTGTCAACAACCATTTTCTCAGATCAAGAATTTAAAATGGCTTCAAAAATGTTCTTCTAAATAACCTCATCAGATCTAGACTCTCATGGATGTCTTGCATGGCATCCAAGTCCTTCAGAGATGCCTACACTGTCAGTTGTCAACAACCATTTTCTCAGATCAAGAATTTAAAATGGCTTCAAAAATGTTCTTCTAAATAACCTCATCAGATCTAGACTCTCATATGGATGTCGTGCATGGCATCCAAGTCCTTCAGAGATGCCTACACTGTCAGTTGTCAACAACCATTTTCACAGATCAAGAATTTAAAATGGCTTCAAAAATGTTCTTCTAAATAACCTCATCAGATCTAGACTCTCATATGGATGTCGTGCATGGCATCCAAGTCCTTCAGAGATGCCTACACTGTCAGTTGTCAACAACCATTTTCTCAGATCAAGAATTTAAAATGGCTTCAAAAATGTTCTTCTAAATAACCTCATCAGATCTAGACTCTCATATGGATGTCGTGCATGGCATCCAACCTGTTCAGAAATGTCTGAACTTCCAACTGCATAGAAATATTTTCTTAGATCAGTAATAAAAAATGGCTTCGACTGAATGAACCTTGTAGACTTTAGGCAGGACCCTCCTTCTTAAACTCTGGTACTACAAAATCACAAGCATAATATTGTACCAAATAACAGAAACCACATCACTTGAGAACTTTCAACAACAACGACAACCAAAGTGAATAGCACATGTTACTCAAAATGAAAATAATGACATAATCGAGATTTTGACGGTTCACACAACCTCAAACAAAAGGTTGGGAAGGAAACCTCCATCTGTGCTGGAAAGTTACTGGACTTGAGAAATTATTTTGAAAACCTCATACATAAACTTCACCCGACATTAGCACTGGCTGTTCGGTCGGTGAATACCTAATGTTTCCATATAAGGAAACCGCTAATCTTTTACATTCAGTAAGATCAGAAAAGAAATTTCTCGTTCGCATCCAAGAATGAAGAAACCTCCACTCAGCCCAAGGATATTTTGTCGGTAAATCTTTTCTATTATGATGAAGGCGGGTAATGTTAAAAATAACAACACACAGATTTTACACAGAAGTTTATGTATTTTCACCACCAATTATTGAGACAATTTAAAATCTTTCTTATCGTCAATTTTTTAAAACATGAGTTAAAATGTTTTTAAAGGAGTTAAAAGTGTAGGCATCCATAGGAGAGTCTAGATTCATCATCAATGATTAAAAGAAATATAGAAATCTCTGAATATTGTATGCATTTCAAGCATAACAGTCTCCGCAAATCCAAAACTGGCCCTGGGCAATGGTTCTCTTCTTCAGGTGCAGCCACTGAAGACAACAGTCACAGAGCACAGAATCCATGTTGTTCAAGTCCTGCCTACACAGATCACACAACCACTGCAATGACGATCTTTGTCACTGACAAAGTGTCACTCGATGATTTTTTAATGAATGGACTTGGCTTATCAAGTTTTGATTTTTTTTTCTTGTACTCTTTAACCTATTATTTGATTTTGGCGGCAAAACGATTAGGTATTCTCTTCTGAGATGCAGCGCTTGTACTGCTGTCTCTTTTCTACAGCTGCACATTGGTAACTTTTCAGTTTTTCTTCTACTTCAGCAAATTAACCGAAAGTTCCATGGCTATACTTAAAGAATATTGTTTACTCTTTTATATATATATATATATATATATATATATATATATATAATGCCCATTAAGGAATTTTATTCCTCAACAATCAACTTTCGTAAATAATTATATAGGCCACACTACAACATGTTTAACACGCAGACTAACTCTACACCTTTCTGACAATAGCTCAGTTAGATCTCATTTAAATATTCATGGAGACCTACCGGACACTCTTCAGAACATACTTGTCGACAACACTAATATAATAGCATCATCCACATGCAAAAAAAGGCTAAAAATAATGGAAGCCTTATTAATAAAAACAAACAAACCAACAATTAATAATATTAACTTTGAACATGAACATAATATCTTGACCGTATTTTGAAACAAAAAAATGAAACATTTTATAAAACATACATATAACAAACTATTTCTAATTCTAACAGTTAAAATATAATCCTTGAAAATGGGCAAATGTATAGCCGAAAGCGCTCGGATAAAAAGAACATTCGGACAGTTTTTATATAATTCATCATCCGAAAAGAAAAACATTTTTAGATCGCATGAGAAGTTGTATAAAAAACTAAATAAAAGCATCTTGTCAGTCGTTTTTAATGAAATGTGCATGAAAGAAGGATTTCTGCCTAAATACACAAATATATATATATATATATATATATATATATATATATATATATATATATATATATATAGGGTGCGATAGGTAAACTGTCGCAATTTATTTTATTTTTTTAATTCGTGTATGCGCGTAGTTTTTTCTGGTTTTGTAGACTGCACAGTATAGTAGGGTTAGTTGAGCACCATCTGTGAGGAAAAGAGCACAATGACGCAATTCACTCCGCCAGAAATTTGGAAACGGTATGTCGTACTGCTTGGCATTCGCGCCGGAAGCTCCAATATGAACATTTCAGAGTGTTTGGGTGTCAATCTGAGGACAGTGCAGAGGATTCGGAAAGAGTTGGATGATATATCCAGTCAACATCATGGTGCTTAGAGTGATCACTAATGATGGTGACATTATGCCTCCATTCATCTTCCCACAGGGCCTCAGACTCAACATGGAGGCCTATATCAAGTGCCTTCTGGAGGTAGTGTTCCTCTGGGTTAAATGGGTGACTGCTGAAAGATCCTATGCCTGACAACAAGACTCTGCACCATGTCACATAAGCAAGAGAACCCAGTCATGGCTCTGAGACAATTTCTGTGACCACATCACCCCTTATATCTGACCACCTAACTCCCTAGACTGCAAACCCCTTGATTATTATGTGTGGTGAGCAGTTGAGCGAGGGACCAAAAAAACTCCTTGTAACACCAAAGATGACCTGAAGGCAAGGATTATGGTAGTATTCACCAACTTAAACAAGGAGACTGTCCAGAAGAGTTGCAGGAGATTCCGAAGTCATCTGGATACCATGGTTGAAACCAATGGCGATTTTATTGAATAAATTTAGTCTTTAATATTTCAAGATTTTTTTGTGTAATTTGGTAAATATATCTGTTAAAATGGAGTGTACATTGACCCCTCATTTTAACAGATATATTTTATTTTCATTTTTGTGTCATTTAGACGACAATTTATCCATCGTACCCTGTATAAGTATATTCTTCGTTTTAAAACACTATTTACATTTACCGCCAAAATAGCCTTGGTTTCTATTTTACCGTTACCGGCAAAATAGCCTATTAGAAAAATAAAATGTATTTTCAACCTAAACCAGAAGTTCATTTTCTCACCCATTTTATAAGATGGGATTACGGCCACGTCACATTTAAACACTGATTCCCGTTCGATCACCGAAGTTAAGCAACGTGGAGCCTTGTCAGATGGGTGACCGCTTGAAAATACCAGCTGTTGTAAGCTTGGATGTGCGGGTGGCGTAATGGATAACGGCTCGGAATTGTTAATCAGAGAGCCGAGTTCCAATTCCAGTCGGGTTCATTATATTTACTTACGCGCAAATACCCTTATGAAATATATGAATCTACCTCTTCTCCCCCAGCTATGGGTTAATTAGTAAGACGTGTTTCCTTAAAACCATTAGTATCTAAAAAAACTTGTACAAAACATTTAGATTATCGCATTAAATAATCCATAAAGGTGTAGAAATGCCGCTAAACAAAAACATTTTAAAAGGTGCACACGTTTTCTTCTCTTGAAAAGCAGACGAGTTTTCCTTAGCTTTTCAAATTCCTTTTAGATTTATGACTAACAAAGCTAAGCTTTGTAAATATTAAGTCACCTTGCATCATTATTTACTAATAAAAGCTTAAAACTGTTTGACGACTTCGGAACGCGAGGTCATCTAATTACCTTGGAGCCTAAATTGTTTACAATACGTTACTTTTCCTAAAATGTTACCCAACAAAATACTAATCACGTTGCTGGACTAAATTCTTCATTTTTACTTAAACATAACCTACATTTTTGTTTACCCTCTGGTTGAAATATGTACCTGTTCCCAGAAGCGTTAATTTTCGATGTTGCAGCACAGGTAATAAAAAAAGGTGTGTTGAATGCCGATTTTCAAAACAAGTTGGTCTACCAACATGGGAGACAGATGAAACACAATCTTCCCCATCTTCTTTACTATATTTTTACCTTATAAGCTAAGCTTACTTTATATCAAGAAGGCTAGTTACGGCAAAGACTAGTTTTGAAATGGGCATTTTCTGAACCAATCTTGCATCAGATTTAATCTCGCACAGAAGTGAATACATGCTAACCATGTCTTGTGTTTGTGTGAGATACCGAATAAAGTAAGCATGCTTGGTCCCTGGAAATGTCAACTCTGAGTTAGAACGTTCCGACAGCGGAGAATTAGCGAGCGGACAGAAGCGAAAACACGGCATACCACTAGATGCGCACGCGTTAAACCAAACGCTTGTAAGTTTTCATCGCGGGAACGTACATAAATACCGTCGTTGATCGGCTCACTATGAGGAATTTGAAGGAATAAATGCCATCGATGGGTGTCCCACAATTGAGAACTTGTGGAAGCAACGCTGTTTAGTCATCAAAAATCGTCTGCGTCAATACAATAGTTGGCAATCTGGTCAAGTAGGCAGTTATTATTGTAGTGGACTCGATAATCACTCGGTACCTGTATTTGCGGCCTTGTGCCATACTAAGCTGAATAAATATCAATATGGCGTTCAGTGTGATGCGGTGTCTTAACAAGATAATTTTGAAGAATAATTTGCCAGTGTAATGATTTCGGTTCTAGGCTGAGCTCTCTCTCTCTACTGTAGCCTTGTGCCATGTTCATTAATATATAGTACATCTACCTGACAAGCTCGTCCAATATAGCAATTCATTAGTAGCATATGTTCGATCCTCACTGGGTACCACACTTTACTGGCCTTGTGCCGTGCTAATATATAGCAAATTAATTGCATCCGCTGATTAAGAAGCTCGTTCCGTAGATCAATTCATTCATTTTATTTTTTCTATCCTCATTGGGTACCCCATTACTTTGTACACTGTTGTACGCTGAACTACATCTACTTAGCACAATGTTTAAGATGCTCGTCGCATTCCTTAATACCATCTCTTCGATCCTCATTGTGCACCCGACTACTTTGTCTTTGTCGCAAAGTTGTATTAAAATCAAACCTTACATAGTCTTTCGTATCTGTGTTTAAATAAACTTAGCAAATAACAATTTTGAATTTCACTAACGAACAAATAAAATGGCGGCATAAAATGGCGGCATAAAATGGCGGCATAAAATGGCGGCATAAAATGGCCGTAAAACATGCAAGACTACATCTAGGTTTTAGCTGGCGAAAAAGTTTTAATAGACCACTGACCATAACCTAAGTGTAAAATAAAATAAACTCAAACCTTACATAGTCTTTCGTATCTGTGTTTAAATA
Organism: Acanthosepion esculentum; assembly: GCA_964036315.1. Classification (NCBI taxonomy): domain Eukaryota; kingdom Metazoa; phylum Mollusca; class Cephalopoda; order Sepiida; family Sepiidae; genus Acanthosepion; species Acanthosepion esculentum. The sequence goes on along the minus strand of OZ038501.1, from coordinate 23,655,147 downwards.
AACTTAACAAATAACAATCTTGAATTTCACTAACGAACAAATAAAATGGCGGCATAAAATGGCCGTAAAACATGTAAGACTACATCTAGGTTTTAGTGGCGAAAAAGTTTTAATAGACCACTGACCATAACCTAAGTGTAAAATAAAAGAAACTCAAACCATACATAGTCTTTCGTATCTGTGTTTAAATAAACTTAGCAAATAACAATCTTGAATTTCACTAACGAACAAATAAAATGGCGGCATAAAATGGCCGTAAAACATGCAAGACTACATCTAGGTTTTAGCTGGCGAAAAAGTTTTAATAAACCACTGACCATAACCTAAGTGTAAAATAAACATACAAGAGTCTATGGAATTTTAATGCATTTCTTATCAGCATGTAGATATGTTGCATGTTTCAAACATAGAATTCTGGCGCCGGTGATAATATCACTGCCACAGAAATAAACCAGTAATTATTTCTACCTCATTGGTTGTGCTGATATTTTATCGTCTGTTTTCCATTCAAAACAAAGTTTCATTGCTCGGTGTATCATCAAAAAGATAGGTAACTATAATGGTTCTTCTTCTTTTGTGTACCGTGTTTCTTCAGGTCGTCGGCGATTAGGTCTCGCTTCATCATCCTATCTTCGTAACACTTAGCAACATTTGTAATTTTACTACACCCCCCCCCCCCCCAGTTCATGTTCTGTCATTCATTTACACAGGTTCGTTTGGTTGGTTACTCTTGTCCTATGAGTGTCAATTTTTCCATGCCATCTTTCCTCATTATGCGTCCTAGAAATTTCAATTTTTTCTTTTCGATATCAAAGAAAATATCCTTTAAGCCTCCAATCCAAAAAATCCTTGTTGCTCGCATATCTGTCCATGGTATTCACAATTCTGTAGGGCCACATGTCTGTTGTCTCAAGTCTCATTTTCATCTGTAAAGAGATTGTCCAGCATTTACCGCCATAGAGGAAGCGCTTTTAATAGTATGTGATTTAAAATTAAATTCCACACAATAGAATGTTATCATAAACAGTCATATGATGTGGTGATAGAGTCACCTGACTAGCTCCCACCTTATGACGCAGTTGCGTGTTTTTTGTCTGACTCCCTTTGAATTATATTCTCGTCTACTGGGTTACGTTGTCAACCCATTTTTATACCTCTCTGCCTATTCATTTGCTTAATGTGAAACCTTGTAGGAATGATTTGGGGGCTCAAGACGTGTCCATACCATTTCAGCTTTCTCTTTTTAACACTGGTTATGAGGTCTTCGCAGAAGTGTTGACGCAGACATGAAGGTAGCCGGCACGACATGGGCCAAGCTGGAGAGGATCGCCCGGAACCGCATCAGTTGGAGAGGTGTTGATGCAGCCTCATGTACCTCAAGGAACCAAGTGGCATAGAAGAAGAAGATGAGGTCTTCCGGCAGCCTGGTTTCCTTTTTGTTATGATATCTAGTACTGCATCATTTGTGATACAGTCTACCTAGGAGATTCTTAGGATGGTTCTATGGCATCTGATTCCTAATACAGTAGAATCCCTCATATCCGGAATCCCGCATATCCGGAATCCCGCATATCCAGAATCCCTCATATCAGGAAACTCTCATATCCGGAATCCCGCATATCCGGACATGATTTTGATGTGTATATTTGAACTATTTGGGTGATATGTAACTGATTTGAATTTTCTGTTATTCAGGAAATTTACTCTGGACAATTGCTTATGCGTATTTCATCCTAATGGCTTGTATTGGTGCAAAAGATGATGGGAATAAGAGAAAAGGATGACAACAATACACATCTGCAACAAGATAGCGACGAGATGCATGATTGTGATGAAATCTAGACTGAAGTTGAAAACGTTGTCAGTTATATGGAAAGAAAGCCAGCATTCAGCTATGATGATTGCAATAACGCACGCAGAGTTAAAAAGTGTCTTTCATTTAAAGAATTTCAAGAACAAAAGTAAAATGAAACGCAGAAAAAGTTGAGAATGACATTAGAAGAGAAAGAATCATCATGCAACAGCGATTAAAAAAATCCTCGTTACATTATTTGTTTTGCATACGTGGCAGACTTAATTTAATGAATTTTCATTAACATTACATAATTTATTTATTTTTTTCCTTAAAATCAATTCCGTTATATTTCACTCGCCATTAGCTTATTTTGTTTTCTATAAAATATTGAAAATAAATGTTAAACCAGATTTCAGCTCTTTTATTTTAATCTAAATATAACCCCTCATATCCGGACTTTATAACCAATTCATCATATCCGGAATCCCTATTATCCGAAATCCCTCATATCCGGACTTTGTAATCAATTCCTCATGTCCGGAATCCCTCATATCCGGAATCCCTCATATCCGGAATCCCTCATATCCGGACTTTGTAATCAATTCCTCATGTCCGGAATCCCTCATATCCGGAATCTCTTATATCCGGAATCCCTCATATCCGGACTTTGTAATCAATTCCTCATGTACGGAATCCCTCATATCCGGAATCCCTTATATCCGCACTTTATAACCAATTCCTCGTATCCGGAAGGCCTTCTTAGTCCGATTGTCAGGGATTTTACTGTACTTGACTTCTTTGCTGTAACTCTGCTGTTAATATCCAAGATTCACAGGCGTATAAACAGATCACATGTAACAGTCTGTTCTGTGATTTCAGGCAAATGTCCTTTATTCCCAGATAGTTCTTA
>OZ038501.1:23559942-23644942 GCA_964036315.1 Acanthosepion esculentum | reverse complement strand
AATATTCAACATTAATTCTCAGAAATATTCAAATAAAGCTTTGAAAATCATTTGCATTAATTAGCTATATATTAATTAGCTATATATTAATTAGGTATTATTAATAACTTTGATGTGTGACTTCCACATAAACGGGGATAAATAACTAGACCGTGCTTCCATAAGTTGTTTACTACATTAATAAAAGGACAATATTCTGTTTTTGAAACAAAGACGCGTAATAAAACGTAGATACTTTACAAGGCCATGGAACGCAACAGATAGTGTGCCAAGTGAAGTAAAATACCATTTACTGTAACAAAAGCTGTTTTTTATCCAAATAATCTGCATAATGGCAATGAAAGGAAATCGTCTATTAGGAATTTCTCCTGGTGTGCCAAACACATAATTCAAAAAATGCTTCCACTTAAACTAAATGAAGGCAGTCGTCGATGAAAAGCGCTTAGAATTAGTTAAGAGAGAGGACGTAGGAATCAGGATAAAAAGAGAATATGTCTTTCTTTGGCGACCAAGGAAAAACTATTAGTGCTTGACTGAAATGTTTCTATCTCCCGCCAGATTCACCAGATGTTGCACCATCGGATTACCATTCTTTATAGAATTATCTTCATGGGAAAAATCCTTGGAAATTGCAGAAAAAGCTTAGAATATGTATTTGCTGATAAAGACAAAAAGTTTGGGTGGGGTTGCAATTATGGAGTTCCCTAAAAAGATGGCAGAAAACCGTAGAACACAATAATAAAAATGTTGGTCAATAAATGTAATGTTAACCATTCTTAAAGTTTCTTTTTTTTTTACTTAAAAAACCGGACGCACTTTTACCCCCCCCCACATCATTCTCTAATTGCAAATAAACATATGTACATGGGTCAGCCTACGATTGGGGTAGAGTTGCCGCAGTGGTTAGCAAACTGGGTAATAAAATCGGTAAATCAAGTTAGAAATTTCAGTCGCGGTAAAAGCTATTACTGTTATTGTCAACCTTCACAGGACCCAATCATATTATTTACTCGGCTTTCTCAAGTCGATATTAACTAAGCACCAATTATGGAGTACCCAATGAGGCTCGAACTCACTATTCAGTGGGAATAGGTCAACCAGTCTAGTTCGTTAACTATAATCTCACGCCAGTTGAAGAGGTGCGGTGTCGCTGAAGTTGTTTTTTCCTAAATCTAGTTTGGTTTGGCATAAGGCTATAAGTACGGGGCGCTTAGTAACGATTGTATTGACTAGTAATGGTCAGCCAGGTTAACTATCGAACCATGATGAGCCGCTGTCCTTTTCTTTTCCTTTTTTTTTTTTTTTTTTTTTTTTAGTTTAATTTGGACACAAGTGTTGACATACGGGACAGGGCATGAGGCTTGAACTCACGACTCAATAGAAAGAGTCAACTACGTTAAACTTTATTCAAATCTGATACTCTCCACAGCTTACATAAGTCCATCAAAAAGTCCGACAATAGTGATTCCAAATTAGGGCCTTATGTACAGGATGCGATGGATAAATTGTCGTCTAAGTTACGCAAAAATGAAAATAATACCGACGTCTCATTTTAACAGATATATTGACCAAAATTACACAAAAATATCTTGAAATACAAAAGAGTAAATTTATTCAATGTTTTCAAGATTTACCTTCATCTTTTAAGGAGGCATATCTTTGAATTAAGAAACTAAGAAATAAATCTGAATGATAGATTTGTCAGAAATTAGATTTTTCCCTAAATTCGCATGACATTGAACTTTTTAAGTATTTTATGGAAGTAAAATTATCTACAAACTAATGCAATGCACATCAAATCTATAAATGTTAAATGAATTACTGTTTGGAGAATGAAAGGATGCATTTGCAAATTGCTGGCTGATTGCTGATTGTCCTTTTATGCAATTAACAAATGATTACTTTTGAGGTCATCTTCAAAGTGTTTGATTTAAAGTCTGAATAAATAGATTGATACATCTACAGGGTGCGACGGATAAATTGTCGTCTAAGTTACGCAAAACATGAAAATAACACTGACATTTCATTTTAACAGATATATTGACCAGAATTACACAAAAACATCTTGAAATACAAAAGAGTAAATTTATTCAATAAAATCGCCATTGGCGTCAACCATGGCCTCCAGATGAATTCGGGGTCTACTGCAACTCTTCTGGATAGTCTCCTTGTTTAAGTTGGTGAATACTGTCATAATGCTTGCCTTCAGTTCATCTTTAGTTTTACAAGGACTTTTGTTGGTCCCTCGCTTCACTGCCCCCCACACACAAGAGGGAGTTAGGTGACCAGATGTAAGGAGTTATGGCGTTGCAAAAATTGCCTGACAGTCATGACTGTGTTCTCCTGCTTGTGTGGCATGGTGCAGAGTGCTGTGGCCAGTCTTAATTTCTTCCAGCAGCCACCCTCTTGATCCAGGGCAGCACTACCTCCTCAAGGCAATTGATGTATGCCTACGAGTTGAGTCTGAGGCCCTGTGGGAAGATGAATGGAGGCATAACATCGCTATCACTAGTGATCACTACAAACACCTTCGTAATCAGCATTAGACTCATCTAACTCTTTCCAAATCCTTTGCACTGTCCTCAGATGGACATCTAAACACTAAAATGTTCGTCTTGGAACTTCCGATGCGAATATCAAGCAGTAAGTACAGCATGCCGTTTCCAAATTTCTTGTGAATTGCGTCATGGTGCTTTTTTTCTTACAGACGGTGCCCAACTGACCCTACTATACTGTGTAGTTGACAAAATCAAAAGATAATAACGCACATGGGCGAAATTAAAAATATAAAATGGCGACAATTTACTCACGCACCATTTATATATGTTTATGTGTGTCTGAGAAACTTTTTTTGTGCCGTATCCCATATATATATATATTATAAATTAACTGATTTAAAATATTTTTTTTCGCTACACAGTAATAACCATGTTTCAAAAATGGAAGCTAAAAGCTTCGAATTTAATTTTGTAATTAAATTTAAAATATTAGTTCCATTTCATCCTCAAGCGAATTTTGGAGTAACTTATTTTTAAATTTACTGAGTTTTAAAGGCACAGAAAAAATTCACAATTCACTGTTTCCAAGGTATCCTTGGAAAAAGTGAATTAGGAATATATATATATATTAATTAATGAATATATATATATATATATATATATATATATATATTAATTAATTAATATATATATATATTAATTAATGTTAATATATATATATAAATACACATATATATATATATATATTAATTAATTAATATATATATATATATATATATATATATATATATATATTAATTTAAATAGAAAACAGACAACCTTAAGGGTCCATTGTTTGTAACTTATTTCCCCAAGTGTATGATTTTTAACTGGTTCATCAGACCGCACTTCCAAGGGTGAAAACAAGTTGTTTTAATAATGTAAATTTAAAAGAAACTTCTTTTTTTTCTATTTAAATTAGTAATTGATCTGATTTGACATTGAACTCTCTGGATTATATTCTCCATGGGATTATCCAAACTTTTCATTACTTGATAGAACATTCGCGTGCGCGCGCGTGTGTGTGTGTGTGTGTGTGTGTAAGTCTCATTATGTTAACGACATAAACCAACGATCTGAAAGATGAAAAGAACGTCAGACGCCCCCCCCCCCTTGTTTAAAGAACTTCGCTACACAATCTCAACACTGAAACCAGCACAATTGCGTATGTATATGTACTCGAACACATGGATACATGACTACGCCTGACCCCGCATTATTCATATATGTATACGTTTGTGAGAACGACAATGCGTACACCTGAATGTATGTATATCAGCGTACGTATGCGTGTCGTCCCAAACATCATCAAACATAATCAAACAGAAACTGGCATAGATTCAAATTTTAAAAAACAAATCAGTTTGTCTGAGGATCGCAAAAGCGTGAAACCTAGCGTTCCAGACTCACATCCATACAACTAAGTATGTTAGCTTTATCACTAATATTGAGCGTTTTCCAATAAGTACTGCTCATATATAATATGTAAACAATATATATATATAAATTACACACACACACACACACACACACACACACACACACATATATATATATATATATATATAACATGTATATATCAGTGGTATGGACATAGGTCTCCACACTGAATAGCAACAGTCCGTTTCAAAGTTAAACGCAATTCTCAGCCCATATATATATATATATATATATATATATATATATATATTCGAAAATTATAACATAAATATGTTATAAAATCACTACAAAAATAGCCATTTTGTTTCAACACCTCTGGTGTCTTATCAAGTGATGATGTTGAATGTAGAATAAAGGCTTTAAAAAGGTTCAAATTAATTAATCACCCCTCGCAAGGGGAAACGCTTACGTTATATAAGCTGGAATGACCAATCAAAATACAAGTATACGAGAATTAAAAAAACTTGACAACGAAGTAAGCTACATTCAACACCATCACTTGATGAGAGACAAGAAGTGTTGAAACAAAATGGCTATTTTTGTAGTGATTTTATAACATATTTATGTTATAATTTTCGAATAAATAATTATATTTGCTCTACTCTGTATTGAACACTCTTTTAATAATAGTATTTGTTGGTTATTGGAATCTATTCCATATACATCAATCCTATACTTGGGTATATATATATATATATATCCGACAGCAATTTTTCTTGCATACATATCTTGAATAGTTATTTTGTTTATCAAGGTTATTAATCATTTTTCTAATACGCGAGAAAAAATGTCGCAAATATAGCTGTCGTAGATGTAAAAAGAAAATATAGCTCAAATTTGCATTTTTCATCTACAACAGCCACATTTGCGAAAAGTTATAGTCATATTAGAAAAATTGATTAATAAATAAAGACATAAAATATCTCTTCTTTTTTAATGTGATACACACACATATATGTGCGCCTATATATATATACATATATATATATATACGTATATATGTGTGTGTGCATGTGTGTGTGCGTGTGTGTGTTGAATTAATAGGCTGGTTAATGAAATTTGAGGAATAAAAAGCCAACAAAATTATAATATTTACAATAAGATTGATGATATTAGAAATTTGCCTTTTGACTAATTTGAAGCAAGATTTGAAAGTCGGAATTTTTGGACACGACTGTCTCCTTCTTCAACGAGACGAGGAATAAACAAAGAAGTGAGACTTACTCTTCCAAGTAATGTTGTTGTTTTACTTAACCAACAACTACTTTTATTTCTCAAATTTCATTAACCGGCTTATTAAAATTACTTATTATAATATAATTATACATGGAAACGGCCTGCTCTTCTGCTTGGCATTCGCACCGGAAATTAAAGTACGAACATTTCAGGGTGTTTGTGTGTCAATCTGGGGAGAGTGAAGAGGATTTAAAAAGAGTTGGATGAGTCTAAGGATGATTACAAAGCTACGGCAGTTCGGAAAAAATCACTCTGATCGGTCTCATAAAAAATAAAACAGACTCAACACGAAGGCCAACATTAAGTGACTTGGGAAGGGAAATCTTCCTGAGTCTGGAAGAACCTGTGTCTGGAAACAGGATTCTGCACCATGCCATACAAGCAGGAGAACCCAGTCATGGCTGTCGGACAATTTCTACGACCACATGACCCCTTACATCTGACCACCTAACTCTCCAGACTGCAACCCCCTTGATTATTATGTGTGGGGCACAGTTGAGTGAGAGAACAACAAATCTCCTTGTAACACCAAAGATGAACTGAAAGCAAATATTATGGCAGCATTCACCAACTTAAACAAGGAGACCATTCCAGAAGAGTTGCAGGAGATTCCGAAGTCGTCTGAAGGCCTTCGTTGAAGCCAATGGCGATTTTATTGAATAAATTTACTCTTTAGTATTTCAAGGTGTTTTGGGGTAATTTTGCTAAATATATCTCTTAAAACTGATATGTCAGTGTTATTTTAAATTTTGCGTAATTTAGACGACAATTTATCTATATATGTATATAAATATATATATTACTATAAACGTATATATATAAATATATATATATTACTATAAACGTTATTTTTACTAAGTACACGTGTTTGATATATCAGTGGTATAGTACATTTCTCATAGATATCTACCTGTGTGAGTGGTTACTATGTACCCATGTGTATACTTATCTGAATACGTATCATTGAATCATTTCTTGTGTATGTGCACGCACTCACGTACCAAAAAGCGTACGCAAAAATTAGGTGACCCAGTTTTTAAATCTATAAATAAAATGAGTTTTTTTTTGTTTGTTTGATTATCTTTTGTTTAGTTCTTTCACAACAGAAACCTCGAAGATCGGATCGGCGCATTCATATTATAGACGCCACACTTTCATTTTAATGCCTTACTATAGTTTATTATATATAGACAACTAACAGTTCGTCTGTTCGAATTCCTATTTTTGACTTCATATATCCAAAGACAAGCTTTTTCGTTTTGTAAAGACCGTTAGCTGTTCTCCACAACGTCTTACATTATTAGCCACTTTTAATAACTGAATTCATAAATATTTTCACTATAAATTATTTAAAGACATTTTTATGTTTAACATTCTTTTTATAGATACAAGTATCTAAGTAAATATGTAAATATGCTTTATAATAAACAGTATTATTAAATGCGTTTATAATAAACAGTATTAAATAACATTTACCGGCCTGAATGTCCGAGAAATTTTCATAGAAAATATTCGTCCTCCGGCAGGATTCGAACCTGTATCCTATACGGAACCGTCATATAGGCTGACGTGCCTTAACCGATTCGGCCACTGAGGATAGTTCGGTTGGCATGGTCGAACTTTGTCCATTTCATAATGCGTGACGTCATTTGTTTACATTTGATACGCCATGAGCAGTTATGAATGTACGTGAGAGATTCATGAAAGATTGAACTTTATAAGCAGTAAATTCGACCTTGCCAACTGTTTATTATAAACAGAGCATTTACTTAAATACTTGTATCCATAAAAAGAATGTTAAACATAAAAATGTCTTTAAATATTTATATATATATAAATATATACATATATGTATTTACATATATATAAACAAAGTGTTTTACATAATATGTATAAAAATCAAAATATGTATAATTAGTGTAGGCAACATGTTACTCTTATATGACCACAGTTTCATGATTTTTCCGGGATTTTCCAATTTTCACTTTTTATGTCAGGAAACTAACTAAAAAATATTAAGAATTAAAATTATAGAACATGCGCAATGTTGATAAACAAATATTTTGAACAAAAAATTGAAAATATTGTCCTTATGATAACAACAAAGTTATGAAGACAACATTAATGTGAAATGTATGTACATTCAAAACAATCCACGTGTGTCTGTGTGTGTGTGTGTGTGTGTGTGTGTGTGTGTGTGTGTGTGTGTGTGTGTGTGTGTGTGTGTGTGTGTGTGCATGTGCATTTTACCACCATCTGAAATTTATTATAGGTCTATCATCACACTACAACCAAAGAACTTGAAGGGTGACCACAAGAAGTTACGTCTTCCTTACTACAAGAGTTTCTGGGGAAATCCAGTGATGTGATTCCTGGGCAGCTAAAGAAGCTGGTAGCAAAATCCGGTGCCTGTATTGAATTTTAAATAAAATCTCATGCTGAACACTTTCCTCTCATATCCATTTCTTGTAAAAATTATAGTTAATAAATAAATTATAAGTGTTTTAAAATAGGGAGTTACTTTTCAATGATCTTGTAAATAAATTATAATTGACTAAATGTCACTCTTATGATGTGGCAATAATTTTATGAATTTTACTGGATTTTCTGAGTTTTTTTATTATCAGCCAAATTACTGAAACTCCAAGGAACAATTATCTCAGAATCAAAAGTTATAATTAGAGAACATGTGCAAACTTTACAAAAGATAATTATTTTGAAGCAAACATTAAAAACAATCTCATTATAAAGACAACATTAATGTGAAGTGTGTGTTCCGTGCTTTCAAACTAATTTTAGAAGCTGTTCCTTTATTGACTTTATGAGCTGTTGTATTTCTTCATATGAAACATACTGAGCAACATCTAGAATGACATTTCAAAAGTCATCTTTGTTAGCAAATGGGTGTCTGCCAATGTAAACCTTCCTCTTCAGAATGCATATTTTATTAATTGGGTTAAGATTGAACAAACAAGCTAGCATTTTGTGCAAATCTTCACGAGTTGTCTTCTTTGAATGTAACCTTTCTGAAAGCATTTGACGACTTCTCGAACTATAGCTCCACATGTGTCTTCGGCCAAATGACGCGCATCTCCAGCCTTTTTACCTTCTTGTTGAACACGTGATTAATTTGCCACTTCCTTTAGAATAGATCGAGTGAAAATTCTCTGCCAAAATACAGCGTGCGATGGCTAAATCGTCTGTCTATATTTCTGAGATGAGGTATTATGTACACTATTTACATTATTCGGACTATTGCCCTCATCTTTGTCGCCATATTTATTACAACGTTTCGGCCTTTCAGTATCTGTCTTTATTTCTGAGATGAGGTATTATGTACACTATTTACATTATTCGAACTATTGCCCTCATCTTTGTCGCCATATTTATTACAACGTTTCGGCCTTTCAGTATCTGTCTATATTTCTGAGATGAGGTATTATGTACACTATTTACATTATTCGGGCTATTGTCCTCATCTTTGTCGCCATATTTATTACAACGTCTCGGCCGTTGTACGCTGCGGTCTTCTTCAGATGGTTGGAATGTCAAACTGAATCCTTTATTTCGCTCACTGGAGTAGACTGTTCTAGTTCCATGTGCCATGTTTAATGGATGTCATTTGTCAGGGACACATGGCACAGTGGATAAAGGCTTTAGTTAGATACAGTGACAGGACCCAAAGAGTGTGAGTTCAATACCCGGCTAAGGCAGTGGAGAACTTGGAGAGGGGAATTAACAGGAGATAACTGACAAATGACATCCAATAAATATGATACGTGGAACTAGAACAATCTACCCCAGTGAGCGAAATAAAGGGTTCAGTTTGACATTCCAACCATCTGAAGAAGACCGCAGCGTACAACGGCCGAGACGTTGTAATAAATATGGCGACAAAGATGAGGACAATAGCCCGAATAATGTAAATAGTGTGGCTAAATTGTCGCTATTTTATATTTTTAATTTCGCGCATGCGCGCTGTTTTTTATTTTATTTTGTCGACTGCACAGTATAGTAGGGTCAGTTCGTCACCGTCTGTGAGGGAAAGAGCACCATGACGCCATTCACTCCGACAGAAATTTGGAAACAGCATGCTATACTTCTTGACATTCTCGTCGGAAGATCCACATTTCAGAGTATTGAGGTCTCAATCTGAGGACTTTGCTGGGGATTCGAAAAGAGTTGAATGAGTGATTACGAAAATACGGCTGGTTGAAAAACTCACTCTGATCGTTCTCATACGAAAAGAAGTTATATTCTTTTTACCGAATTTCAAAAATATGGTCTTTTTTACCATTATACATGGATTATATCCACCTGTTTTCCTCGATGTAGTTGTATTTTTTATCGCTACAGTCTTCAGCCTTTCTAGCAGCCGGTTGTATTTGGTAACTCTCAAAGAATTTCAGTCTGATTCTTGTTACGTCCAATGTATTTACCTCAGGAACTTCAAACTTTACAACTGTCAATTCTTCCTCTTGGTGTAAATCTCCCTCTCCTTTATTCTGGTGTTTATTTCTATATTACCTGGTACTGAGATTGAACTCACGGCCTCTAGGGAACCAGTATCTTCCAGGTCACTTTCAGTAGAAACTAATTCCATACCCGTGGCTTCGCTGAGAGCAAGATGATCAATCTTGAAATCTAAATTTTTTGTCTATCTAAAATACTTCAAGGCGTGTCCATAAATACAGGGTGTGTCCATAAATTATGGGAAAATAGGCAAAAATGCATCTTTTCAAGAAATGAAATTTTCAGCAATATTTTATTGGATTAGGATATTACCAAATAACATCGTCAATAGGATTTCCATCATTTGTGATGCAAAGATTGATTATTCTTTGCCTAATCCCGATGCAATAACTCCACGTTGCCGTCAATTTTTGCACATTCATTCTTTATGCTTTCAATCAAGTGTGCTGCATTTCTAATTTTAGTATAACCATCTGATTTTTTAGGGTTAAAATATATTAACTTTTTTTTTCTTGTCTCCAACTATATGATTTTCTTGGTCTATAAATTTGGGGAATAAATACAGCCTCCTCAAATTTATAGACAAAACACATAGGTACATACTAGGATTTTTTCATAGCCAATTTCCTGGTTTCATCGGCCATATTTCTGTTCTTTCTTGTCTTGAAATCAGAACGCTGCGATCTCTTGTCTGTATCCCCTTTTGTGTTTCAGCATCATTCTTAGTTTCTGGACATTTTTGCCTTATTACTGTGCATTTGACTTGCATATATTGTTTGCTTGCTTTATACCGATTTGCTTTGGTCTTTTCTTTTCTTTCTCTTGTTATTGGTTATTGCAAACTTTGTCAATTCTGTTTGTTCGGTGTTTCATCTACAAGGGTTGTTTAGACTTAGTGGCAATGGGATGTATTATTCCAGTGTCTTATTTCAAACTCACTCAAATGTTTGTGTAAGCGTGTGTGTGTTAATTCGAAAAGTTATACTCCATTAAAATTCTGCTTGTACCCCTGTTAGTAAGGAACAACAGAGCACATGTGTTACACGCTGCCATTATCGCAAATAAATAATGGACCATTACGGTTTGAGTTCGAGGATAAACGGAAGTAAAAGACGTATCAGATATTGTTTTGGTTTTAGTGAATGAAAGAAAGAATGAAAGAAAGAAAGGGAAGAGAAAGAAAGAAAGAAAGAAAGAAAGAAAGAATCGAAAAGAAAGAAAGAAAGAAAGAAAGAAAGGGAAGAGAATGATAGAAAAAAGCGGAAAGAAAGAAAGAAAGAAACGAAAGAGAATGAAAGAAAAAGTGGAAAGAAAGAACGAAAGAAAGAAGTGAAAAGAAAGAAAGAAAGAAAGAGAAGAGAATGAAAGAAAAAAGTGAAAAGAAAGAAGTGAAAAGAAAGAAGTGAAAAGAAAGAAAGAAAGAAAGAAAAAAGCGGAAAGAAAGAAAGAAAAAAAAAAGAAAGAAAGGGAAGAGAATGAAAGAAAAAAGCGAAAAGAAAGAAAGAAAGAAAGAAAGGGGAGATAGAAGCAGCGATGACGCTCTCATGTGTTTAACGCTTGCTTCAGTGAAATGGAAAACCTTGTCAAATTTTGAATGTTTTTATTTGTACCCTCTTTGTTTAAATAAAGACTTGTGATTGTTATTGAAATGTTAAAGTTGTTAAGCTCAAGCGTTTAATCGTGAAATACGGGATTACGGTCATATTACGGTAAAACACCGGTTCCCGTATGATCACATAATTTAAGCAACGTCGAATCTGGTCAGTACCAGGACGGGTGACTGCTTGGGAATACTAGGTGCTGTAAGTTTAGATGTGCGGGTGGTGTCATAGATAACGGTGCGGAATTGTTAGTTGGAGAGCCGAGTTCCAATTTCTGTTGAGTTTTTTATATTCACATATGCGTAAATACCCTTGAGAAAGGTTTCAATCCACCTCTTCCTAAGACTTGTATCACTAAACCATTATAATCTCGAAAACTTCTTATAATTTAAAAGAAAATATATTTTCTGGCTTTAAATAACTTACAAATGGACCAATCAATCAATGAAATACTGGAAATTCCACGGGTATTTTTTATTAACTTAAGAATTATGATTAATCAGTATATTAGGAAAGCCGTGAAATTTTCACAGATAGCTCCAGTTAATATCGTTTTTTTTTGTTTTTTTTTTATTTGCTTTGAAATTCTTAAATTAAATATTATCCTTATTAATATGAAATCGTTTTTGTATTTATTATTTTATTTTTTTTTTTTTTTGTATAGCATCTCCAATGCACTTTACGACTGTTACAATAATCACAGGCGGAATCAGAAGTGACCTTCAACGTGACTTGAACTCAGCTCGCAAGTTTTCTTAGCTGAATTGATTAAAGTGTTTTCGATGTCATACGAGGTCACGGGATACGAAATGCGAAGTATTGTCGAAAGTTGCTTCATTATTGTAATTTCACGCTGGTTTATTTTTACAGTCGAAAAGTGGACCGACCTAAAATAGTAACCAAAAGTCATTAACCATTTCTTTAAAAAAAAAAAAATTATCTCAACAGATTGACGCAGCTTTCGCAAGAGTTACCAAACTTCTACTCTCATTTCCTATTTTTCACACACACACACACACACACACACACACACACACACACACACATATATATATATATATATATATATATATATATATATATATATTAACAAATTTAAGGGAGTGCTGAAAAATTTTTTCTCAAAATTTGACCAATGACCAGAAATCATATTTTAAAAGTGAAGTGGCTTTCTCAGCTTGTCCGAGAAATTTTCAGCATATATATATATATATATATATATCAAGGGATGAACTTGACAGAAGATTGGGGAAAAAATGAAAAATTGCTTTTAGACTCATTGAAAAAATAATGGAATCATTTATCAAACTTATACTTTGAGAAACTTGCAATGAATGCCAAAATTTTTTACTAAAGTAATCAAGGCTAAACGAATATATTCTGACGAAAGCAAAATTTAATCATAAAATATGTTTTTTTCAATTTGTCATAATAAAATTTCTAATAAAAAAATCATGTATCTCTGTCTATATTTCTGAGATGATGTATTATGTACACTATTTACATTATTCGGACTATTGTCCTCATCTTTGTCGCCATATTTATCACAACGTTTCAGCCGTTGTACGCTTAGGCCTTCTTCAGGTGGTTGGAATGTTGAACTGAACCCTTTATTTCGCTCACTGGGGTAGACTGTTCTAGTTTCACCTGCCATGTTTAATGGATGTCAGTTATCAGTTATCTCCTGCTAATTCCCAAGTTCTCCACAGTGCCATGTGTCCTCGAGGACACATGGCACTGTGGATAAAGGCGTTAGTTAGATCCAGTGACAGGACTCAAAGAGTGTGAGTTCAATACCCGGTCAAGGCAGTGGAGAACTTGGAGAGGGTAATTAACAGGAGATAACTGACAAAATATATCCATTAAACATGGCACGTGGAACTAGAACAGTCTACCGGAGTGTACAACGGCCGAAACGTTGTAATAAATATGGCGACAAAGATGAGGACAATAGTCCGAATAATGTAAAAAATCATGTCTGACCTTTTTTTAACTATGTATATTAATTTAAAGTACAAAACAACTACCTTATGGGCCAATTTAAATATATATATGTGTGTGTGTTCGTGTGTGCGTGCGTGTGCGTGCGTGTGCGCGTGTGTGTGTATGTATGTGCCTGTATGTGCTTGTGTCTGTGTGTGGTATCACTGAAATTTTTCAAATTTTTTTCTCATGGAAAATTTTAAGTAATCGGAAATTCAAATAATTTTTGCATTTCAATAAAAATTTTGTTTACTCATTTCAACAGTTATCTAATTCATGAGAAATTTATATGAAAAAAAGATCTGATGAAAATGTATGTTTTTTTTTTTGTAAATACATCAAATAATTAATTTTTAAAAACATTAGTCGTTCAACTACGAATCATAACAATTTTCAAAGATTGTACCAATAAAATTGAACAGACTAAGTACACGCACACACGCACATGCAGAGACATACATACACACACACACACACACACACACACACACACACACACACACATATATATATATATATATATATATATATATATATATATATATATATATATATATATATATATATGCAGGGTGCGATGGCTAATTTGTCGCTATTTTATATTTTAATTTCATACATATGCGTTGTTTGTTTTTGATTTTGTCGACTGTACAGTATAGTAGGGTCAGTTGGGCACCGTCTGTAAGAAAAAGAACACCATGACGCAATTCACTCCACCAGAAATTTGGAAACGACATGCTATACTGCTTGGCATTCGCGCCGAAATCTCCAATACGGACATTTCAGAGTGTCTGAGGACAATTCAGAAGAATTGAGAAGAGTTGGATGAGTCTAATGAAGATTACGAAGGTACGGCAAGTGTAAAACTTACTCTGATCATTATGATGAGAAAGAAACTCCCGGATTTGTTGGTGAGATCCAAGCTATGATTGACAGCGATTCCTTCATGTCAATCAGGTCCCTAGCCAGGGTCACGGGAATGTCTGAATTTCTTTCAGGCGGTTCATGAAGACATTTGATATTTCTCATACAATTATACAATTCATACAAGACAATTTTCATACCAACCCATGAAGGACAAGAGGAAAGGCCGCGCTATGAAGCTTTTGACAAAAAACTCTAGCATCCCTTCCAACCGAACATGCTTTGTTTTTTCTCAGACGAGAACAATTTCTGCCATAAGATGGTGAACACACAGCTCAAATGTTGGCTTTGGTTTGTCCCCAAAAGATGTACCGAGAATGATGAACACCAAATATCCAGTCAAAATCATGGTGTTTGGAGGGATTAATAACGATGGTGACGTTATACCTGCATTCGTCTTCACCCGGGGCCTCAGACTCAACAAAAAGGACTACATCAAGTGCCTTGAGGAGTTAGTGTTGCCCCGAGTCAAGAGGGTGGCTGCTGGAAGACCCTATATCTGGTAACAGGACTCTGCACCATGCCACAGAAGCAGGAGAACGCAGTCATGGCTGTCAGACAATTTCTGCGGCCTTCTCACCCTTTACATCTGGACACCTAACTCTCCCAGACTGCAACCAGCTTGATTATTATCACTTTTTTAACACTATATGCAGTCCATCCATCTCTTTCTTTCTTCTTCTCTTTTCCCTGATTGTCTTACTAAGGAAAGTGCCAGAACTTGCTCAGTTCCAAAATGGTCTGGAATTCGCCCAAATAAGTTTTGTTAAATTCAACCGACAAGGTCTCTGTATTTAATGTCTTGTTATATTTTTACAATTTCCGAATGAGATGTACATCGATACTGAAATTATGAATAAATAGCACCCAAACAAAAAACATGAACATTGGACAGTTTATTCATCATTTCATTTCCGATGTATATCTTTGGAAACTGGAAAAATATATAACATTAAATATATAGACGTTGTCGGTTGAATATATATAGAGAGAGAGGGTTGTTTTTTTTTTTTTTGCTTTTTGTTTTTTTGTTTAGTAACATATTAAACTCTATGTTTTATTTAATCTAAATAATTTGTACGTAAAATTTTCTTTTTTAGATAATAATGGTTTCAGCGATAAAAATCTTATTAATTAACCCATAGCTGGGGGAGAATAGGTGGATTGCTACCTTTCCCAAGAGTATTTATGCGTAAATGAATATAACGAACTCAACTGGAAATAGAACTCAGCTCCCTGATGAACAATTCCGTGTCATTACACCACCCGCATATCCAAGCGTACAGGACCTGCTATCGGAAGAAAGAAAGAGAAAGACTAAAAGAAAGCTCTGTTCGTTCAGTTTTCGTGATCGATTAATTTTATTATCAAATCGTTGACAAGATTGTGCGGAATAGAATGGTCGTTGCTTTTATTAATAAAGTTACCTTTTTGCGAAATGATGATGATTTAAAATCTGTCATTTATTTTTTCTATTCTAATACATGTATGTATGTGTGTTCGTGCGCAGGCACTCATACACGTGTAATGGCTGCCATAATGGCTGCCATAATGGCTGACTTTGGCCCACTTTTCCTGTAAGTCTAATCAATTTGACGAGATATCTTCTCCTCTTACTGCTGCTCGAACTATAAAATATTAAATATCCCCGTAACATGCCTCTCAGCAAAAAGTCCGACTAAATTCAAAGAAATTATACATTCCACAATGCGTCATCTCACCTAAATATTTCAGTCATGTATCATAATTTTTATAGCGAGTATCAAACAATTAGCCTTTGCAGACAGTATAAGATTATTATTAGTAATTATTAGTAGTATTATAAGATTAGATAGCAATTATCATGCGGTGAGGAGATTTTAGTTAGGTGTAATTAAAAAATATGAGCTTCATAACAATACTGTCTGCTAAACGACTAAAACAACAGTGATTAAATTTACACCTGCATCACTATTGCAGTCATCAGTAGTGTTTCCCAAATCCGGCTCCTAGTGAGGAGGAGCGGTCCTCTCGCTCTTTATCGGGGAGATTTGCAAAATTTGACGTTACTTATTTGTGTTCAGAAAAGAATTGTGTGGTGACAAAATAAATATTCTCTTGTGCGTAGGCGAATGAATTTGAAAAAAAAAAGTTTCTTCAACCAAAGATGGGAAGGAAACAGGATCTTCTCACGGTACAATTTTCGTTCGAACATTATATATATATATATATATATATATCGTGCCATATATATATATATATATATATATATATATATATATATATATATATATATATATATATATATCGTGCCATATATATATATATATATATATATATATATATATATATATATAGCATAGCATAACGAGAAGCCACGTATACTTCCTTAATATATAAATAATATAGAAAAATCAAACTGAGAAGTTGCAAATTTAAAAAAACTGAATGTTTTTTGTGAAAGTATGTATTTATATTTTATATATATATATATATATATATATATATATATATATATATATATATATATATATATATATATTTCAGATCGGCCCCGATCTTTCTTCAGAAATGGCTGTTTTCAGAAGTTTGTTTACATTATGTAGCGTCCATCGCGAGACGCGGATGTCACGTAATATGGAATGCAACTGTGCTTGAATATTTCTAACGTGAATCTAACTGTAGTAATATTTTAGATGTTGTTTAAAAAATTTTCTTGTTTAACTATTAGAATATTTATAAAGATTTAAAATACCCAAGTCTTTATTTAACCCTAGTTTATATATATTTAATTTTAAAATCCAGTATTTTTCTTTTTTTCTGCGTGTGTATGTGGAAATGAAATCAGAATCTATCAATACACATTTTTCAGATTTCTAATGAGTGTCCTGGTTGATTAAAATGTTCAGCTATGGGGGAATAAGGATTGTTTTGACGTATGGTTAGTTTATGGTTGTTGAAGCGAAATCTAAAATTATTTCCAGATTCACCAATATATCCACTATTGGGACATATTGTGCAGAATAAATAGTAGATTATGTTATGGCTATCACAGGTGAGGCTAGTTGCATTCCATATCACGTGATGTTTGAGTCTCGCGACGGACGCTACTTAATGTAAACAAACTTCTGAAAACAGCCATTTCTGAAGAAAGATCGGGGCCGATCTGAAATATCGAATATATATATATATACATATATAAAATATAAATAAATACTTTCACAAAAGAAAACATTCAATTTTTTTTAATTTGCAACTTTTCAGTTATATATATATATATATATATATATATATATATATATATATATATAATAATTAGGATATACAAATTCCGACAGAGTCATTTTAAATTTTGACAGATGGAGACGTTTTAAGAAATAGACTTCATTGAAAATAGAATTGATAATCCGAAAAGGAAAGAATGAAATGTATGTATGTGTATTAGTGTGTATGCTTAAATAATGAATCTTTTCATATATATATATATATATATATATATATATATATATATATATATATATATATATATATATATATATATATATATATATATATATATATATATATATATATTCCTTAAATATAATAGTACTCTATTTAAATAACTTTAAAAGAATTTTAAGTACACATAAAAAATAACATTTTTAGTTAGTTACCTATTAGCAGCCTGTTGCACGCTTTGCGATTTTTCAGAATGGGTGCTGCGATAGATCTCGAAAGCGTCCACAATTACCAAGCGCCCATTTTGAAAAACTCTACATATATATATATATATATATATATATATATATATATATATATGTGTGTGTGTGTGTCTGTCTGTGTGTGTGTGTGTGTGTGTGTGTGTGTGTGTGTGTGTGTGTGTGTGTGTGTGTGTGTGTATCTGTGTGTTTGAGTGTCGGTGTGTCTGAGTGTGTGTGTGTGTCTGTGTGTGTGTGTGTCTATCTGTCTGTGCCTATGAGTGCGTATCTGAGTGAGTGAGTCGCATAACCGTCATTGGTTGGGAAAGTGATAACGTCGATCCGAGTTCAAATTCTTGTTTCATTCTGCTTAGTTCGTTTGTACTAATTCCCTTAAAAATGTCGAGCGTCCCTCTTCTTACAGCTTCTAGAGTTAAATAGCAGGTACTGGATTCTCTTGCTTTGTAATGGCAACCAGCCTAGAAGAAGGAAAACATACCCCACACACACACACACACATATATATATATATATATATATATATATATATATATATATACATACATACATACATACATATATATATATATATATATATATATATATATATATATATACATATACATACATACATATATATATATATATATATATACATACATATATATATATATATATATACATATATATATATATATATATATATATATATATATATATATTTGTAAATACACCTAATAAATAAATACGTTCTTTGACAAACAGATGTATTTTTGTAGTACTGTTTGTCTGTAATAGTGTCTTCATATCGCAGAATTATGTACGGTAGAGTAATGGTTATCGGCGCGGAACGTGGAAGTAGCGAGCAGAGTTTAGATTGTAGCCAAGTCAATTGCTTCCAATTTTACACCAATGCCCTTGCCCAAGACATGAATTACCCCCTACTATCGGTTAAATAAGAAGATACACTGATTTTATGGCCTTGGACAGTAAACAGTCTAGTCCAGTGTCTCTCAACCTTTTTAAGCAACGGCTCACCTAAGAGCGAATGTAAATATCACGGCACATTTAGCAAAATTTTCAGAGTAATATACTTTTAAAAAATTGGAAAATTATTTGATCAAATGCTCAATACTTTATATCGGAAATTTCGACAATATTAATTCATAATTCAATACAACTTTGTAAAAAGTTTGAATTAAACAAAGAATGTTGAATACAAGTATATGAAAAATGGTTAATATTCATTTAGTCAATTAAAGGAAAAATTTAAAAAGTTATATTAAAAGAATAAAAATACTTTAAAAAAATTAATATAAAAAGAAGGTATTTAAAATAACATAATCAAAGAATAGTGAAAAGAATTATTTGAAAAAAACGTTTAAGACTTATTCATTTATCCCAATACTAACGCTATTCAATTACTACTTCCACACACGCCCATATATATGGATGCTGTGACAATAACGTGGAAGTTTTAAGGAAAATGGAAAGAAAAAAGACGCTTATACTTAGAGATAGGGAGAGTCATAATTTCTAGGAGGCATAATGAGGAAAGTAGGCTTGGAGAATTTGACACTCACTAGATATATTGAAAGCTTGAGGAACAGAGAAAAGTAGCGAGCTTATCAAAATAGATGGTGGAACAGAGATCGGGAGAGTCAACGAGATTACAAACTGAAATGAACTTCTATGACACGTCAGGTAATTTTACCACAAGGAATTCACTTGCTGATTGTGGCTCTAAGACGTTTTCGGGGAACAAATTTGCCACAAAGCGAGTCATTGGCTTTAAGGTGTTTTGGGGGAGCAAATATACCACAGAGAGGATCATTTGCTGATCTTAGCTTTAAGGCGTTTTTTATTGAGTAAGATCATACGGACTTAAGTAAGAGTTATGGACTGAACATATGAAATAAAAATAATCGAAGAATAGTGAAAAGAATTATTTGAAAAAAACGTTTAAGACTTATTCATTTATCCCAATACTAACGCTATTCAATTACTACTTCCACACACGCAGCCATATATATGGATGCTGTGCCAATAACAAGCGACACACTTAAGAGGATTGCGCGGCGCACGAGTGAACCGCGGCACGGCGGCTCAGAATCACTGCTCTAGTCTGAATTAAAAACGGTCGGGAAGGTGACGGAAAATTACTTCCCAAGAAATCATGGCAATTCACAGATATTAAAAAGGCAGTCTTCAGAGAACTATGAGCGCCTACAACCTTAATCGACATCGCATTAATACATTTATATACTTATGTAGATGGGCAGCAGTCCATCTCAAATGTTTCGTTAAAGTGACCAACTTGGTACTTCTGTTAAGATTTTTTATTTAAGATTAGTTATAAGTCCAATGGAGATGGGATCAATACTGATAATTAAAAAAGACAATCGTTTTCTTTTTGGTCGGAGGCAGGGGCACAATACTGAACTTTTACGTGATACCTTTCCTCCTATATGACAGTAAATGCTAAACAATCTCCTCACAAAAGAAGAAGAGACTTGAAGCATCAGAAATCTGGCTCTACAGAAGGATGCTGAGAATACCACGGACCGAACATATGAGCAACGATTAAGTTTTAGAGAAAATGGAAACAAAAATGACACTTATAGTTAACTCCAGAAAGAGACAGTTGAAATTTCTAAGGCACATAGTGAGGAAAGAAGGCTTGGAAAATTTGATACTCACAGGACAGATTGAAGGCAAGAGGGACAGAGGAAAACAACACATAACCTAACTGGTGAGCTTGAATAAATGGAAGGCAGTACATGATTTTGTGAGAAATAACAAAAAGTCAAAATTTATTAAGAGCTACAAAGGACAGGAAATTGTGGAGAGCCATGATCGCCAACGCCCTGAAGGGACACGGCACATATAAGAAGAATGAGTTTGTGTAAACGAATGGCAGAACAGGGTTATGAGGAGATAATACAAAGAGAAAATTTACTATAAACTATAAAGGACAGGAAAATGTGAAGAGCCACGATCACCAACGTCCTGAAGGGACACGTCACATAGAAGAAGAAGAAGATGTTTGTGTAAATGGATAGCGGAACAAATTTTAAGTAAGATAACCAAAAGACAAAATTTATTAAGAGCTACAAAGGACAGGAAAATGTGGAGAGCCATGGTCGCCAACGTCCTGAAGGGACGCGGCACATAGAAGAAGAACGAGTTTGTGTAAATGGATAGCGGAATAGGTTTAAGTGAGACAACAAAAAGTCAAACTTTATTAAGAGCTGCACTGGACAGGAAAATGTGGAGTGCCATGATCGCCAACGTCCTGAAGGGACACGGTACGAAGAAGAAGAAGATTCGATATCCTAATGGAAGACTCAATAACTAATCAGAGTGATATGGCAAATCCCACTCATGTCATTTCAATTGCTAAAACTAACTTCTGTATTCCCAAATTTATATAAAGCTAGATTAATATTCAAGAGGAAACTGAATGAAAGAATAAACGTTAGTCAACCTATCCTAGATTTAAAATTATTAATATACATATATATATATATATATATATATATATATATATATATATATATATATATATATATATACATATATATATATATTTGTCACGCAATTATGTTGTAAATGGCTTATCCTAAAGCGTTGGTTGTATGAGGTTACTGACGGGGGTTGCAGGAAAGTTAGGTTAGAGGAAGATGGAGCGGTTCCAAAATATTTGACCTGATGACCCACCGGACATGCCGTGCCCAGAAGGACAAAGTCTTCTGCTCTAGCTACTTAGACGACAAGTATTGCTTTATTTCCGGCTATTCCTTCAGAAAGAGATATCTTCAAGTCTACGAGTGCGTGTGAGAGCGATACAGAAACAAAGAAATTAGAACAGCGACTGATATTTGTAAAAAAAAAAAAAAAAAAAAATGCATTGTCTTCTTTACATGTCATTATCTAATTGTGTCGATTGGACGATTTTACGGCAAACGTTTGGGGTCATTGAAAAAATGCTTCGATCACCCACAACACTTTCTCATTATTATTATTATTATTCCTTTGATTTCTGTTGTATACACATTTCCTTCTGGGTACCAACCAGAGACCTAAGGTCAGGAATGGTTTCATGACATTTTCCACTTATCATTTTTGTAAAAAAAAACACACAAATTTTACATAGCTAAAGCTCTTCGTAATGTGTGATCTGTCCTCCTGAGAACAATTTTTGTATTCCCTTAAGGCTTGGGCTACCAGTAATCCTTTCAATGATTCTATCGGAACCTTTTCCAATCAGTCCGAGGACTCCAACTACAACTGGAATTACTGATGTCCTCATGTGCCACATTTTTTTAAAATTTCCACTTGTATTTTGATAAATCTTTGAAGATCTTCAACGATACAGGGACTGCTGTGTCATTAAGTAAGCACATTCTGTTCTTGCTGTGACCCCCAATCCCCGCTGAGAGGTTCTCCAACTAATGGTATTCCCAAGTATCTAGATACGACTTTCAAATCACCCTGGCTGCCTTGTCCTTCAACTTGAAAATATAAACCTTCTGGACACCAAACGACAATGCTTTCTCACTACTCGCGTTCTTGAACAGAGATGTACGCTTTACCTAAGGGGTCATGGTCAAACTGGTTAAAATCGGGCAAATCTGTAGTACTGAACGGAAGATTTACCGTAGCTCATCTAAATTTACCAAGATAAAATATGTGGAGGCGTTAACACCTTCCAATGAATTAACATCAAACGCCATGAGAGCCTTGCCAGGTGTCACATCAAGGCATTATTATTATTATTATTATTAATAATAATAATAATAATAATAATAATAATAACCTTTGACGTATATCGTCCCATATTTTGCCTCACTTCCAGACGACTGCTATTTCCAAGAAAATAAAAATAAAAAAAGACAATATTTAACAATGCGTAACACTATTTTCATAGTATGTCTTCTTCAAGTTATATATAAAACAATAATACATAATGACAATAATGCATAATACAAGTATGAAAAACAAGTGTATGTACAAACGCCGCTTGTCTTGTAAAAATAACGGTTGCACTGGCAATCAACTCCTCTAAGTAAGCGAAGCGTGTCCATTGTGAAAGGAATGCAAGTCAAACGCCAGTTTCATAATGGGGTGCGTTTATATTATCCGTGGTTTAAATATTTAGTTAACCTAAACTGTTTCATTACTAGCTCTTACTAAACCAATAGACGCTCACTTACTAATTAACCGTTCTTACTAACCTAGTAAACTCCAGTCTCCCTAGGCTGATAGATACTTACTATTAGACTGCTTGCTGCATTTTTTTTTCTCTGAATAGAATTTTTACTCTTTTTCTAGTCTTTCCCTGTTCTGTTAATTTGGATGCGCGGGTGGTGCAATTGTTAGCGGCTCAGAATAAGAAATCTGCAAGAGGAGTTTGAATTCCGATTGAGTTCGTTATATTCTCTTCCGTAAAAATAACCTAGTCTTCTCTTCCACTAGTTATGGGTTAAATAGCTGTGGTTGGTAAACAGTCTATGAGAAAGAAAAAAAAATCTCAATTCAATAACCGTATGTCGCCTATACCAACGGAAGGACTGAGAGTTCACATTGACAATATGACCATGACTGAGGTTGACGTAATGGATGGAGAATTTGTCCAGATGTGCATTTATTGAGAGTTATAGCGATAAGGGAAACCGTTTCACTTTTTAGGTGTCCTTTACGAGTACAAGCATGGTTGTTGGAGTAGCAAAGCATAAGTAAGACTAGTAATTAGTCTTTCTTGTTTTACTACATCACTGATCATTTATAGTAATTTTCCGAGCGTAGCTCAGATGTGGCACAAGGTCGAAAGTATAGGGAACCAAGAGAGGATCGAACTCACTACGTAGTCGTAATTATTCTAGCAAGACAAGCTCGCTAACAATTACAACACCTCGAGATGTTCTATCACCGATCATTTATATATATATATATATATATAAAGTTGAGTCATAAGTAATTTTCGTTTTTGGGAACCAATTGTAAAAAAAAACATTTCCTTAAAATAGGTTATATACGACAATGCGCAGAAGGCAATGGATTGACAAGGATAAATCTCTCCAAATGACCCCCCCCCCCAAAAGCTGAGCTCCATCAAACAAATATAATGTCCTTGTGGTGAGATTATCAGGGAATTCTTCATTAATGTTTCTTAAAACACAATGCAACACTAAATGCACATTTACACGCCCAGTCGCTGCAACGTGGCTATAAAATTTGGGTCAAAAAGTGCCCTGATAATAAGTTAAGCAGCGCGGCACTTTGATCCTACAAAGAGCGGACAGATATCATTAGTCACGAGTAATTTCCATTTTGGGGACAGCATTTGTAATTATTAATGTATCGCCCTAACTAATCGTTCCTTAAATATATCACAACAAGTGATAAAAAATAGGTTGCACACGACAATGTTCAACGCAAAAGATAATGGATTGACAAGGATAAATCACCACAAGTAAGCCCTAAAAACTCATTTAGAATTCTTAAAAAACAATGTAACACTAAATGCACATTTATACGTCCAGCAGCTGTAATTTGTCCAAGAAGTTTTTTGTCGCTCGTCAATTGGAAAAATGTTGTTTTCCTCAGAGACAATGCAAGGCCACAAAGAGCAAGAATAACACAAGGAAATAGTATGGAACTCGGTTGGTCTGTTCTACGCGACCCGCCATATTCACCTGACCTTACACTCACCAATTATTACCTTTTTTTTTGGTCGCTGCCAAAACTTTTGATGGAGAAAACCTTCCTTAATGAAAACCAGATTTAAGAGTTCGTCAAAAACTTGTTCACATAAGAACCTGCGGAATTTTACTCAAATGTTATCGAACAGTTGCCTAATAATTGGCAATGAGTCATTGCAAGTAACTTGTGGAAATATAATTGTTAGGACTTTTGTCCTCATCTTTATTGTCATATTCACGAAGTTTCGGTCGTTGTACGCTCCGGCATTCTTCAGGTGATATACGTTGTAATTTCGAACCGAAGCCTTTATTTCGTTTACCGGGGTACATTGTTCTAGTTCTGTTGTAACCTAGAAAGGGTTACTGGATGAGGAATAACAAAAACGGAGTTTGGAAATGAAATGGTAATCTTTATAACATCAACAAAATGCAATACTCGCCAGCGGCGTGAAGTAGGTAAACCACTGCTAGTGGTGGACTACTTATACAGCATATTACCCCCACTTACAATAGTGTCCAACATATTTATGGGGATTGGGACATACCCATTAGTGTTCATAGGTACGGTATGTAACAGGTTTCATGCCTTTTCTGCATATCTTAGTTTCAGTTATTTCCCTTTCGTAACTCAACTCTCCAAGTTTTTATTCACCTTTGCTGTGGCCAGGTACTGAACTCACAACTCTTTGGGTCAAGTCACCGGATTACTTCAACCGATACTTTTATCCACTTGGCCATGAAGAAGGGCGGAGCGTAAAACGACTGAAATGTCATGAACATGAAAATAAAGATGAAGACAACAGTCCGAACAATGTCAATAGTGTAAGCCAGCCAAGCACAGAAATGAATACAATATGGGAACCAGTAATACGTAGTGCTAGATAAAAGCAATAACAAAAACAAAATTGCAATATGAGCTCTGGTAAAATAGGTTACTGAGATATTGTGTCCTTGAAGACATCAGTGTATGAATTTTGGGGACTTATAAAAGTCCCCAAAATTCATACACTGATGTCTTCAAGGACACATAGCCCTATGGATAAAAGCGTTGGTTGAATCCAGTGACTTGACCCAAAGAGTTGTGAGTTAAAGGGAGATAACTGAAACATCCGGAAGAAGCATGCCACGTGGAACTAGAACTATTTACACCGGTGGACGAAATAAAGAGCTCAGTTCGAAACTCCAATCACCTGAAGAAGGCCGGAGTGTACACCGGCTGAAATGCCGTAAATAAAGATGAGGACAACAGTCCGTAGAATGTAAATAGTATAAATAATTACAATACGTCATCTCAGAATTAGATATGGATTCAATAATTATTTTCAGAGATTTATGATAAATAAAATTAACTCTTTTTGGATTTTTTTATAAATCAAAAGATGGTTTGTATTCCGTATATAGGCGAAACTATGTTATATACAAATGCCTTTATGGTTGTGTATATGCTGAAATACTGACATAATCAGGATTTTGATGTTCCACATTACTTTAGATAAAAGGTTAGAAAAAAAGTCGTTTTAGTACCGAAAAGAGCAATAAGAGTTAATGAAACCTATTTTCATAGATAAATTGTTTTAATAGAAAAAATTTATAAATTTCAACCGGCAGAGGCACTGGCTGTTCGGTCAGTGAATGAGGAAAGAACTAATATTCCCATGAGCATTACCATGTGGACGTCTGGAACATTGTGTTCATGTACCGGTTAGCATATATATTGTAGATTTGGCTGTAATCCAGTGCAATTTGTCTCATGCTATTTAGAGGGGAAAGGGGTACAACAATGTCACGTCCATTGCCTCAAGAAATAGCACAAATAACCCAACATATGTACCCCGTGACTAGGTCATAGAATAATTTAATTTTGCGTACATGTTTATATCTAAAAATTTGGGTGTATCTGTAAGCTGCAACTTTCATAGGAACAAGTTATTTCTATTATAGTTTATTTTTTTAAAATAAGTTTTCATTAGATTAAAGAATGATTTATTTTCATATATTTGCATATATTTGCATATATTGATCTTCAGAGGGAGGAAGCGAAAATATCGGCCCATATCGAGTGGTTAGAACGTTCGTATTCGGAGACCCGGGTTCGAATCTCAGCATGGTCGATTTATCAGGAAGGAGACTTCCTGATGTTATCGGACTGGAGGGGGTAGATCCCAGCGTGCCTGAAAACCATATCACGGGTTGACCCAAGCTCTGTGGGTGAAATTGGGTAGACGAAACCCTTGGGTGCCGTCGATAGCTGGGCTAGCACGAAGTTACAAGTCATCGTGGCCGAAGGCTTGAACGTGCTGGCCTTGTTCAAATTATTGATCACGATAGATAACACGCTCTTTCCCAGAAGCTGTAGTTAAGGTCTGATCAGCGTAGTTGCAAGTGGGCTCTGTAGGTGTTGAATAAACACAAATGCGCCTGAGCAAGCGTCTGCAATAGGAATTGGCTAGCCGCTATAGTAGACAGGTATCCTTGAATACATGTGGCCAGCTATACATATATATGTAGAGGCCTGACACACACACACATATACAAACACACACACACGCACACTATTCTCCATTCTTTTTTTTTAAATGTTCGTCGAACTATGATACAAGAAATCAATTATTTTACAAAATGCCATAACCCTAATATATATATATATATATATATATATATATATATATATATATATATATATATATATATATATATATATAATGTTACTGGTCAGAGTTGAATCAGATCAGGAAACAGTAATACTAAAAAGTGCTCAATACACGTGTGAGAAAAATAAAAGAAAAGTAAAAATAACATCTAGAGCTTTCTAAACAACCTTTTGAACCAGAAATCCGAAGTTTTGAGTCCTTTCATATATATTAAAAAATTTCTCCTCCTCTTCTTCTTCTTCTTCTTCTTCTTCTTCTTCTTCTTCTTCTTCTTCTTCTTCTTCCTCTTCCACTTCCTCTTCCTCCTCTTCTTCTTCTTCTTCTTCTTCTTCCAAAGGTAATATATATATATATATATATATATATGTGTGTGTGTGTGTGTGTGTGTGTGTTTACGCAGCAAATTCTCTTTTAGGCATGTCTTATTGAATAAATTACAAATACTATGACTGTTATTTTTATCATATGCCTTTTATATTCACAAATATTTTCCGTATATGATATGACAATTAAAGAAGGCAAGAAATGTAACAGTGAGAATTACTTTCATTTCCCAAGTACTTTTCATCTATTTTATTTTACAAGAGATGAAAAGTACTTGGAAATAAAAGTGATTCTCACTGTTACAGTTCATTTCTTGCCATATTTAATTGTAATATACGGAATAACATCCGTGAATATGAAAGGATTATGATCAAAATTAGCAGACATAATGTTTGTAA
This sequence comes from Acanthosepion esculentum, assembly GCA_964036315.1. Classification (NCBI taxonomy): domain Eukaryota; kingdom Metazoa; phylum Mollusca; class Cephalopoda; order Sepiida; family Sepiidae; genus Acanthosepion; species Acanthosepion esculentum. Next base: position 23,617,012 of record OZ038501.1, on the reverse strand, counting down.
TTCATTCATTCAGGCAGATATGTGTGTGTGTGTGTGTGTGTGTGTGTGTGTGTGTGTGTGTGTGTGTGTGTGTGTATGTGTGTGTGTGTGTGTGTTACACTCCGTCTCCGTCTTTTTAACAGGAGTAGAAGTTTATCCCTTGATTCCTGTTTACCATTGGGTTTACAGGTCCTTCTCCTAAAGTTTTTTCATCCTGTTTTGCTTTGGATGAAATGATTACTACATATATATATATATATATGGGGGGGGGGAGAGAGTACTTATCTTGAAAGCGGTTTCCCAGGTTAACCAAATCATATCAATACAGGTTCGTTTCCTGATGGGAAGGAGGTTTTCTTTAAGAATACTTTCGATATCTAGGCCAGTAGATATTAATTTCACTTTTCTAAAATATGAGAAAATCTATTCAAACACGTCTATCCACGTGTTTATAGTAATAAGAAATAATATCAAATTAGAAAAAAATACTTTATATGTACATATATATATATATATATATATATATATATATAGAGAGAGAGAGAGAGAGAGAGAGAGAATGAATACAAGTAATAGTCAATTAATTGATTGATGTTACCTTCAGATCCAGATTTTCGCAAACACACTAGGAATCACTCCGCCCACTATATATATATATATATATATATATATATATATATATATATTAAAGTGAACATTGAAGTCAACACTTAGAGGCGACAATCTGTTTCGTGCTAGACGCGTCTAGCATGAAACAGCCTGTCGCCTTTGAGTGTTGACTTCAATGTTCACTTTTATATTTATATACGCTCTGTCTCTGATATTGAGCACTTTATCCCATAAATATAGCACACCTTAAAATTTATATATATATATATATATATATATATATATATGTAATAATCTATTTGTATATAATCCAAGTAAATCCTAATAATATAAAATATTAAAACTGATCCACAAAGAGACCTCAATGTATTTATTCGACAGAGTATATAAATTACATATAATAGGAATTAAAATTATTATCATTTCACCTTACAGATTGAGATTACCAGTGAGGATTTTCAAAACAATCAAGGTAATAAGATAAAACTAAAAAATATGAAATGATCATAACTATGGAGTAATTTTAATTTCTATTATAAGCAATATATATATATATATATATATATATATATATATATATAAACTACAGTCGACATTGAATAGCGACAGTTTATTTCATGCATAGACGCAATCATTTGGCCTGAGATTGGGGTTTAAGCATGAAAGAGGAGACTGTTTCCATTCGGTGTTGATACCTATGTCCACATTGTTGTTCATGATATTGAGCACTCTTCCTTCATAAATATAACATATTATCTTAAAACCATATTTTATCACACATATCTAAACTACGCACTGTAAAACCGGGATTTATAGATGTTTCAAAGTAGCTCCAATATATGCAAACATTTTCTCAGTTCGCAGCATGACGTTCTTTACTTAAGATCAAGTCATAATGCTACTCACGCCTAGAACTGGAGGCTTATCTGAAATATCGTCGTTCCACTGCGGGTGAAGATTTGTTTTTGTTTTCCTTCGGATTTGCGACAGTTAACTAGTGTCGTTGATTTAAGAGATTTTTGCTTCTTACATTCTTACATTTGGAATAAGATTAGGTTATTTAATTGAAGTATAAGATGTATTAGTTTATTTCCTTCGGACTTCCTAAAGTAATTGTATGCTTTCATTTCGAAGACTTTTTTCTTCGATTGTTTTCAAACAGCAAAATTTATTTAGAAATGCTATTATTTTTACATGAAGTTAATTTAATATTTTTTCTATGATATAGTTATTCATAACAACAAATATCAGAGCAAGAAAAATAGTTTGATGACTAAATGATTTTATGTATAAAAGACTTTGCAAAAGAATTGCTACAAATACTTGCATTAACTTAATACTTAATGCCATGTGCTTTTAATGGGTTGTTGGTTGACTTTTCACAGATTCCTTTTCTTTATTATCTGTGAATTGCCATAACTTTTTTTTTCTTTTTTAAGCGTATCACCCCAAGCAAGGCTGGAAGCCACTAGAACGCAAGGGGTTACAGAAGGTTTGGAGGAAGGGCAGATAGAAGTGGTAAAGGAGAAGATACGGAGAAAGATAGTGGATCGATCACGGCAAGGGGGTTACAGAAGATTTGGAGCGAGAGCAGATAAGAATGAAAGGTGAAAGGATGTGGAGAAGGGAAGTGGATAGATCAAGGCAACTGGAGGTGTCGATTGACGTTACACTTACATAGTTGGAGATTATATTTGTCAGGGAAACAGGAATAAGGAAGGGAGTTCCACAGGCGAGAGGTGCGAGACATGAAGCTATTGGAGTAGAAGAGACGTCTACATCTAACAGTTTCAACAGTGAAGGGGTGGGAACGGGATGCCAGCCTCGTAGGACGCTTAAATTCATGAAGTCTGGGAACCAGCGAAAGCAGCTCATCGGAGCAATTACCGTGAAAGTACTTGTAGAAAAGGCAGAGCGATGCAACATCGCGTCTGTGAGAGAGCGACTGCAGACGAGATGACAGATCAGGGCCAATCACGTTGCATATCCGTCTCTGGATCTTATCAAGAACCCTGAGGCAAATAGATTGGAAACTAGTTTAAAAGCCGCATTCCGTGTGAACTTTTTAAGCTAACTCCTAATTGAACCTCCGTCCCAAAACTATGGACCTCTGATCCACCTTAGAAAACAATAATGATAATTTTGAAGAAATAACTTTGAATTCTTCAATTCACGCTATGGAACTTCCAAAACCTCACTTTAACTCAGACCGATTTGACCCGTAAGAGGGATTTAACACGTAAGAGCGATTTGACCCGTAAGAGCGATTTGGGCCGTAAGATCGATTTGACCCGTAAGAGCGATTTGGGCCGTAAGAGCGATTTGACCCGTAACAGCGGTTTGACACGTAAGAGCGATTTGACCCGTAAGAGCGATTCGGGCCGTGAGAGCGATTTCGGCCGTAAGAGCGATTTGACCCGTAAGAGCGATTTGGGTCGTAAGAGCGATTTGACCCGTAAGAGCGATTTGACCCGTAAGAGCGATTTGACCCGTAAGAGCGATTTGGGTCGTAAAAGCGATTTAACCCATAAGAGCGATTTGGGCCGTGAGAGCGATTTGACCCGTAAGGGCGATTTGACCCGTAAGAGCGATTTGACCCGTAAGAGCGATTTGGGTCATAAAAGCGATTTGGGCCGTAAGATCGATTTGACCCGTAAGAGCGATTTGGGCCGTGAGAGCGATTTGGGCCGTGAGAGCGATTTGGGCCGTAAGAGCGATTTGACCCGTAAGAGCGATTTGGGCCGTAAGATCGATTTGACCCGTAAGAGCGATTTGGGCCGTAAGAGCGATTTGACCCGTAACAGCGGTTTGACACGTAAGAGCGATTTGACCCGTAAGAGCGATTCGGGCCGTGAGAGCGATTTCGGCCGTAAGAGCGATTTGACCCGTAAGAGCGATTTGGGTCGTAAGAGCGATTTGACCCGTAAGAGCGATTTGACCCGTAAGAGCGATTTGACCCGTAAGAGCGATTTGGGTCGTAAAAGCGATTTAACCCATAAGAGCGATTTGGGCCGTGAGAGCGATTTGACCCGTAAGGGCGATTTGACCCGTAAGAGCGATTTGACCCGTAAGAGCGATTTGGGTCATAAAAGCGATTTGGGCCGTAAGATCGATTTGACCCGTAAGAGCGATTTGGGCCGTGAGAGCGATTTGGGCCGTGAGAGCGATTTGGGCCGTAAGAGCGATTTGACCCGTAAGAGCGATTTGGGCCGTAAGATCGATTTGACCCGTAAGAGCGATTTGGGCCGTAAGAGCGATTTGACCCGTAACAGCGGTTTGACACGTAAGAGCGATTTGACCCGTAAGAGCGATTCGGGCCGTGAGAGCGATTTCGGCCGTAAGAGCGATTTGACCCGTAAGAGCGATTTGGGTCGTAAGAGCGATTTGACCCGTAAGAGCGATTTGACCCGTAAGAGCGATTTGACCCGTAAGAGCGATTTGGGTCGTAAAAGCGATTTAACCCATAAGAGCGATTTGGGCCGTGAGAGCGATTTGACCCGTAAGGGCGATTTGACCCGTAAGAGCGATTTGACCCGTAAGAGCGATTTGGGTCATAAAAGCGATTTGGGCCGTAAGATCGATTTGACCCGTAAGAGCGATTTGGGCCGTGAGAGCGATTTGGGCCGTGAGAGCGATTTGGGCCGTAAGAGCGATTTGACCCGTAAGAGCGATTTGACCCGTAAGGGCGATTTGGGCCGTAAGAGCGATTTGACCCGTAAGAGCGATTTGGGCCGTAAGAGCGATTTGACCCGTAAGAGCGATTTGGGCCGAAATTCCAATCCAGGTCAAAAAGTGACCTCTTCAAATCACAATCTCCGTGGAACTTCAAAATCCCACGTCACAAAACCTGTCACTTTAACTCTGATTTCTTGGCATTTTGAACAAATAAAACTGAATTCCTCAATTCACAAAATGTTTCAGATATTTTAAACTGAATTTAAAACAACATTTTTTAAATTCACAAAGTTTTTGTGTTACTTTAAACTCAATATAAATTAAAAACTTTTAAAATCACTAACTTTTTTCAATTATTTTAAAATTTGAATTTTTACCTATGCCCTCTTCATCCGGACAGAAATCTCAATACTTGGTATTCAAGCACCAGATGAAGGGCAGATTTTCAATCCTGAGATCATCCTGATTCCAAAAAGTTACAATATGTCTGTGTAGTGTATGTGTGGCCCGACTTAGATGGGTTTCAGACACACAGACAGAGAAATAGAATTTGCCGTTTATTTATTTAGAAAAAGTAAAATAGTTCCCTGTTATTTTCTCGATAGTTTGAACTTAGTAACCATTTTCTTAGAGTAGCTGCCATTCAATTCTATAGCTCCAAGTCTGCCCAACTATTTAACCTATAGATAGAGGGGGAAAAGAGATGGATTCATACCTTTCCCAAGCTGAGAAAGTGAACGCAACAGACTAAGCTGGAATTTGAACTCGGTTTTCTCTGATCGTGGCTCTAACCATGACGCCACTTCCCCAATACTAATTGTGTGTTTTTCATTTCAGTTGTTAGCCGTGCCTTTCAATGCCAGCGATTAGCGTTGAAATCAAATCAAATTCGGCTTCCGGGTGCCAAATTTAACGCGACATTCTCTTTTCTGTCGAAAATTGGCGTTAAATAAAATGTTAAAAGATCATGACCTTAAACCAGACACAATACTAGGCTGAGTAAATATCAACGTTTGCATTTGCATGTTGCACGACCCTGTGCCAGTTTTTCTTATTACAATGAAATGAGAACACCCAGAAGTTTTTATATCTAGAAAAAAAAGAAAAAAAAAGACTTCCTTTCTTTCTTTTTCCCTTTCTTTCCCACAGTGCAGCAAATTACTAACGTCGACCAATTCGCGCCCCGATTATATCACCAACCATAACAATGTCTTCAATTCCTGGCTTCTCTCCTTAATGTCAAAGCGTTCGTAAAACACTGTTTAATACATTCAATAAAACTTTTACTTGTATATGTCTTTCTATTACAAATAATAATTACGTTTATTCTAATGAACTTTGCTGTTGCTATCGAGAAATATGTCACTCTCGGCGCTGAGAAAAGTTTCTTACTTTTAATATTAAATATTGGATTCGGTTACCAATATTTGTTTTTTATTTTTTCAAGAGCTTATTCAGTTGGGAACTAACGGATGGTTGGGTTACTACCCTTCGTCTCTTACTAAATATTCTCCATCTGCCTTACACAGTTGAACATATATACAAACGTAGAACTCAAATAACATAATCTATAGTATACCGTTTGTTATACATGGAATTAAGGACAGTACGAAATCGGCTGCGAGATTTTCGAGTCAGCCATTTGCAATGATGACATCGAGACGAAGACAATTTCGAAAACGAGTGACGTATTCAAGTTTTCAGTGTACCGAGTGCAGAAATTAACACGATGTTGTTTTAAACAGGTACAGGATATTCAAGAGATCTGTCTGAAAAGTAAAGAAACTGGTTTCACAAACAATTTATTTCAATTCCAAACAACAAACTACATGGTTTCCTCTTCAAAGTAATCGCCCTCGAGTCTAATGCCCTTTTCCATCCTTCACTCTCATGCTTCTATGCACTGCTGGAAGGATTCTTCTCGGATGTTCCTCAGCTCCGTCGTTACGGCCCTCTTAATGGCCCCACGCCTTCAAAATGGGTCAAATTGATGATCCCATTGAGCCTAGGAAAAAAATGTCACAAAGATCAGGTGAATGGGGGGGGGGTGTTCTAGTACGGCGATGTTCTTCACGGTCAGAAACTGCCGGATGCTGAGGGCGTTGTGAGCAGGTGTATTATTAGGGTGGAGTAGCTACGATTAATCCTGCACAACTTTCGCATGTGAAAAGGAAATGCAATGGTTGCAAAGAGCTAAGATTACAGTTATATACCCCCAAGATATCATGTTAGATGATAACACAATCCGCTTATCCCTCTTTCACCCAGACCTCACACAGAACCAGTCCCGTTATTTTCAGACAGATTTCGTATGATGCCAAGTCATTCTACGTGGGGTACTGGTACCTTAAACACACTACTATCTGCCAGTAAGATTAACAAACAAGACTTGTTAAAGGGCAAATAAATATTCTTGAAGGATAGCGGATCGGATTGAGGAATCAGAGAGCCGAGTTCGAATTCCAATCGAATCCATTACATTCACTTACGTGCTAATACCCTTGGGAAAGGTGTGAATCCTCTTCTTTTCCCCCTTCCCCAGCTATGGGTAAATAGCAGGACAGACCGGGTTCTATAGCCTTGAACAGCAACTGGTCTACTGCAGAAAGAAATGGCAACCTACTGCGTCAAAAAATCTGCCTCGTCAGTCATGTATCGAAAGATACATGATCACCTAAGCGTGTATCATGCATGGTACATAACTGACCACAGACCGGGTTCTATAGCCTTGGATGGCAACTGGTCTACTACAGAAAGAAATGGCAACCTACTGCGTCAAAAAATCTGCCTCGTCAGTCATGTATCGAAAGATACATGATCACCAAAGCGTGTACCACGCATGGCACATAACTGACTGATAGGGTTAACTGCCATTTAGCATGATGGGGTAGATTGGACTCTATAGCTATGGATATAGCCACTGGAGTGATGACAAGGTACCGCTGGAGGGAGAGGCCTTCTTAAACGGAAGTCAACGACAAGAGTGACGGATTCAACGGCTATTTGTCCGTGACCAAGGTGAGCCTTCAAGTTGGGTGTTGTTTAACCTGGAGAGGGATGGGCTCCGCCAGGTCAACTTGGCCGATACACGCTATGCATGAATAAATACCTATCCAGCTTTTAGTACAGATATGCTGATGGAACTGGTCAGGTGCTCACTTGCGCAACGACCCTACGACCAAAGCCTGTCATCGGGCTGATGGTGATTATGATGAACCATTCGAAAGGACAAAAATAATTTTACTACAAGGATCGTCCAAAGGTTTAACGAGTTTCAACACATAACAGCTGATGACGTGGATATAATAATTGATCATAAAATTGGACCTAATGTCAAATATGTTCTCGTGTCACCGACTCAACCAGATGCGACCAAAATTCACCGACATGAGAATTGACGTTGAGAAAGTTTAATTATATTTAAGGAATGCATTAAAACTGTTTGAAAAGTGTACAGGTATAATCAGGTATAAAGCCGTATTATCTTTGCAAATACTCACTTTATACCAATTTGTATAGTGAATGATAGACTTGGTGATAGAATAAATTACTCAAAATCGCGACAAAAAGTGACAATTATACAAGCAGTAGTTTTCATGGTGACCTGTTTTTACATTCTTGTAAGTGTTGAACGTACATCTGAAAAACACTTGTGACTGGTGTAAGAAGTCAATTGCTGATAGCCCCTGACGAGTGGTTGGACGGGTCCGTCTACGAATCTCTGAAGTCGAAATGCTGAAGGTAACATCAATCAGTGACAAACATTTCAGATATATATATATATATATATATATATATATATATATATATATATATATATTATACTTTGGTTATGTGGATAATTCCGAGGAGTCAGTAAAAAATGAATATCCAGCTAAAAACCCTATTAGAGGTCTCAATACAAAAAATGAATATCCAGGTAAAATTTCATATATATATATATATATATATATATATATATATATATATATATATATATATATATATAGATATATATATATATATATATATATATATATATATATATATATATATATAGATATATAGATATATATATATGTATATATATATTATAAATTAATTGATTTAAAATATGGTTTTTTCGCTACACAATGATACCATGTTTCAGAAATGAAAGCTAAAGCCCCTGAATTTCATTTTGTTATTAAACCAAAGACATTAGTTCCATTTCTTCGTCAAGCGAATTTTTGCCGTTAAAAAAAAAAAACCAGACGACCTGAATTTAGCGGATGTCAGAATTTGTTGAAAGATACATCCCTACCCGGATCCCTAAACATAACCCCGCTTTCGAATGTAACTATTAACTGATACAACGAAAATTAAAATTTGAACCCCCTACCACCCCTTGTCTATATGAATGGATTTCTCGGTATCCTTGGAAACCCTCAATTATGAATCTTTGCCGTACCTTTAACTACCGTAAATTTAAAAAAATAAGTTACTCCAAAATTCGCTTGACGAGGAAATGGAACTAATGTCTTTGGTTTAATAACGAAATTAAATTCAGGGGCTTTAGCTTCCATTTCTGAAACATGGTTATCACTGTGTAGCGAAAAAACCATATTTTAAATCAATTAATTTATAATATTAATGCTCTGTAAATTTACATTGAGCACTATTGTGTAAAAATAAAAATATCTATAAGAACACCGGATTTTATATCTTACTGTTGTTTCTTTTTATTTATATATATATATATATATATATATATATATATATATATATATATATATGTGGGAGGGTGTAATAGTAAAAAATTAATTTTATTAACGACCCGTTTCACCGGAGTATGTATGCTCTCTTTATTTGGCTTCCTCACCTAAAGAGAGCATACACTGTCCGGCGAAACGCATATATATATATATATATATATATATATATATATATATATATATATATATATATATATATATATATATATATATATATATATATATATATATATTAACATACAACGTGTATTAATACGTGCGATACCCTGTCTTCATCAGCCGCCGACCAGGGGTGATATCACGGTTTCGGTGGCTATGGCGGGACCGCCACCCCTAGAGCCATGTCATGTGTGTGTGTGTTTCTATCTATCTATTTATGGTTGTTCCTAGAGTCCACTAACCTCTCTATCACTCTCTCTCTTTCTCCCCTTCTCTGTCTGTCGCTATCTCTCTCTCTCTCTCTCTCTCTCTATGTATATATATATATATATATATATATATATATATATATATATATATATATGTATATATATATGTATATATATATATATATATGTATATATATATATATATATTTGGTCTATCTATCTATGTGTGTGCGTGTATCTGTTCTATCTTTGTCTATTTTTTGCTGTCAATTACAGTCTGTTAATCTATTTATCTATCTATATACGTAACTGGCTATCTATGTCAGTTTCTATCTATCTATCTATCTATCTATCTATATATATATATATATATATATATATATATATATATATCAATTTTGCCATATCTATCGCAGTTTGGTCATTATCTATCTATCTATCTATATATATATATATATATATATATATATATATATATATATGGGTGGGGGTGTGCGTGTGTCTGTTCCTATCTACCTGTCTATCTATCGATGTCAGTTTCTATGTATCAATTACAGTCTGTTCATCTATCTATTTATCTATCTGTAGAGGTAACTGGCTATGTATGTCAGTCTGTGCCTATCTATCTATCTATCTATCTATCTATCTATCTAGTTAGATAGCTAGCTAGCTCATTCTAGTTCATATCTATCTATCTATCTATCTATCTATCTATTTCTAATTGCCATTTTTAACCCATTATCTCTATTCCTGCCTATTAATTTTCACTTTTCACCTGAAAACTTCATTCCAGTCTATTTCCTACCGAACGTAAGCACTACAATTGCTACCCTTGTTTTTGTTTTTAATCATCCTCATCTTTTATTTTTATATCCCCCCCCCACACACACACACACGGCTCATTCTTTTTATCCATTTATCTTTCATGAACCAATCCCCGTTTGCTTTTCTTCGTATAAATAATGAAGTGTTCTTCATCCTCAAATACTTGTTTTCTACCCGGTGATAAGCGTAATGCAAACATTGACTGCTTCTTCTTTTTCTGTAAATTCTTTTTATTGGAATCTGATTGAAGCCGAAGCCACCTTACTTCCCTTTTGCCTGTCTGACGTCAGTTTCAAACAAAATGCCTTTTTTTTCCGGCTTTAGTTTCGACATTCATTAATTACGATTATATTTCGCATATTTGCGCAGCGATGTTTATTACAAAGATATTCTTTGTTTTAAATCATTTTAAAACTGAAGCCGTGAACACTGACTTAGGTTAGCATCTGTAGCGACGCTGCTGTTTAAATGTGACCATCAGATTTCAGAGCTTAATACTCTAAAGAGATGCATAGAATCGCATACCCGCCTTCATGACGAGAGTTAAAGTGTTGTTCAAAACTTAAATAAAATCATATACAGTAATGATTCTTGCTGTGTAAATAGCTATTCCCTATAATCTAATACCAGTAATGGAATATAAGAATACAGAAGAATATATTTTAGAATAATATATCTCGATTTCAGTCGGTCTCCCACCGCTATAATGTGGATTCCCTCTGTCTTTTCTATAAATATTTTAATGGCGGTTATTCTGATGAGCAGAACAAAAAAGAAAAAAAAAAGAACACCAAAATCGGTAAGGCTGTTCCAAATATAAGCAAGATATTTCCATGCAAATTCTTCTATTCTTCGTCTATGTACCGTGTCCGTTCTAATCATGTCCTTTTTTTTAATCATTTCACTCCAAGCAAGGCGATAATGCCACTAAGACGCAATAGTCTCCGGGAGTGAATGAACAAGAAGATCAGTCAAGAGAAAGGACAATAAAAGAACAATCGTCAACTTTTGTCTTACTGAAGACAAAAGATGACGATTGGCGTTGCATTTATATTTTTTCAAGATTGTAGTTGACAGGGAAGCAAGAAATCGGAAGGGAGTTCCACAGGTGGGAAGTACGAGAAAAGAAACAATTATGATAGAACTGTTAGCGTAGAACTAACGGTTGCATTTCAGTAATTCCACAGTACTTTGACGAGACCTTGCCGTGAATCTCGTACAAATCGGAACTGTGACTTCTGGAATAAAAATATCACATGAAACAAAATATACATGAAAATAACTTTTTTTATATTATTGTATAGAAATAAAGTATCTATTGTTACTTGGTACCTCGAATGTATGAATTTAAGCATACTACTAGATTTGCAATTAAGTCTCGTCGTTTTTATTGTCAATTTAGCTAGATGCAAGTTCTGTGCTAACAGCTTCTTTTCTCGCACTTCTCGCTTGTGGAATATTCTTCTGGTTCCATGCTTCCCAGCCAACTTTGATGTTCAAAAATTTAAATGCAATGTCAATCGTTATCTACTGTCTTTCTGATTCCTCCTCTTCTATTCTTCTCGCACCTTAGCAATGTTTCTCTTTTATTAACACTCAATAACCGCTTGCGTCTTAGTGGCTTTATTGTCTTGCTTGAGTGAAATTATTTTAAAAAATCGTATTATTTTTCCCTACAAAATTAAATCAAAAATTTTTTATCAAGAACGTTATTATGAAAAGTTAATGTCGAAATTAAAAAGCAGCCTAAAAAAACGTCGCGTCGTCGTCGCGTCGTCGTCGCGTCGTCGTCGCTCCGTCTCGCCGTCGTGATCCGATTCTCCACCGCCGTGCAGTCGCCTCCTCTTCCCTTCCCTCCCGTTTCCTGCAGCTCTACCTATCTTCGCGTCCGTTTTGCGCGCATGCGCGGTCGGCGGTTTCTCCTCCAAGGGTGCTCTTGACCGAGTGTCCGCGGCGGCCGGTACGTTCACTTTGAAAAAATTAGAGTGCTCACAGCAGGCTGTTCATGCTTGCATACGATAAGCATGGAATGATGGAAGAGGGCCTCGTCTACGTCTGTCGGTCTCCGTCTACGGCGAGGCAATGATCGAAGGGAGCAGTCGGAGCCAGTGTGGTTAGATATTGTAAACGAGGTGTACAAAATGTCAACCCTAAACCAGAGCCTGATGCTAAAAAAAAAAAAACGCATTTTGAAGAATCAATTGTTTCTACTTTTATTTTTCCACATCTAGAAACATAAAAAGTATATTTATAAGAAAATAAGCCAGCATAACAATAGTTACTTTATTTCTATGCAATAAAATAAAAAAATTCCTTTTTTTGTTGTTGTTGTTGTTGTTTCATGTCATATTTTATTCCAGAAGTCACAGTTCCGATTTGTACGAGATTGACTGCAAGGTCTCGTCAAATTACTGTGGAATTATCGAAATGCAACCGTTAGTTCTACGCTAACAGTTCTATCATAATTGTTTCTTTTCTCGTACTTCCCACCTGTGGAACTCCCTTCCGATTTCTTGCTTCCCTGTCAACTACAGTCTTGAAAAAATATAAATGCAACGTCAATCGTCATCTTTTGTCTTCAGTAAGACAAAAGTTGACGATTGTTCTTTTATTGTCCTTTCTCTTGACTGATCTTCTTGTTCATTCACTCCCGGAGACTATTGCGTCTTAGTGGCATTATCGCCTTGCTTGGAATGAAATGATTAAAAAAAAGGACATGATTAGAACGGACACCCTACATAGACGAAGAACAGAAGAATTTGCATGGAAATATCTTGCTTATATTTGGAACAGCCTTACCGATTTTGGTGTTCTTTTTTTTTTTGTCTTTTTTGTTCTGCTCATCAGAATAACCGCCATTAAAATATTTATAGAAAAGACAGAGGGAATCCACATTATAGCGGTGGGAGACCGACTGAAATCGAGATATATTATTCTAAAATATATTCTTTTGTATTCTTATATTCCATTACTGGTATTAGATTATAGGGAATAGCTATTTACACAGCTAGAATCATTACTGTATATGATTTTATTTAAGTTTTGAACAACACTTTTACTCTCGTCATGAAGGCGGGTATGCGATTCTATGCATCTCTTTAGAGTATTAAGCTCTGAAATCTGGTGGTCACATTTAAACAGTACCGTCGCTACAGATGCTAACCTAAGTCAGTGTTCACGGTTTTTGTTTTTTTTATTTCTTGTTATTTTTTTTTTGTCTTTTTGACATTAAACAAAAGCACAAAAGCGATAATTTTCAAGCAACCAGAATCTGGGGTCACTGTATTCTCAGTGATCCCTTTGGTAATGCTCGACCACCAGCTCCACGGCTGAACGTAGACGAGAGACTTCCAATCACTTGCCAAAACACTCCATATTGACGGAAATCTATCAGATATAATTTGGAGTCCAGCAACTGTAATGATCGTTGACATCCGAGTTGTAACATTTAACTTTTAAGCTTAAGGCAAATACTAAATTCTGAAAATAAAAATTGTCTAGTGTGAAGGATATCATAGATTTTATAAGTATAAGAAAGACCACCATAAGAAAGAGGTTTTCTAATTCTGGAATTAACGATACCTCGCTATAAAATACTTATCCTGATGTAATGCTTAGTTTTAACAACTATATTAGACAGAATGATTGTCAGAACAGACATACATATTTTTCATTACCGAAAGACATCATGAATAAAATTGCTTTTCTCTATACAAAAAAATATCTGCACTTTCATACCAAGAAACATAATCCGACTATTACATTAATTTATCAAAAGAACAATTATGACTGTTTAATAAAACAAGATATCTGAATGCAGAGTTAGTGAAGTTGATAAATTATTTCTTGTTGGATTTGAGAATTCTAAAGACAGATAGACAAAAAGACAGGACATATTCGAAAAAAAAAACCAAACCCACCACTGCATGATCGATTGATTTATTATTTTTACGGTTTATCCACCCCTTTCTGGATTATTTTTTACGGTTTTTCCAGCCCTTTGTGGATTATTGTTTATGGTTTTTCCAGCCCTTTGTGGATTATTTTTTACGGTTTTTCCACCCCTTTGTGGATTATTTTTTACGGTTTATCCACCCCTTTGTGGATTATTTTTTATGGTTTTTCCACCCCTTTGTGGATTATTTTTTATGGTTTTTCCACCCCTTTGTGGATTATTTTTTATGTTTTTTCCAGTCCTTTGTGGATTATTTTTATGATTTATCCACCCCCTTAGGGATTATTTTTTACGGTTTATCCACCCCTTTGTGGATTATTTTTTACGGTTTATCCACCCCTTTGTGGATTATTTTTTACGGTTTATCCACCCCTTTGTGGATTATTTTTTACGGTTTATCCACCCCTTTGTGGATTATTTTTTACTTTTTTTACACCCCTTTGTGGATTATTTTTTACGGTTTATCCACCCCTTTGTGGATTATTTTTTACGGTTTATCCACCCCCTTAGGGATTATTTTTTACGGTTTATCCACCCCTTTGTGGATTATTTTTTACGGTTTATCCACCCCTTTGTGGATTATTTTTTACGGTTTATCCACCCCTTTGTGGATTATTTTTTACGGTTTATCCACCCCTTTGTGGATTATTTTTTACGGTTTATCCACCGCTTTGTGAATTGTTTTTTACGGTTTATCCACCGCTTTGTGAATTGTTTTTTACGGTTTATCCACCGCTTTGTGGATTATTTAATGCCGAAACATATTTTAGATTGTAAGAATATTTTTCCAAAAAAAAATTACCAGTAAATAAGGCATTAAGATTTGGGTTTTTTTTTTTTTTTTGATTTTTGGAATAACAATGATCTTTCCAGATACAAGTCCAACTATTTAACCGATAGCTGGGGGAGAAAGCGATGGATTCTTATATTTCTCAAGCGTATTTGCGCTTAAGTGAATGTAACGAAACCGACTAGAAATCGAACTCAGATCTCCGATTTCTCCTTCCGCACCTCCACCCAACCACGACATGAAGCCCCCAACCCCACCCAAATTAACTGCACCCCGTTTTATTACCAGTTGTCGATTTTGTATAAATTTTATTCGTTACAAAAAAGAAAATACATATTTCTTATACAAACAGCTGTCTAAAAATAATAGTCACTTTGCTAAAAAGACCAAAAAGAAAACAAATGACATTAGTCATGGCAACTTTGATCTTTTTTACATGTAGGCGAAGAAAAAAGAGATTTTGTGAAGTTTCATATTTCACTTTTATTCTTCTAGGCTTATGGCCACATCACGTTGAAACACCGGTTCCCGTACGATCACCGCAATTAAGCAACGTCGAGCTTGGTCAGTACCTCGATGTGTGACCACTTGGGAATAACATGTGCTGCTCGGATGTGCGGGTGGTGTAATAGATAATGCTTGTTAATTGGAGAGACGAGTTCCAATTCCCATTGCGTTCGTTATATTAATTTATGCACAAGTACCCTTGGGAATGGTATGAATCCACCTCCTCTCCCCCAGCTATGGGTTAATTAATAAAATTTGTATCACTAAAAAAAACATTATTATCTCAAAAAAAAAAAAAGATTCTTACAATCTAAAAATATTTTCCGGCTTTAAATAACCTGCAAAGGGTTGATAAGTCGTAGAAAACGAACCAATCAATGAAATACTGATTAGCTACACAGGCATGTCTTTTAGATTTATTTACATTCTCTGGAATATAAATATATACAAAAACTACCGTGGCCACAAAGTGAGGACTCAGTTTATATGTTGAGTGTAATATAGAATTGATCCCCCACTTTATATCCATATTATCTCTTGTTTGTTTATCAGATTCTGATTAATTATGAATCCACTCTTCTCACCCCCGCTATGGGTTAATTAGTAAAACTTGTGTCACTAAATCATTTTTATCTTCTCCAAAAAAACTCTTAAAATCTAAAAATATTTTTTGGCTTTAAAAGGGCTGATAAGCCGTAAAAAAACGAACTAATCAATCTATTCTCATTCTGTTAAATGTCTTTTGCGTGCGTTGTAAGAGGTTCAAGAACCCACAGTCCAATGTTTCTCCGCTGAATGTCTGCATCGAAACAATAAGTATTGTTCGTTAAGTTAAGCTAGTATCAATTTACAAAACTAAATGCCTCCAAAATAATGTCAAGAAAACTAAATACATAATGAATATTTATTTGAATGTCTCTCTTCGAACCAAGGACTGGATTGCATGTTTTTGTTTCGTGGCTAGTATGACTAATGGACAACTTTCATGCGCTTGACAAAAGAACATTTTTGACTATAATGTAAGAAGGAAAAACAAAAGTATTTCTTTTTAATCATTTTACTCCAAGCAAGGCAATAAAGCCACTAAGATGCAAGGTCTTATTGAGTGCGAAAGAATATGAGAAAAAGAAAAACACGATTAAGTAAAGAGAACAATAGAAAAATAGGATTCAAGGAAATAGATGACGACGATTGACATTGCATTTAAATTTTAAAAAATCAAAGTTGACTGTACACTATTTACATTATTCGGACTATTGTCCTCATCTTTGTCGCCATATTTTTTACAACGGTTCGGCCGTTGTACGCTCCGACTTTCTTCAGGTGGTTGGAATGTCGAACTGAACCCTTTATTTCGCTCACTGGGATAGACTGTTCTATTGTAATTCCTTGTACGGGTAGTAAAAGTGATAAGTTCTCTCTTTGCATTCACATCACCGTTTACTCATATATATATATATATATATATATATATATATATATACATATATATGAGCAGGCATGAATCACGTAACCGCACCCCACACACACGTTCGGAATACAAAACGATTGAAAGTAACAGGCTATACACATTAACACAAACGCACCACTGAAGTAGATATGAGCGCATGCTCAAATCGCTTCCATGTATGCAAGGGTAACTAAATGGGAACTATTTCGTTTTGCCACTGTGCCAAATTTTCAAGAGCTGTAAAAGGGCAAAGCACCAATGCATCGGAATAGGACGTGAGAACTTGTGGAATATGCGGAGTTTTATTCAAAGAAAACTTGACATTGTGAACTGTTGACACGAATTCAGTCATCTTTGTAGCCATTATAATTGCTAGAATTGATTATGGCCGAAAAAAAAAGCGGGCATGTTTAATGAAAGAGAAAGGTCGAAGCTGAAGACAAAAGAGAAAAAAGGTGTAATGAAATGGCAAAGCATGAGACGTGACCATTTTTTTACGTAAGGTTTAGGGGTTACTAGCATTCCTGGTGAGTAGGTCACATAGCATCACCCGTAAGAATGAATTAGTTATTTCAATCTATTCCTATGAAATGTACTATTTATCAACCTGTCGTGTCAAATCTATTTCTATCTTCGTTTGTTTTATTTTATTTTTTTGATCTATCGATTTAAATGTCTACGAATGTATGTATGATATATATCTATATAACTATTGTATATATTATTCGGACTATTGCGTATTCATCTTCCGACAAAAACCAAAAAAATATGGGTTCTGTCTGAAAAGTAAAGAAACTGGTGTCACAAATAATTTATTTCAATTCCAAACAACAAACTACATGGTTTCCTCTTCAAAGTAATCGCCCTCGAGTCTAATGCCCTTTTCCATCCTTCACTGTCATGCTTCTATGCACTGCTGGAAGGATTCTTCTCGGATGTTCCTCAGCTCCGTCGTTACGGCCCTCTTAATGGCCCCACGCCTTCAAAACGGGTCCTCTTGATCATCCCATTGAGCCTGGGTGGAAAAATGTCATACAGAGCAAAATCAGTTGAATGGGGAGGTTTTCCACTACGGCGATGTTCTTCACGGTCATAAATTGCCGGATGCTTAGGGCATTGTGAGAAGGTGCAATTTCGTAAAGTGAAGCAGCCACGATTTGTCCTAACACAACTTTCGTCTCTTCTCCCGGTCTGAGTGAAGCAAACGCCGCAGAATCTTTTTGTAGACTAGCTGATTCGTCGTCTGGCCCTTTAGCAAGGACTCACTGTGGACGATTCTTTTCACATCGAAGAACGCAATCAGTCCCGTCACTTCTCAGACAGACCTCGTATATCAGTCGAAAGTCTGTGTTTAATCAAAAGCAATAAAGACCAATCTAATTACGAATGCAATTTGCATGTTGGGCCGTCCCTTTTGTTAAAAGATGGTACGACTTAGTGAATATTAACGAGGCGTATCGTTAAGGATTAATCTGGCCTTGCACATCCTCGTTACTGAGTATGACTTCAATCCTCACTGGGTGACCCACACTTGTATCTTTATAATATATAAATCAACACTACGTCATTGAGCCATAGTAATCTAAAGTGGACTGCATTTTTTTGCACTGACTATTTCTCGGGCTAAAATCAAATGTTCTCTTTATGAGAATAAAGAGAAAAAAATTCTATTGTAGCTGAATTTCTATTTCTGCCAATATGTCTGCTTCTCTGTTAGCCTGTTTATCCTATCGTACACTTTTAAGGACACGGGGTGCGGTCATAGTGAAATCAGTGTAACAAGGACCTAGTTTTTGACAAACGAACGCACCTACCCATCATCAAGCAGGATTCCCTCGCATTTTTTTTTTTTTTAACATTGTCGAACAGGTTTTGAAAATCTGTCCACTTTGCGTCCACTAATCAAACAGTTACCCGGGTGACACCAATTTTTCTACAGCTGTTCACCTGCTTACACGGAATCATGTCATCACAGATCAACGAAAGAATCGTTGAAGTAGTGTTACTTGCAACGGAGAACGAGAGAAAAGGAAAAGAATGAAAAAGCGAGAAAGAATTGCGTATTAAAAAAAAACGAACGTTGTGCGGTGTACAATATGAAACCCCTTCTTAACACTTTTCAAGTAGTGCTTAGGCAAACAACAATATGGCGGCTTCCATTCCATCTGTCTTACTTATTTCAACTGAAACCGACAAATGGTTAAGAGGATATATATATATATATATATATATATATATATATATATATATATATATATATATATATATATATATATATATATATCAAGTATGTGGTGCAGTTCAATTTACATTACATGAATCATTCATACAAAAAACAGATATTGAAGTTAATGATATAAATGGCTAGAATACATCTTCGCAAACAAATTTAATAAATGACATTAACCCCGAACCTGTAGATGAATGTTATGATCCCTGTTTATAAATTCCATTTGCATAAGGTCTTTTTTTAATTTTTTTACAAGCTTTCATCTGTTCCTACAGATATCATCAGGTATGAAAATATATTTGTTTTTTACATCCAGGTAATAACAGGACAACGAAAGAATAGGTGTAATCCGAAAAATGTTTTAAGAAATGTGTTATTGTTAATTGTAAGAAATTTTGGAGAAATTAATATATATTAATGTATATTTGGGCAGCAATCTTTTTTTAAAGGAAAATTTAATTAATTTTCTATTTAATTTCACCATCTTTCTTATATTTTCCCGTTCGTTGGGAGTAAAGAAGTTCAAAAATTGTCCATATTGTCGCAAACGCTTTCGACCATTTCTTTTGTCATTTTCAAGAGGATTTCGTTGTAGGTGTTGCCAATTCCGCTTTATGTTTTGACTGTTAAAGATTTATTTTATTTTTCTGCTATTTTGAATAATAGTAGGAGCGTTTATTCCGAGCCTTTACATGTTGGGCAAAACAAAAATTAAATTAAAAATTAGATAGATAGATAGATAGATAGATAGATAGATAGATAGATAGATAGAAAGACTGTCATCTGAGATAGATAGATAGATAGATAGATAGATAGATAGATAGATAGATAGATAGATAGATAGATAGATAGATAGATGTCTGAGAGAGATATGAACATAGAAAGACTGTCGTCTGATATAGATAGATAGATAGATAGATAGATAGATAGATAGATAGATATACTGTTATAGATAGAAACATGAACATAGAAAGACTGTCGTCTGAGATAGATAGATAGATAGATAGATAGATAGATAGATAGATAGATAGATAGATAGATAGATAGACTGTTGTCTGAGTAAGATATGAACATAGAAAAACTGTCGTCTGAGATAGATAGATAGATAGATAGATAGATAGATAGATAGATAGATAGATAGATAGATAGACTGTTGTCTGAGAAAGATATGAACATAGAAAGACTGTCGTCTGAGATAGATAGATAGATAGATGTCTGAGAGAGATATGAACATAGAAAGACTGTCGTCTGATATAGATAGATAGATAGATAGATAGATAGATAGATAGATAGATAGATAGATGTCTGAGAGAGATATGAACATAGAAAGACTGTCGTCTGATATAGATAGATAGATAGATAGATAGATAGATAGATAGATAGATAGATAGATAGATAGATAGATAGATAGATATACTGTTGTCTGAGTAAGATATGAACATAGAAAAACTGTCGTCTGAGATAGATAGATAGATAGATAGATAGATAGATAGATAGATAGATAGATAGATAGATAGACTGTTGTCTGAGAAAGATATGAACATAGAAAGACTGTCGTCTGAGATAGATAGATAGACAGACAGACAGACAGACTGTTGTCTGAGAAAGATATGAACATAGAAAGACTGTCGTCTGAGATAGATAGATAGATAGATAGATAGATAGACAGACAGACAGACAGACAGACAGACTGTTGTCTGAGAAAGATATGAACATAGAAAGACTGTCGTCTGAGATAGATAGATAGATAGATAGATAGATAGATAGATAGATAGATAGATAGATAGATAGATAATGAACAGACTGGGATAGATAGATAGATAGATAGATAGATAGATAGATAGATAGATAGATGTAAATATTTTGGATACAATTTTATGGCTTCAGCTATGGATATTTTGTAAATAATTTTATACTTTCAGGATAAAGGGATGTTTTATAGATATATAGTTTGTAAATGATCTATTGCAGGGGTTATATGCTTTGGTATAAACCTATTTCTTTAAGGTAGGACATTATTTTGACGATTTCAGTATTTTCAAAGCTTTCTCATGTTGCTTTCCTTGTATTATTTATGCCTAAATAGGGTCTAAGTGAGTCATTGGGCTGAAATATGTTTCATCGTGAGTGCAAGTTGGCATATGGTACACGTTTACATATAGATATAAAATATAAAAATGGACACTGAGGTCAACACCGAGCGGCGACACTCTGCTTCATTCTTGAATCCTCCGTATCTGTCGAACATGACATTTTTTTACAGCTTACATACCATCCTCTTCTTTTTTTCTTTTATTTTTTATTCTTCGTCTTTCCTTTATGGGGGGCTGATCCTTACACGGACAGAGACACAACACAAGCACGCCGACTAGAAAATCGATATTTTATTCAGATGAAATGGCACAAAACTTATATATGTTCTATTATCAGGAGTGGCCAAACTGCGGCTTGCGAGCCACGTGTGGCACTCTGACCCTTTATATGAGGCTTGTGGAAATATGTCGGCTGGTCCTTTTTTCATCACAGTTAATATAAAAGGTTAAATAAGAAAATTTTCAAGCTTTATAATTATTTACTGGGTATGACTTGAGACCCAGTTGGATTAAAACGTCATTTTAATGTTCATAGTAAATGTTGTATGTTCCCATTCACATAAATACAGTAGTAAATACTGTATGTTGGTCTGCAGTTGAAGATTCGTCTCCAGCTGTGCTGGTCAAACTATCTGCCTCCGGGCAGAGGATATCCAGACGAGGCTATGTCGGAAGGCGGAGTCTCGTCTCGGGAAACAGCTACCCGCCCCCGTTTTATACGGGGTCTACGGGGAATTTTTGGCTGAGCCTACGGGCTCGGATACGCCACATTAAATTCGGCTGTGTGCTACATCTGACCTCGTGGGGTTGTTGGTAGATATCCTGCAGTTGGAGATTCGACTCCAGCTGTGCTGGTCAAACTTTCTGCCTCCGAGCAGAGAGGATCCCCAGAGGAGGCCCTGTCGAAGGGCAGAGTCTCGTCTCGGGAAACAGCTACCCGACCCCGTTTTATACGGAGTCTACGGGGAATTTTGGGCGGAGCCTACGGTTTCGGATACCCCGCATTAAATTCGTCCTTGTGTTACATCTGACCGCGGGGCGTGGTTGTTAGATATCCTGCAGTTGGAGATTCGTCTCCAGCTGTGCTGGCCAAACTCTCTGCCTCCGGGCAGAGAGGATCTCCAGACGAGGCTATATCGAAGGGCAGAGTTTCGTCTCGGGAAACAGCGACACGACCCCGTTTTATACGGGGTCTACGGGAAAATTTTGGCCACATTAAATTCGGCTTTGTGCTACATCTGACCGCGTGGAGCGGTTGGTAGATATCCTGCAGTTGGAGATTCATTGTTTAATTCACTTGACTCACTTCTAGCTGTTGACCTCTTCTTCTACCCGCCGCTGGCGAATCTTATATGCGTTGTTCTTGTCCTAAGTATTATCGTTCATTACCAACCTTCGTTTAATTATTCTATTCAGTAACCTTCCCTGGGTTACAATATAAAAAAAAAATAGAATTAAAATTATTTCAGAATTAAGAATATTTAAGAATCCTAATTTTAATGTTAAATCTGTGTGAGGCATTGTTCTTTAGTGCTGAAGGAAGACATGGTGGGGGGCAGATGGATTAAAGAAATTCCCGGTCAGCAGGAGTTACAGGGGAATGTCAGAAGACTGAGATCATGGGTAAGGGGTTTAAAGATTTGGGTGCGCCGAGGGTGTGGATTGTTCACATGTGTATGTAACAAAATCGTATGTGTAAATTGTGTTTATGACTAATTTGTTAAGTAAGATTTTGTTCTGGGTATTTTATATTCTGCGAGTGAATCGAAAAAATGTATACGTTGAAGTACCAAAAGTCATAGGTTAGCTGTATGTAAAGATCCCCCCCCGCTTCCTTGGTGCTGTAGAAATGCCCAGACCTAAATATGAGCTCCGATATCGAGTGAGTTAGTGTGAACTTGATAAAATCCAGAGAAGAATTTGCAATGTAATTGGTCCTGACTTGACATCTCGGCTTTGGTCACTTTCCCATCACTGTAACAATAGATTCTCTGCCTTTTCTATAAATATGTTCATGGTAATTGTTCTGATGATCTTCCTTTTACTTTTTTCTTTTTTTTTTTTTTTTTTTTTGGTTATTTTACATCCGCCACGGCAAATTGCACATATGGGAACTACTTAGGACTACATAGAGACTTGAGGTATTACGGTGACTGTATTAAGAATGGTAAGTAAGAATCTGTTGTTTTGGCGTAAGGAATACTGTGGTATGTTTTTGGCTCAGTAATTATGGCTAACTAAGTTTAAGATAAGACAGACTGAAGACCAGTCTTCCCCCATTCCCCCTTTTGGCTTTGTGCCACATTTTTCTATTTGCAAAAAAAATATATGGCTTTCCACTATGGTACCTAGAATTTATGAATTTAAGCGCAATACTGGATTTGGCGGCAAGGTCTCATCATTTTACAGTTGAATCGGCTAGATGTAACCGCAAGTTCTATGCTAACAGTTTCTTCTATCGCACTTTTCGGCTTCTAACACTTCAGTCGAAATTTGCTGTTTAAAAACGTAAATGCAATGTTAATCGTTATCTTCTGTCTTTTTAATTCTTGTTCTCTCTCCTTAATAGTGTTTTTTTTTTCTCATATTCTCTAACACTCAGTAACTCCTTGCGTCTTTGTGGCTTTATTGCTTTGCTTTGCTTTGCCTGAAGCGATTCAAAAAATATTTCGTTTTGTTTTAAAGAGGTAAATAATTTCGAGACCAACTGATAAAGGTTCCTTTTAACCACGGCGGCTGGGATGTTCTTCTGGCGCCATATAGGTGGACAAAACAACTCATGACTCACTAGCAGGACAGACCGGGTTCTATAGACTTGGATGATAACTGGTCTACCGCACAAAGAAATAAATAGCAATCGACTGCAGGAAAAATTCTGCCTCATCAGTTATGTATCGTGTGTATCACTCATGGCAGATAACTGACTGCCAGATTAAGAAGTATCAATTCAAAATAATTTTTCGTAAGATAACTTGTTACTGATTATCCGATTCCCTGTCAGAATAAGAAGACTTTTTTTTTCTTTTTTTTTTTTAAAGTATCACCCCAAGCAAGGCTGGAGGCCACTATCACGCGAGGGGTTATAGAAGGGTTGGAGGAAGAGCAGATAGGAGTGGTAAAGGAGAGAATGTGGAGAAAGAGAAAGACAGTGGGTCGATCAAAGCAAGGGGGTTACAGAAGATTTGGAGCGAGAGCAGATAGGAATGAAAGGTGAAAGGATGTGGGGAAGGGAAGTGGATACATCAAGGCAACTGGAGATGTCGATTGACGCTACACTTAAACCGTTGGAGATTGTATTTGTCAGGGAAACAGTAATAGGGAAGGGGTGGGAACGGGATGCCAGCCTCGTGGGACGTTTAAATTCACGAGGCCGAGGGACAAGCGAAAGCAGCTCCTCGGAGCAATTACCGTGAAAGTAAAAGTCTTCGAGCGGCTAATTCCATCTTTTTAAGTTGAAATCAGCCGCTCGAAGACAGTCATTGCTTTCATTGTCTTCATCATCGTGTCTACATTGGTCCACGTGCCAACAGACCCAGTATCGTGTACGGATCCATCTAGCCCGGTGAAATGTAGCAATACGACGCGTCACCGATTCTATAAAGCAACGTCAGTCGGCCGATTTGCCAGGTCAGGACTAATAACATTGTGGATTCTTCCTTGAATTATATCAAGAATATCTAAATATATAGCAGAAGCCCCAGATTATGTATATGATAAAACATACAAAACATTTTTTTCTGTATTACAATTGTTAATTTGAACGCTTCTTTCATCTTTCATCATTCTCATTTGTGGAATGTAGAAGCTATTGATCCGAATCTTGTATACCAGCCTAGCATCTTTAAATGGTGTCATGCAACACTTAATGGCTTATGGCCATATCACGTTGAAACATTGGTTCCAGTATGATCACCGAATTAAGCAACGTCAACCCTAGTCGGTACCTAGGTGGGTGACCACCAGGTGCTGTAAGCTTGGATATGCGGGTGGTGTAATGGATTGGAAATTGGAGAGCCGAGTTCCAATTCCAGTCGGGTTTTTTTATATTCAGTTATGCACAAATACCCTAGGGAATTCACCTCTTCTCCCTGCAGCTATGGATTAATTAGTATAACCTGCATCAGTAAAATCATTGTTATCTCAAAAATATTCTTAGAATCTAAAAATATCTTCTGGCTTTAAATAATCTGCAAAGGGTAGATAAACCGTCAAAAACAAATCACTCGGAAAGTTAACGAACTTTGTAATAACATTTAACAAATTGGTCTCACAGATTGTGAGTTCGATCTTTGTTCTCAACAAACGACTGAATGTGAAATTGTTTTAATACGAAAGTTCATCCAGTACAAACCTTAAGAGATACTCATGGCAATGGTTTACTGAATCAGGTGTGTTATATGAATGCAAGAAGGTGTAGTAGGAACGGAATAAGTGAGGTAGATAAAGCTTTTGCCAGAGGGTTTGAAGTGGTTAAGAAATATTCAGGAGTTTATTCTACACAATAGCAATTCTCGGGGAAAAATTATCTGAGTGGAACTTCCTCTTTACAATTGGAATACGAAAGAAATCAGGGTAATTCGTCTCCGTGGCTAGTTCTAGCTGTAAAGATCTGAACGGGTGAAACTAAAGAATGGAGCCCTCATCTGAACATTTGCCATGGAAATAGCGATAAAATAGCGACAGGCTTGCAACGTTGCCTCTTTGAGGAAAGGGATTGTAGAATGGGAAATAAATCATCGCCTATAACACCGTATGAACGATTTTGATCAGGGCTGGAAAGTGAGGATTGAGTTACTCCTGCAAAAATATGGCAGCGACACTCCAGTTTTGGTCTAATCTGACTCCTTTAAGTATAAAGAGTGACAGAAAGAGTTAAGTACTTATTGGACAGGAAATTTGAGCCGATTATTTTTTTTTTTACCTGCATCTTTAAGAATGGATCGTATCTATAAGTTCCCCTTTAGATTTGGATTGAACTTGAGTCCTTATAGACGTCCAAAGCCTAAAGCCTCTTATTTAGTGCGACCGCTCATTTTGAAAATACAGGGTGTCCATAAAGTTCGTGTGCACTTTAAAAAATTTATAACTTTATTTGTATTTGCGATAGAAATAATCTGTAAAAAATGTTATAAAGTTTTATGTACCTAGTTTTAAGTATAGCTAAAATAACTAATGTCATTTCAGGCATTACTGTAAATCAGTTGGCAAATGTTTTCTGTGAACTGCAAAATCGTATTACCCTTTGTATTGCTAATGATGGCGGACATGAGGAAAACTTAAATAAAATTTCAATAAAACCTTAAAAAATATAGATTTACTTCTTTCTAATCCTTTTTACAAATTATTTCTATCGCAAATACAAATAAAGTTATAAATTTTTTTTAAGTGCACACAAACGTTATGGACACATTGTATAACGTTTTAGTTTTTTAAAGATATGATTTTGATGGAAAATTGTAGAACGCCTTTTTCCATTCGCGTTATGAAAACTAACATTTAAAAAATAATAAACATATGAAAAACCATTTTAATGTCTTTTAATGTCTTTTTGTTTCTGAATTACACTTTATATAAGATGTGATCGTGAGAACACTATTCTAGTTGACCATTAATTCTGTGTATTGAATTCAATCGTCAATGTTGTCCAACTCTTGTCGGCTGCTATCAGCTTATTGTATAAACATCTATAATAAATATGTGAGAAACTAATTTTATTTATGCATATTACGCAGTGTTTATGAGTGAAGTTGCTTCACATATATACATATTTGCATATGAAGGTACTATTACTTTCGACTTTTATAAGTACTTTTATTTACATAACTTTATACGTTAATACAAGTGCATAGTTATAAATTAAATAACTATGTTTTATTATATCGTTGTTTACGATTTACGAATTATTTGGAATCTACTGTTTTAAAAAATCTACATATATGCATAGGATATATATATATATATACAGGGTGCTATGGGTAAACTTTATATTTTTAATTTCGGACATGCGCATTTTTTGTTTTGCCAACAGCACAATATAGCAGGGTCAGATGGGCAACGTCTGTGAGAAAAAGAACACCATGACACAATTCACTCCACCAGAAATTTAGAAACAGCATGCTGTACTTCTGGGCATTCGCGTCGAACATTTCAGAGTGTTTGGGTGTCAATCTGAGAACAGCGCAGAGGATTCAGAAAGAGTTGGATGAGTGTAATGGTGATTACGAAGGTACGGCAGCTCGGAAAAACCCTATGATAAGAAAAGAACTCCTGAATTTGTGGACTAGGGCCTCAAACTAAACCCGGTGGCCTATATCAAATGTCTTGTGGGTGTAGTGTTGCCTTGGTTCAAGAGTGTAGCTGCTGGAAGGCCTTATGTCTGGCAATAGAACTCTGCACCATGCCACACAAGCAGAAGAATCCCTGTCATGGCTTTCAGACCTCCCCTTACATCTGGCCACCTAACTCCCCAGACTGAAACCCCCCTGATTATCATGTATGGTGCACAGTTAAGCGAGAGACCAACAAAACTCCTTGTAACACCAAAGATAAACTGAAGGTAAGGATTATGGCAGCATTCACCAACTTAAATAAGGTGACTGTCCAGAAGAGTTGCAGGAGATTCCAAAGTCGTCCGGAGTACTTGGCTGAAGCCAATGGCGATTTTATTGAATGAATCTACTCTTTAGCATTTCAAGATATTTTTATGCAAATTTGGTAAATATATCTCTTAAATGAGATGTCGACGACAATTTATCCATTGCACCTTGTGTGTGTATATATATATATATATATATATATATATATACGAAGTATGTCAAAATAGAAACAGAACTGAAGTGACAAATGGCAAATACAAACTATAAGTTTTCCTCTTCGAAATTATCCCATATCGATTCTAACGCACTATCCCCAACTTTCTCTGCCACGGCTCCATGTACTCTTGGAAGGTTTCTTCCAGAATTCTCCGCAAATCCGTCGTAACGCTCTCTTGATGGCATCCACGTGCGGAAAACGGGTGCTCTTGATTACCATCACCGTACTGGAAAAACCTTCCTGCTCACCCGACCTGGCTCCGTGTGATTTTTTTCCTTTTCCAGACGTTTCAAAATCATGCTCTGTATCTGGTGGACTAGCCGACTAGTGGTGCATTATAGCTGAACTCCGAGAAGTTAGACCGTGTGCAACAGGTACTAAAGCAGAAGGAGGCAGCATTAGTTGAACGCAATGGTGTACTGTTTCTCTACGACAATGCCAGGCCAGGGATACCATACGGCGACTTGGCTGGGAGACATTGTGACATTCACCTTACTCCCCAGACCTTATGCCAACAGATTACAACCTCTTCCATTCACTGGACAACCACCTTCGTGTGAAATCCTTTGCAAATGAGGCAGACTTACGACGGACAGTCACAAACGTCTCTGAATCCAAGAGCCTGATTTTTTACCAGCAGGGCATTGCTGCAGGTACGTTGGCAAATGTTTCTGGATGCCAATGGCGATTACTTTGAGGACTAGCGGTATGTCAAATTTGCTGTATACATTTTTTCTAATAAATCAGAATCGGTAGGGTCTTTTTCTTTTCTTTTTTTTTCTATTAGAGTGGAGAGAATAATAGTTTATGAGGTCATTCTTGAGAATAAATTTTTCTGTAAACTTTCAATTAGTGATCGTAATTGGCTCTTATGAGCATAATATTTAGAAATGAAATGCGTTATTAGTTTCAGTTTCAAAAGTAAAATCTATCGTGTGTTCAACGCTATTAAGTCAACTTACAAGTTCTGGTAAAATGACGCAATGTAGATATATTATTAGCGTTGCATCTTTCTATCTAAATTAAGTAGAATTTTCTGGTAGAATATTTCTAAAAGGGCCACTTTGTAGAAACTCTAAAAATAGATAAGCGAAAACGTTGTTTCAATTCATTCAAAGATGTTCTATTTAAATCTGAACGGACAGTGAATTTCTGTTAGACCTTTGATGAGTTTCTCTTGGTTTCGAGTCAAGTTTATTTTTATATTCACAGGGTATAAGAGCAAAATTGTCCAAATCGTGTAACAGCAAAATTGCCCAATTGTTAGATAAGCTTTGAACCGTTCTATCTTAGAAATGATTAAAGATATCTTCCTGGAATTCTCCTAGATTTTTATAACACTATTGGATTCTACTTTGAGCAATACGAATGCATAATTACTCTCCAATCTTAACAGAAGAATCGTGATGAAATTGATCAGAAACGAAAATGACATGTTCACCATTAATTAGTCATAACTAATGATCGGAAGCTCATGAAGGATTGAAATTAAGTTCAAATATATATTATTCCAGGATCATTTTCCAACTTATTCAAGATGATCTTCACCCTTTTCTAACCTTCTAACTTTCTGTCCTGGAGTAACAAGGTGCCTCACACGCCTCATGTACAATTGCATTTCCAAGTCTTTTTTCACTGCTCTTTGGACTGTCATGGCTGAAACTTCTCTCTCATGTGCCAAAGGTCTAATATGTTAGATTAAGCTTTGAACCGTTATATGTTAGAAATGGTTAAAGATATAAAGGTTTTTATAACACTTCTGGACTCTACTTTGAGCAATACGAATGTATAATTACTCTCCAATCTTAACAGAAGAATCGTGATGAAATCGATCAGAAGCGAAAATGACATGTTCATCATTAATTAGTCATAGCTAAGTATCGGAAGCTAATGAAAGATTTGGACTGCCATAGCTGAAACTTCTCTCTCACGTGCCAAACGTCTTATGGATGGCGTTAGATCTTTTTTTAATTGATCTCTTTAGCTCTAAGTTGAAATGATAATCCCTCTTCCTGGTGTGACATCCTGATCTAGTTTTCCTCTCCATTCGCCGTTCTCTTGCTGGTTCTTGAATGGATTTTGAAGATGGATGCCATATTATGAATGTTGGTACAATTACTGAAGGCCTGAATGATCTTTTTCCTCGCACCATTGCTCAGTTGGGAAGAACATAATGAGGCTGACACAAAACGATTTTAACCTGTTCTCGTTCTAGCTGAATAAGTCAAAAGTTCTTTTTCAGTGATTATTACGACAAATCGTGTCAAGATGGCTAAACGTATTTCCTGAAAACTTGGAAAAAAGAAACTCAATTAGTTTAGTGGTTTTTTTAGATATTAAACATTTTTGTACGATGGACAGTTATACTGTTAAACGATTTGGACAATTTTGCTGTTACACCCGCTATATCAGGTAGAAACGTAGCAAAGAAACTTGACGATGAGTTATTTTCCGAGCCTCGTTTGGTTCTTTTCGAGAAATGAAGGTCGAAAATCGAGAAAAAGCCAGTAGAGCGTTTCTGTTGTTAACGCGGTGGAGTTTGAATGTGGATTTTCACACACACGCGCTTGCGCACAACACAAACACACGCACGATAATATGAAAAGCTTGTTTATACACAGGCACACATACATATAGATATATATGGTAAAATATAGTTTTAAGGTTTGCTATAATTATAGGTTAAAGTACTAAATATCAGGGATAGAACATATGTAAATATAAAAGTGGACACTGAAGTCGCCTCTGGGTGTGGAGTTAATTGTACACTTGTATATATATATATATATATATATATATATATATATATATATATATATATATATATATATATATCAAAATAAAAAGAATGAACAGTCAGATTTATAATCCAGAGTTCTTTTACATTTGATGAATACATATTTTTAAAAATAATTATATATATATATATATATATATATATATATATATATATATATATATATATATATATATATATATAATTATTTATGTCTTATCAAGTGATGATGTTGAATGTATTTTGCACTCTTTTAAGAATAGTATTTGTTGGTGATTGGAATTTATTCCGTTTACACCAATCCTATACTTGGGTGTATATATACATATATATATATATATATATATATATATATATGTGTGTGTGTGTGTGTGTGTGTGTGTGTGTGTGTGTGTGTGTGTGTGTGTGTAGTGTATTTAAGCAGCAATCTTTCTTTCATGCCAGTTTTTTAATGAAAAATATGAGAGTCAAGGTGCTTTGATTAAGTTTTTTATCTAATTTTTCATGTGATCTTATAATTTTTTTCTTTTCAGTAGATAAATCATATAAAAACTGTCCAAAAGCTGTTTTTTCCAAGCGCTTTCGGCTATACATTTAGCCATTTTCAATGTTGAAATATATTAACTGTTAAAAAAACATAGATTGTTGTATGCATGTATTTATATAATTCATAACATATTTATTGACAACACAAATATAATAGCATGGTCTATATGTAAAATAAGGCTAAAAATAATGGAAGCCTTATTAATGAAAACAAAAAAACAACGCATAATAATATCAACTACAAACATGGACATAATATCTTGACCGTGTTTTGAAAATGAAAACATTATATAAATACATACATACAATAATCTTGTGCTCTGATAAAAAGAACAATTGGACAGTTTTTTATATAATTAATCTACTGAAAAAAAATTATATGATCACATGAGAAATTATATAAAAAGCTTAATCAAAGCACCTTAACTGTCATATTTAATGAAACTTGCACATATATATATATATATATATATATATATATATATATATAAATTCTCTAAATTTGACCATGTCTCTCACACTATCCCCCACCACCCTCTATGTACTCTATTACTAGCTTAATACTACCCTTCAAAAGTGTATATTTTAAATTCATTTTTTCACCCTTGAAAGTGAAGTCTGAAGATCCAGAGAAAAATAAAATCTCTGGTGAACAAAATTATAACTAATGGGACCTTAAAGTGGTCTGTCTTTTTCTTTAAATTATATATATATATATATATATATATATATATATATATATATATATATATATATATATATAAAATATTAGTGGTAAATATACACATACATATGCAATCATATATCTAAAATATATAAATATATATACATACATGCATACACATACATATATATATGTATAAAAAATAATTCCAAGAGGATAAAATCCAGGTAGAACTCAATGTCCAGGACAGAGTAAGGATATAATATAAAGGCTTAAACACTAATATTCCATGGTCATAATTTATTCCATTGGAATCGTAAATACGATCCAATTCATCAGACCTACAAATTCAAATTTTGAAATGTAGGTCTGATGAATTGGATCATATTTACGATTCCAATGGAATAAATTATGACCATGAAATATTAGTGTTTAAGCCTTTTTATTATACATACATACATATATATATATATATATATATATATATATATATATATATATATATATATATATATAAGAAATCTGTCTAGAAATTATCCAACCATTTTAATAGTTCGAGAACGAATTGCACTACCTGTGATGTAACTTACATAGGAGGTATTTATGCATGTGTAAACAGACGCTCTTCCATGTGGTTACTCATTCGGTAGTCAGCATTGCATTCAAAACGAATATCTAGTATTCTAATGATTAAGAAGGATGGTTAACATTAATTTCAGTGTTTAAGAAAATCAGGTCTACTCAAACACGTGCACGCACTAAACATATGTATAGTAATAATATATATGTGTGTGTGTGTGTGTGTGTGTGTGTGTGTGTGTGTGTGTGCATGTGTGTGTGTGTGGCTGGGGTTGCCCCTACTTCCCATGAGTAATAAGAACATTGCAAACAACAAGCCTTTGTCCTATCAATTTTATCTTTACAACAATCCTCATTTTTTATGTCTTTTTCTTCATTTATTTCGCATTCCGATTGTTTTCTTTTCAGCACCCCTCGAGGTGCCCTCTCTCTTTCTTTCTTGCATTTTTCATCGATTCTCTCTCTCTCTCTCTCTCTCTCTCTCTCTCTCTCTCTCTCTCTCTCTCTCTCTCTGTTCGTTTTTGCTTTCGTCAAATGTCCTCTCTTTTTTTGTTTATATTTCTCTTACCATAAGTTTTATATCACTTCCTTCTAACCATTTTTTTTTATCTTTCATTCTTCCCTCTTTCCCTGACCTCCTTTCAAATATTTCTGTTTCTTTCTTTCTCTTTTTTTTTTTTTTTGTGAATGCGCACGCGCAATGGACGGTCTATTTCATCTTTGTCTTCGTCTTTCCACCAATGTACAGGGTGGTCCGAAAGTCGTGTCACCCCTACCAAAATGTAATGAGAACACTAGAAGAACAAGTAAGACAGTAATACAAAGCACATGTACTGGATTCAGTTGATTCCCTTTCATTGACGCCGTATGAGCGACACCATTTTCGTGGCACAAAATAAAGCGGCGCCATGTCTTTTGTGATATTTTACGAAGCTGGTCTTTGCTGATTGTTTGTTGCATAGGCTCTCCGAACGGTGTCATTCAGCTGATAGGTATTCTGGTATCGTTCATGTGAAACTCTTTCCTTAATGATAATACCCCCACAGAGCGTTGAAATAGAAAATTATCTTAGGCAGGGTGACAAGACTTTCGGACCAACCTGTACATCCTACCGTATTCTTACCGCTTCTTTTTTGTTTTCTTTCTCTCTGACACATTCTCTTTCTCTTTTCCAACTCCTCAATCTCTCCTCCCACCACCCACCACCCTCCCTCTCTCTCCCTCTCTCTCTCTCTTTCTCTCTCTCTAAAAAAAATACTTTCATCATTATTTCTTTATTTCCATTCTCCTATTCTGCATGCATCTGTTTCTCTCTCTTCTATCTCTCTCTTTCTTTCTACCTTTCTCTCTCTTTCACTGTCTTCTCCCTCTCCTTCTTTTTCTCTCTCTTTCTCTCTTTCCTTCTTCTCTTTCTCTCTCATAGTGTCATTCTTTTAATCATTCTTCACTCTTTGTCCTTTTACTCTTCATTCTAGGGAATTAAGGGAATCTGACACAAGGCCAAATTTAAAGTGGTAGGCCAACACGTACATAGAACAAGAGGAAAAAATGCTCAAGCCCCCTCAACACTTCAGAAGCTTCAGACGCCAGTAATTAACCCTAACCCACTCCCGAAAATATTGTATTGCTTGGTGAGACGACCCCCTGCGTCTCGAGTACATTATACTACATTTTAACCCGAAGGGTTTCTGACTAGGCCAGGATTTTATCTGTGTCAATTATTCCTCTCTCCTCTGCATTTATATCTCAGTTGTCCTTTCCTTATCTATCTATCTATCTATTTATCTATCTATTAGGTTGGTGCAAAAATAATGTCGTTTTTTGACGTTCAACTTCATGTGAGAAAACGACATTATTTTTGCACCAACCTAATATGTATCTATGTTCATAGCTATCTATCTCTGTTTATAGCTATCGATCTATATCTATCTATTTATCTATGTTCATAGCTAGCTAGCTAGCTAGCTATCTCTCTCTCTCTCTCTCTCTCTCTCTCTCTCTCTATCTATATATATATATATATATATATATATATATATATATATATATATATATATAATTAATAGGCCAGTTAATGAAATTTGAGGAATAAAAAGGCAATAAAATAATAACAATACTGGCAATAAGATTGATGATATTTATTATATATTAGCTTTTTGACTAAATTGAAACACGAAGAGAAATATTTTAAAGTCGGAATTTTCGAACACGCCTGTGCCCTTTTTCAACGAGACAAGGAATAAACAAAGAAGTGGGACTTACTCTTCCGAGATAAGTTGTTGTTGGTTAGAGGGATCCCAGTGGAAATCATATTCTCTGAGTAAACCCAAATTCCTGTTTAATCCCTCGATATATTAAAACTCCGATAATATTGCAGATTCTTCTTTTGATTTTATCAAGGTGCTCAAGGTAAATAGCAGGGGCACTGGACCATGTGTGGCAACAACATTATAATCATGGACGAATTGTAGACAGATATGTATGATAGACTCTGGAGTGGAACATTATCTTTAGTTTTGGAGGCAATAAAATTAACAAGCCATCTTTTGCCCCAGTTAACAACGGACTTGAGGTTGTTTTGGACATTGGCTGCCATTTTGAACTTCTCGAGGAAATATATATATATATGTGTGTGTGTGTGTGTGTGTGTGTGTGTGAAGAGATTGAGATGTGTCCTTTTAGTTACATTATGCTTTACAAAAGTCCCTTTCTTGGTCGGTATTTTTAAGTAATAACCTTCGTAATCTTTGTCTACATATAAGTCAGTCCGATTTTTCTTAAACTCGACCAAGTTTTCTCATATTACTCTGCCTTAACCTTCTCATCTCTCTGTTTCTTTTTCTTACCTTTTTCCATGTTTTCCTCAATCTCCTAAGCCCCTCTCTTCTTCATCCTTACAAAAGCTTGTCGAGTAAATTTAAGAGCCACTAACCTTTCACATCAATCGTTATTCCTCATCGCTCCTTATCTTCATCTGATAAAAATAATATTTTTTAAACAGAAAGCACTCATTTCTTTTGACATGTTTGCTTTTCTCGATGACATTGATTAGATCAAAGGTTCGAATCCAGCACCCACCCTTTACTGTCAAAATGCACAGTAAAAACAAAAACCGCGATGGCTTTTTTTTTTCTTTTTACTCTGACTCTCCTTTTTGTTTTTTCTAAGAAAAATCATCAAACACCGGCGTCGCTTGCGCGTTCAGAAAGTCTATATAAAGCGGTTTGGTTTTAATCTCCCAAGTAAGATAAAGGAGGCCTTTTAATCGTTGTGCAATGGGTAACAAGCTAATTTCACATACTATTACTACTGTATTGCTTTCTCGCTGCTCTATACTTGCGGCTTTGTACCTCAATTAACTAAGCCTATTTCTTTGTTTTTATGTGCCGTGTCCTTTCAGGACGTAGGTGATCATGCTCCCTCTATCCCTTGCGTCTCTCAACAGGTTCCTTCCCTCTGCTTCCTCCACCAGACAACATTCTGTCATCCACCTGCTCAAGCTTGTCAGGTATGTGACACACTGCTTTCCCTTGTCTCTCTTTCCCTCTATTTGACCCATGAGTATCAGATTCTCCAGGCCCTCCTTCCTCATCCCAGAAACTTCAGCTGCCTCTTTCGGATAAGTATAAGCCTTCTCCTTGTTTGTAACCTCTCTAAGACCCCATCATTGCTCACATGCTTGGTCTATGATATTCTTAGCATTCTTCTGTAGAACCACATCTCCTTTGTCTCAAGTCTCTTCCTCATCCTTGAGGAAATTGTCCAACATTCTATAAAGAACAGATGTCACTTAACAGCTCATTATTCTTTTCTTTGTTACCAAAGAAATCCTGCTGTCTCGCAATACTCTGCTCAGCTTTTGGAATGTGTCCTTGACCATCGCAATACGTCTATGGATCTCAGTGTCACATTGTCTTCTGTCAAGATGCTTCCCAGATGTTTAAACTTCTGCATCTGTTTGATTTTAGTGTTCCCAATCTACAAATCTCATTTCGGGCTCTTCCTCTTACTGATGACCATTCATTCTGTCTTCTTGTAGTTTATGCTTCATCCACCTTCTCACTATCTGTCACTACCTTCTGTAGGAGATTTTGTAATTTCTTTTCCGTGCCTGCTATCAGTACTGTGTCATCTGTGTATCTTATGTTGGTAAGATTGTGGCTGCCAATGCTAAATCCCGGTAGGGTTTTCAATTCTCTCAGAATTGCCTCGCTGACTATCGATAAAAGAACGTATCTCACAAGAGAATAATGGTAAACGATCTAGATCTATAGATTTGGTAACTTCACTCATGACTGGTTGAATCATACTTACGGTTTTCAGTCGGATTAAACTAAATTTAATAAGCATTATTTCATTTTTGACATTTTTTTAAAATTGTTTCTATTGTTCCC
Organism: Acanthosepion esculentum; assembly: GCA_964036315.1. Taxonomy (NCBI): domain Eukaryota; kingdom Metazoa; phylum Mollusca; class Cephalopoda; order Sepiida; family Sepiidae; genus Acanthosepion; species Acanthosepion esculentum. The sequence continues at coordinate 23,580,026 of OZ038501.1, read as the reverse complement.
ATGTTTTATTATGGCCTACTAGTGTTGTACTAGTGTTGTACCCATGCCATCAAAAATGACGGCGACTGTTTAAAAGCTTTAATAGTAAGATGCTATGAAACAAAACTCTTGAAACACTTTATTGAGATTCAATAAAACAAAGATAAAGAATTCACAACTAAAATAGAGGCCAATGGTCCGTTTAATTAATCCGTTCCCTTTATATTTTTTAGATCTTCAATGATATCTATCATTCATTGATTACTCCTGGTATTATATAAATCACTTTTTGCTCAGTACCTTTTCATGTTAAAAAGATTATGTTTTTAATATAACAGTGACTTGGAAATATATCTCGTACGAAAAAATAGCAACAACACGACAAAGACGGCGACGACAAAGCTTGTTTCAATAACAAGTTTATACAATGCGATCACTTAATAGACAAAGTTATCTGAGTGCCTCACATGAAAGGCTTGAACAAATATGACTACAATCAAAGAAATATAGGCGTAAAGGAACTGATTAATTAAACGGTTCATTTTGCTCGGGAACTAATTTTATGTATATGCAGATAAATATTTTATTTGGATATATTATTAAAATGACTAAGGTAAGTAATTACTCATAAATTTACTAAATTAAATAGATTTACCTCTCTTCCAACTACAGATGGGACAGAAAATATATAAATAAGTATTCGGTGATAATTATTATATTCTTTGATTCATGCAAATGCATTTTATGCTCTGTTGATTGATTTGAGGTAACAACGCCCACAACAGAGACACAGACAGACAACATGAGAAATATATATATATATATATATATATATATATATATATATATATATATATATATATATATATATATGAATGTTCCCGTGCCGTCAAAAAGGACAGCAATTAGAAAGTTTTAATAGTAAGATGCTATGTAACAAAAATCTTGAAACACTTTGAGATTTAATAAAACAAAGATAAAGAATTCACAACTAAAATAGAAGCCAATGGTTCGTTTAATTAATCCGTTCCCTTTATATTTTTTAGATCTTCAATGGTATCTATGATTCATTGATTACTCCTGGTATTATATAAATCACTTTTTGCTCAGTACCTTTTCATGTTAAATATTGTATGTGTTTAATGTAGGCATCTCTGCTTTTCGCTAAAATCAGTATAGCATGATGAAAAAGGCCCCAAACTTAATAAAACAAAGTTTTATCGTCAAAATATTTATGTTATTATTAAGAGGAAAGACCAAAGTATTTTTTAACTGTTTTTTTTACATTTTTCTAAACCTTTCTAACACGTTAGAAATTTTTATTAAAATCCTGTTTTTTTATGTCATCAAAATAGGTAAATTTTACAATTAGTTTTGCGCTTTTTTCCCGTGAAAAACACATTTGAAAATTCTTGCAAAAATCAAATAATTGTCGGATTTTAATGAAACTTTTAGAACTTATTCACAAATAAATTAAATTATTTTTTAATTTTTTTGTTTTAGAAAATCTTCGTAAAAAATATTTTTTTACATATTTTCGAGAAATTAAATTTTATGTCCCAATTTTTTTTATTAGTTAAAAGTAGGACCCCTTGGAGAATGTAAGTTAACCAATTTTTTTATTCAAACTTTTGCTCCTTTTCTGAAAATTTGATCCGAATGGTAAACTAAAAAATCTAATAAAACTTTGACATTATTTAATTGCTTTTGTAAATAAGTTATATTAAGGACACTATTGTCTTAAGAAAAAATTCGATGAATAATGAATTTTTGCAGAAACATTTCATTTTTTAAAATTTTAATTATAATAATTTATCATAATATAAAAATCGTTTAAAATTCTGCATTGCTTTGTTTCTTTTAGGTGATATTGTAATTAAGTGGTAGCTATATTTACGAATCAAAACTTGTAAAGCTTAATAAGTCGTTTTGAACCAATATTGTTTAAATGATTTTTAATTTTTTTTTTTTTACTTTAAGCATTCCCATTTTTCATCTATGGTAGTCTATACGTAATATTATTATGTAAAGATCGTGTGTTCTAAGAGTTGCCCTCTCTTTACAGAGAAATTTGCTTGTCTTCCATTCGTTATTCATTGCTTACGTTTCAACAGGTTTTGAACATCATCCCTTCAGTTTTGAAACTTTAAAATTTAAAGCAAGTTTTACATTTTTTAATTTCTATTTCACGAAATATATTTATTTTATGGATTTATTTTAGTGTGGGTCATAAATTATTGAGTTACCTTTAGCATGGTACATCATTTCAGTTATTAACTTGCTAGGTAGTTAAAAACCAAAACAAAATGCCTTCACTTAGATTTCGTAAATTTATATCAATTCTGGTCATCCATACTAGCTGTAATCTCGGAGATTATCCATATGTCACTAAAGACAAAAGAAAAACATGACCCGTCGTTAAGAAATTCTTGTATATTACTTTTTTTATGTTATAAGTAAAGTTTGTTTCAAATCAAATTAATTTAACTTTAAATTTTCTAATTTTATTCAAATTACGTGTTACAAATATATATTTACTTTTTGGAAAATTTTTAAAACCGATAATTTTGTTTTGTTTACAAATTCCTTAAAATTAAGACAATGGTCGCTTGTAAGAAGATTTTCTGAAATCGGACAAAAAGTTGAGATTCTGATCTATATCATTTCTATTTGAAATATACCAGAATACTTTGCTTACTGGAAATAGTAAATTTAATCATTTAGCTTTCAGTTAAAGCTAAAATGAAATCTTCAAGAATGCGTTTTCATTTTTTTAAATTAATTTTAAACCTTATATATCGAAAATGTTAGCGAAAAGTGGAGGTCCCTAGTTTAACATAACAGTGAAAGTGAAATATCACTCATAAGAAAAAGATTAGCAACCGAACGACAAGGCCTATTTCCAGACCAAAATCAAGCAAGATGACCGTTTAATATACAAAGGTATATGAGTGCCTCACATCAAAGGCTTGAACAAATAAGACTGCAATCAAAGAACCATAGGCGTAAAGGAACTGATTAATTAAATATTTCATTTTGCTCGGGAAGTAATTTTGTCTAAATGCAGATAAATACTTTATTTTTGTATTTTTTTTAAGCTTATCACCCCAAACAAGCCACTAGCACGCAAGGGGTTACAGAAGTTTTGGAGGAAGAGCAGATAGGAGTGGTAAAGGAGAGGATGTGGAGAAAGATAGTGGACCGATCAAGGCAAGGGGGATACAGAAGATTTGGAGCTCAGTCGCTAACTATCCCCTTCTCATTAACAAGGCGTCTACCAGAGGAGGACTGACATTGAAAATAAATTTAAAACAATTCTTCGAGACAGACACTTAGGGGCTGATGATAGACGAGTAGGGAACCACTTGAAATAGACTATACCCATGTTGAGGTAATTTTTGGCTTTTTGCTGTAAAAATACATATGCTCTTTTATAATAAATACATCGATCTCTCTGTGGATCAGTTTTAATAATTAATATTACTAGGATCCACCCGGATTATATACCGACGGACCGATTACCTGTACTGGGCTGGGGAAGAAGTTTTAGAAATGACAAGACAGATACAATCACATCATAATACACAAACACGTAAATATATTTAGATATATAAACACGCAAAAACATGGACGACACAGGAAATGGAGAAATCCATGTCAAAGAAAATAATATCAGACATATATATATATATATATACAATTAAAAGCATATACAAGCAATCACACACACGCACACATACACTAATGAAAACATATACAGAGCCACCAAGATTCAAACCTAAAAGTATTAATAAGCGAGTAGAAAGAAACTATCAATATTTTACATACATTGACAAAGATACATACATAAAAAGAGGGTAGAATTGAAAAATTCATATTCGGCTATGGACAAAGCGAAGAAAAATGGCAGTTAAACAGATACATACAAATGACCAGACACAACAGAGACGCATACAGATAAAAAAGTCTAACAGCCCAAACAAAATACAACACGGAAATAAATACATAAATACATGCACACACACACACACACACACACACACATATATATATATATTGTCATCCACAGACAGACTGTTTCGCTGTATCACAGCTCATCAGTGTGGCTAGACGTCCGGTTGCCTCTGGCTGGAATCGAAAACAGGCTGAATTCGCGTCATTTTACCCTGAAGCTGTTGGCGCACGGCAGAGAAGAAGGTGAATTTAAGCGTATTTATATTTAGATAAACACACAGTGACTGAGATAACTCGATTCGATTTACCGAAGAGTCTTGCATTATTAGCCGTAATAGTCACTGTTTATATATATATATATATATATATATATATATATATATATATATATATATATATATAATAAAAAGACTTAAACACTAATATTCCATGGTCATAATTTATTCCATTGGAATCGTAAATACGATCCAATTCATCAGACCTACAAATTCAAAAAGAAAACAGAAAAAACATCTCAGGGAATAAAAAAAATAAAATTTAGTGAGTATGTATGTATGAGAGTGTGGGGCGAATGCTAGAGAGAATGAAAGCCAAAGGGAGGGGTAACAGACGAGAGAAGAATAGGAAGGTATGTGTATATTTACCACTAATATGGTATAAAATGACAATTCGAAAAAATCTTAGATTTTGCCGACGCGATTCGTCTTCCGACTTTTTCAAGGCAAAAATGAAATCGAAATATCTCTGTTGTTATAGTTACATAAAAAAATCCAAATTTAAAAAGATATATATATATATATATATATATATATATACACACGTACACATAGATATAAATACAAACATTTGCCACCCAGAATTTTGAATCCGGGTTCTACCAGCAGTCAATGAGTGAATACATCCGGGTCATCGATCGCTCAGCATGTTATTAACAGCAGGAGCTGTGTTACAAGCTTTAGTGTTGACCGTTTTTCAGTTGTGTCTCGGTCACACTCATCATATCATCTTATGGTTCTAATCTAGGGTCCCTGTATATCTGATCCCGCAAGCCTTCTCTCTGTAAACAGAGGAATTACTTGCTGTGTCTGAATATTATTAATATCTAGTTTCCTTAAATAATTTTTTCATTCCCCCTCATTGTCCCATTCGATAAATTTATCTACACGTTTTTTATTTTAATTGCCAGAATTACTAAGCTGCGCCGAAACCAGTTATTTTTTTAGTTGTTTTAAAAAAAATTTACATCAATATGCCTTGTAATTCGAATTTACACTTGATCCTTGCTGATATATATATATATATATATATATATATATATATATATATATATATATATATATATATATATATATATATATATATATTACATTCACTTGTGTGCTAATAAACTTGGGAAAGGTATGAATCCTCTTCTTCTCCATCCAGCTATGGGTAAATAGCAGGACAGACTGAGTTCTATAGCCTTGGATGGTAACTGGTCTAGGAGAAGGACAACACTGAATTCAAAACCTGCGGAAGGTCGTTTGGGGACCTTGTGGCACATTGTGCAGCAAACCTCTGTATTCGGCCATTCAAAGTGTGGATGGTTCAACAAAGCCTTCACAACTATAATCAAATCACATGTGCTGGTGTCTGACTTTCGGTTCCTAGGGACTGAGCTGCTTGACCCTCATACGTCGTACACGATGGGAGAATCGAATATATACATATATATATATATAACTCCTAAAGAGCCAGGAAAACCTACCTAGGTAGGTTTTCCTGGCTCTTTAGTTATTCCTACTCTACTTAGTGTATGGAGCAGTCTAACCTCAAGCGAGTAGTAAGACTAAGTCTTACTACTCGCTTGAGGTTTTTTTCTTTGGATTTTTATATATATATATTACAAAGAGTTAATCATACCTCGAATCAATTGGCAATATTAATGCAATTTTTGGTGAAATCCCTTCGCTAGTAGACATAATTATAAGCATTATACTACTAATAATCCACTGAATGATGAGATCCTTATATATAAAATGAATATGGTGTATTTTTTAATTCAGCTAGTACTTTCAAAGACTTCATGCCTCCATCTTCAGGCTGCATTTTTTTCCTTTAGAATCAAAACTGGAAGACGAAATAAATGTGTTTTTCCGACCGAAAGATGTTTTTAAGAATGAGCTATTTATTAACGACTATGTAGTGTTGGAGCGTGCAAATCGCAACGCTAAAGTTCAAATATTATAAGTGAGAATTTTTTAAATTTTGCCATTTGGTAAATCCACGAATTTTTTATTATAAGTGTTTTTCTGTTAACATGACATGAACTAATTTTTTCTCAGGAATTCTTTACTGCGGATCAATTGTTTTTCATGAACATAATTGTTGTGGATTCCGGGATGAATCCGATATCAATGAATAACAAACGCCAGGAATAGATAAGGAAAATAAATGCATTAACGTAATAATACAAACTGGTAATACAGGTTAGTAGATCCAGGAATGCGGGTTAGTAGTAATAATATATATACAGTCTTGGTATTGAAGTATCGCGGTATGACTCCTTACTGAGTCTACGTGCTCGCTAACTGTGACGCTTGCCGCCGTCTCTGTGTGTGACTTACTCTACTACTACTGAACTCTACTACTCTTCTGTCGTTCCGTCTCGACTCCTTGGCTCAACGTACCACTACTCTCGTCGGCTATTACTGGTAGTAGTATATGTATACCTTGGGTGAGTTCATTTGTGTGAAAAGGGGAGACCCCTTAACACCCACTTCCTTTGATAGGGAGTTAGTATTTTTTTCTCTTATGGTTGATGATCAGAGGTTCAGTAAATTTTCTCTTCCTGTTTGACCTTCTAAATTCTGTATCTTCCTGTGGTCTTTGAATCTCAAAAGCTTCAAAGATTGCGTCCATTGCATCGTCATTTTCTGTGGGTGACGAGCTTGGCTCCTCAACCCGTCTTTTTTGTATTTGGTCAATATGTCTTCTATGGGTAAACTTTTCTCCTTGTACTGTGTACATCACATTTCCCAATCTGTTAATTATTGTGCCAGGCTCCCAGTAAGCCATATTGTTTCTGAACATCCTAAAGTAAACTCGTTCTCCTGGTTTAAATGATCTCTTTGGTACAATAGGTGTATACTGGTTTTTGTTCTTGTTTAGCAATAATTTATCAAACACAGACCGTATTCTCCGGGCAAACATGAATTCCGCTGGTGAAAGACCAGATGGTGTGTTCCTGTTAGGTGTTATTCTGTATACTTGGATTAACTGCTGTATCGCTTTTTTCCCTCGGTACATCTTCGGCTTTATTTAAAGCTCTTTTTAGTGTGTCTACGAATCTTTCGGCTTGTCCGTTCGACCTCTGGTGGTATGGAACTATCTTGATATGCTTTACTTGGTATGTCTCACAACATTCTTTGAAGTCACCGGAGGTAAATTGTGTACCGTTATCAGTTACCAAGCAATCCACGACGCCGAACCTACGAATAATTCGCGTATACAGTTTATGGTATTTTCTGTCGTCGGGTGTTTGAATCTGGAAACCTCAGGCCATTTACTGAAACTATCTACTGTTATTAAGTAGTAGTAACCCTCTATGGGTCCTGCGTAATCCACGTGTATTCTGGACCACGGTCTGTCAACTTTAGGCCATGACTTTTGTATAGAGGGTGGTGCTTTCGCCGCAGCAGCACAGCCTTTACAACTTTCCACCATTTGCGTAATATCATCGTCCATGTTAGGCCAGTAGACAAAACTTCTCATAAGTGCCTTCATTCGGTTTTTCCCGGATGTCCTAAATGAAAATCTTTCAAGATTCGCCTTCGTAGCGACTTCGGTATTACCACTCTCTCGTTATACAATAATATGTAGTCACAGATTGAGAAGCTGTCTGCTAAATTCCTTTCCTTCTCTTCTATTTTTTTCTTGGTATTCTGAATAAATTCATCCTTTTCCGCTTCTCTTCTTATCTCTAGCAAAGTCACAGCTAGTTCCTTTATTGTATTGTATAACACTTTACTGATTTCATCTTCAGCTTGTAATGCCGCTATTACCGAGTCTTCCAACGGTTCGCTTTTCGCCGGTATTAATCGCGATAGCCCAATTTTCTTTGATGGTAAGAACTCAAGTTTGAAATTTTAGTTTAGTAACACAGTTCCCCACCTAAAAATCTGTTCGCTGTATAGACTGGTAGACCTTTTTTTGAACGGAAAATCGTAAGAAGGTGTTTGTGGTCCGTTTGGAGCGTGAACTCTCTCCCAGAAATATATCTGTGAAAACGAGTTATTGCAAATATTATGCCTAATGCCTCCTTTTCGATCTGTGAATAGTTTCTCTCCGCCGGTAATAATGATCTAGATGCGTGCTCAACGGGTTTCTTTGTACCGTCCCGCATCTTGTGTAGAATACACGCACCTACCCCATGTGAGCTCGCGTCACATGCAATAATGATTTCTAATTCGGGATCGAAATGTGTCAGTGCTAGCACCGAAGTTAATTTTTGTATTATTTCCTTAAACGCTTTTTTACAGTTTCTGTCCAATTCCAATTATTCTCCTTTTTTAGTAACTCATTTAGTGGGGCCCTCAATTTATGCATATTATCAATAAATTCGCCATAGTAGTTAGCTAGGCCCAGGAAACTTTGTAATTCTGCAACGTTTTTTGGTTCAGGCATGTTTTTAATTGCCGATGCCCTCTCTGGGTTTGGTTTCCTGCCATTTTCATTAATTATATGGCCTAAGTATTTAATTTCATTTAGGAAAAAATCACACTTTTTTCCTTTTACTTTAAACTCAAAGTCCTGAAGTCTTCTGAAAACTTCCTTTATGTGCGATGTGTGCTCTTCAAAATTGTCGCTCTTAATTAGAATGTCATCCAGATAAGCGGTCGCAAAATTCTGGCCCGTGAGCATTGTGTCTATCGTCTGCTGAAAAATTGCTGGTGCAACTTTTACCCCGAACGGTAGTCTGTTGAATTTGTACAACCCTTTGTGCGTATTAATATATAGAATTTTCGTACTCTCTTCTTGTACTGGGATTTGCAGATAAGCCTCACTTAGATCTATTTTGGAGAATATCTTACCGCCGTTGAGCTTTGTAAATATTTCCTCTGGGCTCGATAATGGGTAATGATGGTCTTTTATAGCCTTATTTAGCCCCGTCGAAAAATCTGGCATACACGGATTTCTCCTGATTTCTTTTTTACATAGACTACCGGTGCTGCCCATTCACTAAACTCTATTTTTGAAAGGATCCCAGTTTGTTCAAGTCTCTCTAATTCTTTGTCGATTTTTTCTATAGTAGCAAACGGTACGTTTCGCTTCTTTTTAAAAGCTGGTTGGACGTTTTCTTTTAATTCAATTCTAGCTGTAAATTTGTTGCATCGTCCCAACCCGCTCGCAAATACCTCAGGAAATTGATTGTGATGCTTCCTTTAACTTTATCGCATCTGATGGTTCACCGTCTAACTTTTTGCAAAATGAGCTGATAAGTAGATCCCAAACGTCGAATTTTTGCATCCAGTCTGTACCCACTAGATTTTCTGTATCTTTCATTACGTATATCTTGAGTTTTTTTTGTTTTCCCGTGAAATTTAACATTTACGATTATTTCTCCTTCGAATTTTATACGCTTTCCTGTCACCGACTTAGCAGTTTTTTGTGTATGTAACATGGTTGGTCTGTTAAGCTTTTTCCATGTCTGTAGGTTAATTATCGTTAGATCGGAACCCGAGTCTAGTTGCAATTTTATCTTTTTATTTAAGATTTAAAGTTCCACATATTTCCTTATGTTGGTATTGTCTTCGTCATGCATTCTAGTAGCTTTTATCTTACTAGTAGCTTCTGTTCCTACATTGGGATGTCTTGTGCCTCATTTTTCCACACACAAGACTATTTTTATATTTAAAACGGCAATCCTTATTCCAGTGTAGTCATCCACATCGATAACATGCAGATGGAGGGGGGGCTTATATTTGCTTCGATTTTCGTCATAATTTGCCCTATATGTTATACTTTTTCCCTTATTATAGAATTTTGTTTTCTTTCCGGGGAGGGTGAAGAACGTAAACTTTTGTTTAACTTACGTATATGTGATACTCCTGACTACTCAATGTTCTTCGAGTCTTGTAGTGTTATTCCAGGTTCATTTTGTAGTTTTGAAAGCATTCTTTTGCGCATTTCAATATATTTTACTGAGACTAACCCTTGAACAAAGATGAGACACTTGAAATCGTCCGGTGTTAATTCTGCCAACTTGAAGTCGTCGCAATGTTTATTCACGATTGCGGCAAACGTGGAATAGTCCTTATTTTCGCCCTTTACCAGGTTAAGATATTTCCACCTCATGTGAAAGAGTGACGTTTTTGGACTGAACAGCTCTCTAAGATCATGTAACTTTTCGTCAAACGTTAATTCATTCGTCTTTTTTTCGCAAAATGTAATCCATAAATTTTGTGTATTCTTCTGTTCCTAGTTTTTTGAGCAACAGACGTAGCTTCTTTGCTTCTGTCCAGTTTTGACAATCGATGTTGTAGATGCCTTCATAACGTCTGAAATAATCCCCGAAATGTTTATCCTCTTCTAGGGAGTAATTGAATGTTCCTATCGTATTCCACACTGCGTCTTGGGAAAAAGTCGCCACTTTTTCGATATTTTGTTGTTTGTTACCCGCTACCTTTAATATTAGTTCCTGCGTTTGTAGTAATTGTTTTTGCCATTTTTCTTCCATTCTTTCCTGGAGTTGTAATTGTTGTTCATTTTGGTATTTTACAAGTTCTACTAAAATATTTTTAAAATCCTCCATGATCAACGTCTTACGAAAAACTCGCTTTTTCGTATTTTAGTCTTCGTAAATTTTTTGTCGCCAAGTAGTTGTGGACACTGGCAAAAAACGGCAAAGGAGACTTTTGTTTTGTTTTTTTATTTTTCTGTGTGAGTTCGAATTCCTCGTCATCAATTTGTTGTGGACAACGAGAGATACTTTTGTTTCGATTTCCTTCCCGTGTGAGTTCGAATTCCTCGTCGCCAATTTGTTGTGGATTCCGGGATGAAATCCGATATCAATGAATAACAAACGCCAGGAATGGATAAGGAAAATAAATGTATTAACGTAATAATACAAACTGGTAATACGGGTTAGTAGATCCAGGAATGCGGGTTAGTACCAATAATATATATACAGTCTTGGTATTGAAGTATTGCGGTATGACTCCTTACTGAGTCTACGTGCTCGCTAACTGTGACGCTTGCCGCCGCCTGTGTGTGTGACTTACACTACTACTATTGAACTCTACTACTCTTCTGTCGTTCCGTCTCGACATCTTGACTCAACGTACCACTACTCTCGTCGGCTATTACTGGTAGTAGTATATGTATACCTTGGGTGAGTCCATTTGTGTGAAAGGGGGATACCCTTAACAATAATAAAATAGGCAGCATATAATTTTATATTACAAAGAGTTAATCATACCTTGAATCAATTAGCAATATTAATGCAATTATTGGCGAAATCCTTTCGCTAGTAGACATAATTATAAGCATTATACTACTAATAATCCGCTGAATGATGAGATCCTTATATATATATATATATATATATATATATATATATATAAATTGTTGTGTATAAGATTCTTTTTGTGTTCATAGATACATATTTTTTAATTTCTGTAAGTTTCACCAGTGTATTGCAAGGAGCAGTTGTGGCAGTTTATTTTATATATACATGCTTCTGAATTATTATTGTTATGGATATTTTTCATTATCAATATATATATATATATATATATATATATATATATATATATATATATATATATATATATATATATATATGCACATTTCATTGAATACGACAGACAATGTGCTTTTATTTAGATTTTATACAATTTCTCATACGATCTAATTTTTTTTCTTTTCGGATGATAAATTATATAAAAACTGTTTGAATGTTCTTTTTATCCGAGCGCTTTCGGCTATACATTTACCCATTTTCAAGGATTAAATATTTTAACTGTTAAATAAGAAATAGTTTGTTGTATGTATGTTTCATCTCATTGATGATCGTTCTAAATTTACTAAACTGAATAACACCACTGAATCTCTAAAGAATATATATATATATATATATATATATATATATATATATATATATATATATATATAAAGAATATATATATATATATATATATATATATATATATATATATATAAAGAACTCATCCTCTCGCACGCCTTTCCTTATCAAATTAAACAATGTAAAGCAAACGCTGATTAATAACGGATTTCCTATTCAATTGTTAGATTTCCATATTAGGCGTTTTCTATCTAAGGTAGCTAATAGCAACGGCGAGAATAGAAACATAAACAATTTATAAAAATCAGATGAACGAAAATTATAAACAGGATAAATGCAGAATTAAGAACATTATGAAAAAAATGCATAACACCAGTTGACAATAGCAAAAAAATTAGATTAATTATTTATTACAAAAATTTAAAACCTCTAATCTTATAGTTAAAAATAATAATTCACCTCCAACAACAAAATTAAATAGGGCAAATATTATTTACGAATTTAAATGCCCATTAAATAATTGTATTCCTAATCAATCAAAATTCGTAAATAATTATGTAGGCCACACTACAACATGTTTGTCACGCAGACTAACTCTACACTTTTCTGACAATAGCGCAATTAGATCTCATTTAAATATTCATGGAGCCCTACTGGACACTATTCGTAACATGCTTGTTGACAACACTAATATAATAGCATCATCTACATGCAAAAAAGGGGGTTAAAATAATGGAAGCCTTATTAATAAAAAAAAACACTTAATAGTATTAACTTTGAACATGTACACAAAGGTTATATCTATAACCTCAAGTTATTTAAAATATATAACACAAAAATAGAATAATTTAAATACTAATTTGCATTAAAAAATTTAAAGAACATCATTTATTCACTTTCATTTATTACACATTGAAGTGTGGCACTTTGCGTCTCCCATAGTTTGTCTAGACTTTTTGGCTAAGTTGATGTATATTTATGAGCGTTTTGAAATTTAAAAAATTGGAGGACCAATAATATTTTTGCTCTTGTATATAAATACTTGTTACAATATTAAAGTTTTCGTTTTGTCTTTATTCATATTGGCCTTTTACAGATATTTTCTATCTCAGTGATTTTCAATGTGGTCCAGGTGGACCACCAGTGGTCCACATAGAATTTCTAGTGGTCCACAGAGAGTTTGTACCCATAAAAAAAGATTGTACCCATTTTACAAAAAAAATGTATCTAAATTATTCATACTTTGAAAAATTAAAAAAATATATTATACATGTCCATTATATTTTTAAATTTTCGAAATTATGTAAGTATTATGCAGTGTTTTATATATATATATATATATATATATATATATATATATATATATATATATATATATATATATATATATATAATTATTTATTTGAATATTACAACATAAATATGTTATAAAATCACGACAAAAGTAGCCATTTTGTTTCAACACTTCTAGTGTCTTATCAAGTGACGATGTAGAATATAGAATAAATGGTTTTAAAAGTTTCAAATTAATCAACGATCCTTAGCCAGGAGTAAACGCTGTTACATAAGCTAGAGTGACCAATCAAAATACAAGTATAGGATGATTCGAAAAATCTGACAACTAAGCAAGGTTATCATATATATTAAAAGATTTATAAAATTTGAAATTAAAATTAAAAGTAAAAAATTAAAATTACCTATTTAGAAATATAAATCAAATCTCTATTAAGTTTTCAATTGTAGAATTACCAAGGAGAACAAATGTAAAAATATAAAAATAAAAATAAAAGATATATATGCTATTTAATTTGTATTTTCATTGAAATTATGTTGAAAGGGATGTTCAGAATCCCAGACATAAATGTATACATTTTAGTTTCATTTCAACATGTTAGTCGCCTCTCACGCGAAATCATTCGAACGCACGCATGTTAAGCGCTCAGACGTATTTAGATATATACACACACATATAAAAAATCAAACCACACATAGGCAAATGCACTTTACTTACATATACACATCAATACACACAGGCACATACATCTACATTCAATATGATCTAGACGGTCAGATGTCAAAGCTATTCGGGCTTTATATGTTATTAAACGAATTTTAACTTGAAATATAACTAAACCGGTCAAATATACATAGATAAAATTTAAACAAATAAATATATATAAAAATATACACACATACATAAATATATATATATACATATACACATATATATATATATACATTTTTAAAAACATATAGTTTTCGACACATTACAGACAAAAGTAAATAACCACCTCCACATATAATTGTATACTCACACATCCGCATATAAATCAATACATGCACCCGCATACACACATATATGCATAATAGGTACGCATATACAGGCATACGCACATAAACATACACATAGATAAGCACATATAAATGTATTGACCCATACGTCGACGCAGAAAAGTAAATAAAGCAAGTGAAGAAATATATATAAAGATGCAACCATATACAAGCACACACATACATACATACACATACACATTTAGATGTACATACATAAGCACGTATACATATATGCATATAAACTAAATATATACATAGACATTTACAAATACAAGTATATACATGAAAAATTAAACAAACGTAAATTAAAACGATATGAATATAAAAATGCATATACACATCTGCTTGTACATATATATACACACATACATACGCAACTACACATAGATATACACACATACATACATATATATACACATATATATATCTACACACATACATATACATACACATACATACATACACACATACAAACATACATATACACATACATACAAATATATATATATACGTACATACATATATATATATATATAAATACGCATACACACATACATATACAAACACATATACATATATACATAAACATGTAGACACATGCATAAAAAAGGGAAAAGAAATAAGCATACATAGACCAACTTATATTCTAATAATATTCCAACAACATTATGATAAAATATATTAAAAGTTTATCATAATTTAAGAAAAGAACAACGGTCTGTAAGCAATTAAAGGTTCCTTATCAACAAAAGTAGATTTTAGTTTGTATCTATGATACACTCCAAGACACTAAAGCATACATACAAATACACATACAATGACACACAAACATATATACATAAATATCTAATCATATATAAATACCCATATCGACACATCCAGATATACAGTAAACAAACAGTCGAGCGCATACATATAAATACCCGCACATACATATAAATGTATACCCATATACATACACATATACACATACATATACATATTTAAACATACATATATATACATATATATGCATATATAAACATATACATACACATAGAAACATACATACTACATATACACACATATATGCACACTCACACACACATATACATACATATGCATATACATACACATATCTACACATACACAAGTACACATATATATCTCTATATACCCAAACATATACTTACACATTTAGTGGTAGACACTTACCAGAATTTACACCCTTACTCGTACACATAAACAGGTTAACCTATGATAGATGCCAATATACACAACCATATACCTTCATAAAAAAAAAACATATATATACCCCTATATACACATATACATATCCAACAGTAGAAATAACTCTACATAACATACAAATATATACATCCAAATACAGACAAGTATGATACTTTGTAAGTACCCAGTACACATTCATATCGATACGGCGACTATCATGCTAAAAAGGTAATAGTCTATTAAGTTTAATTTATCATTATCATAGAAAGTATATGATTTCTATACTAAGTTAAATTTAAAACGATGTTTACAGTTAACTGTTAGTTCATATCTTTGATTTAAAAGATCAGTCTTATTTTTAAATCTAATTATTTCAAGTTTCTCGTTAAGGCATAGGTAACACGGGGCATATAGTGAGTTACATGTCCGGGCCTTTCTAATTAATTTCCATTTAACCTTAGGTGTTTTATTTTTCTCTTTTAGACTCCAAAAGTATTTGGATAATGAAGTCATATATTTATAGTTACTATTATTAAAAGATTGCAGATGACCCCGCCAGCGTTCCTTGAATGGTCTCATGGTGCAACCTATGTAGAATTTCTTTATATTTGGATTTTCTAGTGTTGATATAGTACTGAGATAAACTACAGAGCTAGTTAAACAATTATTATTTAGTGGACAATTATTGGGATTCCTGCAGTTACATGATTTATTATTAGTGTCATTTTGCTTAATGTTGCTTTTCGCAACCTTGTGGGTTGTCAGGCTCTCCGAATTCATATACTTGCTGAATATACTATTGTTATGTTTTTTAATTATTTTCTCTAGGTTATCAGCACAACTATAGCTTAACTTAAGAGTATTAGAGTTAAATATTTTACTGAGTGAGTTGGTTCCAGATTTGGGGAAATGTTTTTTAATGAGGTTTAGAAACAGGTGCCCCAATTTAGTTTTAACCATAATGTTAAAAGGGGGAGTATACCATATGATTTTTCTAGATCTCTTTCTACCATTATTGTTGCTATTTATAGGGCTTTTATATTGAATATTAATATTTTTATATCCACTATTTTTAAGTGCAGAATTGTAAAGGTCTCTATGCTTATTAAAAATATCTCTGTTTGAAGAGTTGTTACTGATCCTACATTCAATAGAATAGGGTATGTGTTTGATGATTGCAGGGGGATGGTTAGAATTTGGATGTACGTATATTTGATTGGAATTAATTTTTACATATGGTTGGTATGTGTTGCTAGTGAGGTCTAGGGTGACGTCTAGGAAGTCTACTTGTTTAACATTAGTGGAAACTATTACTCTGAGTCCTAGATCCTTAAATACCTTATGTATCATTTTTCTAATACGATCTACTTTAATTTTAGTGGAATTCTTAACTACTAATAACCCATCGTCCCTATATAATCCTACACTATCAGAATCTAGGCAATCAAAGGCACTTAAATTATACAAAAGAAATAATCCAACAAGATCAGAAGCTTCAGCAGAATCCAGAGAACCCATTGAAATGTCAAACTTTTCGTTACAAGACTTTTTGGTCCACTGTTCATCTTTGTAGATTAGAACCGAATTTACCATGATGGTATTCACTTCTCTTTCAGAAATGTTGGAGTATTCCCGAGCGAAATCCAGGGCCAAAGTGAACAGATTTTTGGATATAGATGGATAATAGTCTGTAATATCAAACTGTATGAAGGTACATTTGTCCTTGTATCCGATGTTGGTAAACCAGTTGATGACATCAGCAGTGTTAATCCATTGTAGTAGTCCGAGGGTTTTCTTTATGGAGTGGTTGGTTCTTTCTAAGATGTTCTTACTGATCCTGCCGATTTCCGGTCTAGTTGGGTTTATAATCCTAGTGGATGGCTTAGATCTGAAATCGGGTTTGTGATCTTTTAACAAGATATAGGCTTCTTTAGATTGTAATTTACTAACTCGATGACTGATCCTTAGTTTATCAGTAATTGATTTACTGATAGAGTTAATTTTATCAATTTAATATATATATATATATATATATATATATATATATATATATATAAAATATATATATATATATATATATATATTCTGGAAGTGTTTATTCTCAGATCCTCAAGTGTTTGTGTGTGTGTGTGTGTGTGATATACAATTTTTTTTATTCATATAAAATTTATTCCTATGCTAATATATAACTACATAAGATTGTAATAGACTGAATGACACCATCAAAATTGATGATATCTTATGTCAGAAACACCAAGATCAAGGTAGTCACTTGCTGAATGGTAAAAGTCGGAGTGGTCCATTTGAATTTTTTGAAGAAAAAAATGGTCCATGGGTTGAAAAACATTGAGAAGCTCTGCTCTATCTGAAAGTATTTACATGTCTATATCTACACTGTTTATATCTCTATCTACCACAAACCGGTGCCTGAAATAAATAACATGATACATACTAAAACTTGAAGACAAAACACTTGAAAAACCCGACATGACACCCACCGATACTTGTAGACCTTACACTCGAAAACTGGCAACGAAAACACAATGCATGCCCATAGTTAGGCCGGGTGAAAGTCCGGGTGAAAGTCCGGGTGAAAGTCCGGGTGAAAGTCCGGGTGAAAGTCCGGGTGAAAGTCCTGGTGAAAGTCCCGGTGAAAGTCCCGGTGAAAGTCCGGGTGAATGTCCGAGACGACAGTTTCTTTTCAATATTCTCGATCTTGCATAGTCATTCTGACTGTAGTCCAGTGTCAATCAAGGAATGAGTGAGCCTGCCTTCCCGGGTTTCGCGTCCCATTCGTATGTTGCCACAGTACAATTTTTGATGATTTCTCAGTCAGGCTGGCGTTTGGAATATCCAGCAATTTTTATTCATCTTTTTCTGATCTTTGTTGTGAAATGCGCATAGACACAAACTTATTAATACATATATAAAACGCTTTGGCTTACGATATCGCTTAAAAGATAGTAGACAGTTTATGTACAAATTGTATCGGGAAAGCTGACAAATGATCTGAAACGTAGAAAAATTAAAGAAAAATATTTTCCTTGGTCTTCAACTAAACTTGCACATACATACACACACACACACATACATATATATATATATATATATATATATATATATATATATATATAATTAGAAGAAATGGTCCACGTGTGCTTCTTGTAGTATGTAAAATAGGTAGGTTAGTTAATAAAACAAGGACAGACGAAAGGGTACCGTTATAATCAGTACGATAAACATTTCTAAATATTAATTATTAACAATGTGACAGAAATGAAACACAGTAAGAAAGGTTTTAAGTCCGAAATTTTCGGACACGCCTGTGTCCTTCATCAATGGAGTGAGAAATAAACAGAGAAATGGGAATTACTCACCGACAGATGTTTTTGTGGACGGTGTATTTTCTGGTGGGGATCATATTATTAGCAAAAATCCGATCTCTGTCAGAACGTCACTGTGCGAAACTTTTTATGAGAGTAAACTTAAATTAAAAATTTTGTTCGGTGTGAAAGTGTTAGGCCGGTCTACTATTAGTAGGCGTAGTGGGGGAGTGTGCTTGTAAACATAGATGAAGAGAGTTATAGGCTGTGGAGTGGGGAAGACGTCTCGCGTGTAGCCAGTGTAGCCGAAAATTGTTCGACCAAGTTGTCTATTTCAGAACGATGGGCTGTAGTTAGAATAACTTGTCAATTTCAGAAAGTTATATGGTTAATAATTAATATTTAATAAATGTATATCATACTGATTATATTGGTACCCTTTCGTTTGTCCTTGTTTTATTAAATAATCTATCTCTTTTAAACACACACACACACACACACACACACACACACACACACACACACATATATATATATATATATATATATATATATATATACATATCAAATTGAGTAATTTAGTATATTAATTTAATTGCCAATGTGCTCCTGGTTATGTGGGGCGTACAACCTTGCATTTGGAGACTAGAATTAATCAACATGTACCTTCTAAAATACGACTTGGCAAGATAGATAAAATGTTATCTTCCCTCTACAAATATGGAATCGGCTATTGCTCAACACCTAGTAGAGAATATAGCCTGTGCCAAGTCGTATACGAAAGAGTGGTTCCAAATTATTCACACAGCTGGTTCCAACAATCATTTGAAGATTTTGGAATCAATCTGTATAGGATTACGGAAACCTTCTCTCTGCTAGCAGAAGGAATTTGTGAAGTCCCTTAATCTGTTGGGGGATATTTTATTTTAACTGTCCCTCGCTAATTATTTACACGCAATTTCCCCTCCGATCGTTATAAGTATATATACTTATATGTTATTTTAGCGTACCCCACCTTTTTTGCTCTTCATTTTCTTTGCTGTTCTTTTCGTTTAATTTATCAATTTTCCAACGATTTTCTCCTGATGAGATGTTGGTTGAAAGGGCCTTAGAGACTATTACTATTAATAAATTCCTTGTTTTTAAAATAGTATATATATATATATATATATATATATATTATAATTTTATCATATAGACAAAACCATTTTACTCACAAC
>OZ038501.1:23554942-23557442 GCA_964036315.1 Acanthosepion esculentum | reverse complement strand
TTAAACAGTAATTTAGTAAGCTGTGTCAATTTTAAAAAAGCCGTTTTGACACCAATTTCGTTAGCAATTATGCTTTTAAACATATATATATATATATATATATATATATATATATATATATATATATATTGAATATTCAGTGGAGTTGTGCTACCGGTGAGGAAAAAATGTATATATATGATTAATATATATATATTTAACACTGAAAAACATAAAGGAAAAAGATTAATTATTTTTAATAATATGTGAAAATCGCCACCCTTTACCTGAAGACGGTCGCGAGACCAGAAACACGTGTATTAAAATTATGGAAAATAAAACATAATATTTTTTTTTTTAAATCAACATTACAACCAAAACCGTTTGCGGTACCTCTCTTCTTTTTAATATACACACTTTTCTCTCGTTGGAACCACTATAACCTCTTCCTTTTATTTATTTATATATATATATATATATATATATATATATATATATATATATATATATATATATATATATTAATCATATATATATATATATTTATTAATTATGTATATATATATATATATATATATATATATATAGGGTGAACATTGAGATCATCAGCCAATGGCAACAGTCTGTTTCATGTCTAAACGCAATTTTCAGGTTCGAAGATTGCGTTTACGCATAAAACAGATTGTCGCAGCTGTATGTTAACCACAACGTCCACTTTTATATTTACATACGCTCTCTCCCTGACACTGAGCATTTTAACCAATAAATAAAACATACTTTAAAATTATATTTTATCATATATATATATATATATATATATATATATATATATATATATATATATATATATATATATATATATATATATATATATATATATTAGGAAATGGACAAAGTCCGACAATTATTTAACGACGTTTTTATGTTTAACATTCTTTTTATAGATACAAGTATTTAAGTAAATGCTCTGTTTATAATAAACAGTATTAAATAACATTTACCGGCCTGAATGTCCGAGAAATTTTCATAGCGGTAAGGCACGTCAGGCTATATGACGGTTCCGTATAGGATACAGGTTCGAATCCTGTCGAAGGATGAATATTTTCTATGAAAATTTCTCGGACATTCAGGCCGGTAAATGTTATTTAATACTGTTTATTATAAACAGAACATTTATTTAAATACTTGTATCTATAAAAAGAATGTTAAACATAAAAATGTCTTTATATATAAACTAAATTCTGGAGTCAGGATGCTGAAGGTAACATCAATCAGCTAAGTGATAAACTTTTACTCACATTAATCTCTTTTTTTTATTTATTTGTATATATATATATATATATATATATATATATATATATGCATATGCATGCGCTATTAGGTTTTATTACGCAAATTAATGCTTTCACGATCGATAGATTTGGCATTAAGCCAAGTGGGCAAAGGTTAAACGAACGGCTGGCAAGTAAAAGAAAACGAGAAAACTCATTTTTAAAGGGTCATTTTTATGTTCATTTTCGTTGTAATTAAATACAAAAACTATTTTTAAAACAATGTTTACCGCTTTTAAATTAGAAAAAGAAAGGACACAAAAGGAATAAAATGAATATTTAGCACCTTAATTAGATAGTTTACAATCTGATACACCTTGAAGCATTCCCTAAACAATAGAGTTGTGCATTCTTTGCACCTGTCTGTTGCCATAGTTCACCTTTTTTGCCTCTTTGAAAAGCATCCATGCAGACATAGTATTGTGTTTGACTTGTTCTTCCAGCTTCATTGGCAGGCAAAGACACCGGACCAATTAATGAATTCTAATAAATAGTAACTTTATCCATCAATTCTTAAGTTGTTTTTTAGATTCGAATGCTGAGTGAATGATGTCTGTATCTTTGGAAAAAGCTAAAATTATCACTTGATGAAAAGCACTAACCTCCAATCAAAAAAAAAAATGAGTTCATTATGCCCGCCATTTCAGGATTCACCAACAAACGCTGGAAAATTTTCAGAAACTATGTATATTTATATGATGAATCTATAGGGAACTTTTAAATCATATCTGTTTTTATTAAGAATTTTTGCAATAACTTATTTGGCGATGAGAGATTTTATTTTGCAACGCTGTGTTTGTTCATCATATTCTAAATAAATATATATATATTTTATATCATAAAGATACAATTTATACAAAGAATTATATACCAATGTTAATATGATTAATGGCGAAATCACTTCGCTAACAGAACTTAATGAGACATTAACTTACTATCAATTCCTTCAATAATAAGATTCTTATATTCGAGTTGTTGTCAGATAGAAGACAAGTGCCAAGTACTTTCGACAATAGATAGAATATAAGGATCTCATTATTCAAGGAATTGATACTAATTTAATGCCTCATTAAGTTCTGTTAGCGAAGTGATTTCCCGATTAATCACATTAACATTGCTATTTAATTTTTTGTATAAATCGTTTCTTTATGATATAAAATATAAGCTGCACACTATAAGATAGATAGATA
>OZ038501.1:23512442-23549942 GCA_964036315.1 Acanthosepion esculentum | reverse complement strand
AATTACCATGAAATATTTTTTTTTAAAAAAAGAAAGAAAAAGAACAGGGAAACCACGTTATGGCAGTGGGAAATTTACTGAAGCCGAAATGCCAGGTCAGTACTAATAACATTGCAGATTCTTCTTTGGATTTTATCCATAAATAGGGAAAGTATTTCTATATGTATGTCTGTATTTTTTTTTTTTTTTACAGTAATGTTCAGCTTCTACAAGGGTAGTTTATATGGATAGGAGAGGAAGATAACGATTCACTTGAGACTTGAACATGTTAATATTATCGGGGAAACATCCTCTTGTGAGTCTGTTCCACAGGGCAGCGGTTAATGGGAAGAAGCTATTCGAGTGAAACATTCTCACCGATGGAATACGGGTGGAATACGGGTGGTTTATTACAATGTAAGTGGCATGGGGGTTCCTAGTCGTGAAGGTTAGACCTGGCGGAACCCAGGAATGTAGTTCGTCCGAACACTTTCCATGGTAGTAGCGACAGAGCAACGAGAGACTCGCCAAATCCCGCCCCGTGAGAGAGAAGTTGGAGGGTGGAAAACAATTAATCACCTACAAGGACCCGAGACGCTTTTAGACTGTATCGAGACTGGAAAGTGAGGCCTGGGCAGCTCCGGCCCAGTTGCGACAGAGTGGGAGGTTAGCTGTGTGTAAAATATTCCATATCGTAACGTAATAATACTTTTTACTAATGGGCGCGTGTGTATATAGGAAAAAGTAAAAAAAAAAAAGAAAAAAAAAAAACTCCTAATAAAATTAAAGGAGGGACGTAACCCAGTGATCAAAAAGAGATGAACAAGTTGTGAAATGTAGACACGTGTGTGTGTGTGTGTGTGTGTGTGTGTGTGTGTGTGTGTGTGTGTGTGTGTGTGTGTGTTTCCTTTTTTGTGACAGAAAAAATTAGTTCTCTGAAATAGACGGAAAATGTGGGTGTTAAATTCCGTTATATATATATATATATATATATATATATATATATATATATATATATATATATATATATATATATATATATATATATTGCGTGGTTGTCCGAAATACGTATCTGAATAAATGTTTGTTTTTGTTCATTGTATTTCTTTTTCTTTTTCTTTTTTTTTACTACTTTTTGATGTACGCGTGTGTAAAAGAGAGACGGAGAGTGAAAGCGATAAAGAGAAAGGAAAAAGAGAGAGAGGGAAAGCGAGAAAGAATTCAATATCTATCAATGGTGTACGTGTCTGTACGCGTTTACTCCAGTGTGTTAATCACACATCCTCTTTTTCTTTCTCTCTCTTTTTCTCTGCATGTACGAGCAGTTGCCCTCTTCATTCCCTACCTCCCTAGACTTTTCCTCTTCACGGTGACGTCATGCCATTCATGGTGGTATATAAATGACTGAACCAGTAGGAGTGTTTTCTTAACTTGTCGCTAATCTTGTGGACTTAAACATACACACATTATCTCTCCCTCTTTCTCCTTCTCAACTTGGATTACTCGCAGAAGCTGAAATTCAAACATAAAACTCTACCCATAATTCTATCTAAAACCAAACAAACAAAGAAAATGAATGTATAAGCTTTCTAAAATAAATTCTAAACAAGAAATTGAGTAATATTATCTTAGTTACATAAAATATCTTCCAAACATATATAAGTATACCTCTTTGAACATATATATATATGTATATACCCAATCTGTTACAGAGTACCGGCTTTAAAATGTTGGGCCCTATCGGCAGCCCAGGGTAGATTTTCAAACCCTCCTCAAAACAAGGAGGTTCATTTATCTAATTTTCGCCTGCGATTGTTCTCTCCCCCGTGTTTCCTTGTCATTCCAATTGAAGTTGTAGATATGGCGACAGAAAAAAAAGAGAAAAGACATTACTAAAGAAAAAACAACAACAAAAAAAAGCTCAGCTCTTATTCATTTTCATTTCACTGGAGGACATATTTATTTTCTTTCCAACAGGAGAAACACAAAAATGAATCCTTGGATAACCTCACAAGTGGTTTACCTCAGTATTTACCTCCTTGCAGTTTACACGGGAATTGTCACCGGTAAGAAATTTATTTATTTGGATTGTGTTTTTATACCAGTAGAAATTATTGGGTATTCGTGGAGATAAAGTGGCAGTAAGTTTTTTCAATATTTGGATATTCCCTTCGGCTGATTTTACGAGTGATATCCACTAGATATTTTCGATTTTTCTGCAAGTTCTCAATTCTTTGACCCTCGTTGCAAGAATTTCCGAAACTTTGTCAAGCACCCCAAGAGAAATGGACAGAACAGCCACTATCATGTTTCACAATTTGTTTTCGGCTCTAGATATTATTATTATTATTATTATTATTATTATTATTATTATTATTATTATTATTATTATTATTATTATTATTTCACGTATTTAGCTTTCAAATCAGCAGTAACAGGTGGTTTAAGTGATAGCAAGTCTCATCAAGAATACAACACTCTCCGAAGTATTCTAGCTTCTATCAAAATATATATACCAGACCAATTCATGTTCAATGTTCCCAACCTTTATGATAGGGACTATTCCCAATATTCCAATAATGATGGGCACAACTGATCAATATATATATATATATATATATATATATATATATATATATATATCTGTGTGTGTGAGTGTGTGTGTGTGTATATATATATGATTAATATATACATATGTATATGATTAATATATATATATATATATATATGTATATGATTAATATATATGATTAATATATATATGTATATGATTAATATATATATGATTAATATATATATATATATGATTAATATATATATATCATATATATATATACATATATTAATCATATATATATATATATGATTAATATATATATATTTATCATATATATATGTATATATATATATATATATTAATCATAAATATTCGGCCTCCGACAGGATTCGATCCTGTATCCTATGCGGAACCGTCATATAGCCTGACGTGCCGGTAAATGTTGTTTAATACTGTTTATTATAAACAGTGAATTTACTTAAATATTTGTATCTATAAAAATAACGTATAAGCAATATATATGTATGTATGTGTGTGTCTGTGTGTCTGTGTGTGTGTGTGTGTGTGTATGTTTCGGCAGCAACCTTTCTTATAAATATCTTTCGTTAGTATTCAAAGCAACTCAAAAAATTCATCTTAAACAAGAAGAGAAATTGACAACCCCTACAAAGAAATCCCCTTGAAAATGTCAAAAGAAATGGTCGAAATCGCTGGCGACAATAAGGACAATATGGACAATTTTTGCACTATCTTACTCCCAACGAACAGGCAAATATAAGAACGCTGGTGAAACTAAATAGAAAATTAATTAAATTTTCCTTGTCTGTCATATCTAACGAATGCTATATACATATTGTAACGTTGTTGTCGGGATAGTTACAACTTTTCCTCTGACATCCTTGCAAGGCTCTTCGCAGCACTACAAAAGTATATCATTATAATTATTATTATTATTATTATTATTATTATTATTACTATTATTATTATTACTATTATTATTATTATTATTATTATTATTATTATTATTATTATTATTATTATTATTATTATTATTATTATTATTTCCTTGATTTTCTGTTGTATACACATTTCCTTCCGGGTCCCAAACAGAGACCTAAGGTTACACATATGTTCATGACATTTTTCACTTAGTATTTTTGTCAAACAAAAAAACAACAAAAAAACAATCACACGCATTTTGCATAAATAAAGTTCTTTGTAATGTGTGACCTGTACTTATAAATACAGTTTTTTTGTATTTAAGGCACAAGGCTACCAAGAATCCCTTCTATTAGACCACCGGAACCTTTTCAAATCAATCCGAGTGCTCCAACTACAACTGGAATTATTGATATCCCCATGTGCTAAATTTTTGAGATTTCGATTTCAAATCTAGTATTTGGATAGTTTATTTTAGGGTATTATTATTATTACTATTATTATTATTATTATTATTATTATTATTATTATTATTATTATTATTATCTACATTTTTACATCAGCAAGTTTCCTCAATATTACATCGTCACTCTCCTTATTATTATCAATTATTATTATCAATTATTATTATTATTATTATTATTATTATTATTATAAATTATTGCATTTTGCGTTTGCCTTGTGTAGTACAAGTCGCCCCCAAGTCTCAGCCAAAGACATCAAGTGGCAGCAAGTATTTTTTGTATGAAAAGATGCAAACAGATGAGGTGTCATGAAATAAGAGAGAGAATAGTATGTAATTGTAGCCGCGCCGTATGCAGAGGAATCTATACAAGATGTGTGAAGTAGACATGAATATGACTTTTCTGCAATTCCCGTATTTTAGGGCGACCAGGAATTTTATCCACTTACTCCTTTCCATAGAATTCCCAAATTTTCCGTTAACAACAAGTCATCTTGTTACCTTAAAATGCCACATTCTACTGATTTCTATCTCAAGGCCCTCGTATTCAGTTGTTGTTATCATTATTGTTGTTGTTTTCCCAAAAGGTGTATTTAGTGCTTGTTGCTAAAGATCAAGTGACAGCAAGTCTAATCATTATTACATCGGTCTCCTTACTATTGTCAATATTATTATTATTATTTGCTCATTTTTGTTTTTCCACTACACATATCTATTTTTTTTTACTGATAGTTCAACGCACACAAAGCCCAAGAGTCCCTCAAGGTAGAGAGTTGCTGAGGGAGGTGGGGAAGTAAGAGAGTATTACGTGGACAAGTCGGATAGATATCGTCTGAGCTTGAACCAAGATTGTAGTTGAGTTATTAGGTAAACACTTTGACGTGGTGTAATGGTCAGCTAGCTTGGATTGCCAGGTTACGATTGAGTAGTGAGTTCGATCCTCACTGGGTGCTCCACACTTCCGGCCTTATGCCACACTACCCGAAAAATGATTTTTTTTTTTTTTTACACAATTGCTGTATTTTTAGCAATAAATCGTTGATTGTTAAGTAAGCATTCTCTCGGGAGTTTGTTTCATAAAGTGACCGTTCTGGAGTAGGGATTGTCTGAGTGGAACTTGCTTTTTATCAAAGGAACGGGAAATGGTTTGCCACCATGGACACGGCATGGCGTGTCCTACCTGTAAAGGTCCGTGTTGGTGGCACTAAGGAATGGAACTTGAACATCGTTATAGCAAAAGACTGATGATGTCTTTTATGGAAGACCAAGTAACAGAATGTCTTCTAAATATGCCGGCACTCTCTTCGATATTTTAACAGTTCTACTCTCAGGATGCTTCCTACTCTTCGGATTTCTAATTCTTTTCCCTTTCATGTTTATTCCTTTGACAAGGTCCATTTATGTCTTATATTTTGACAACCACTTGTTAACATTATTTACATGCGGACTATCGACCTCATCTCTGTTGTTGTTGCCTCACGTTTCAGCCGTTATACCCTCCAGCTTTCATCAGGTGTATATAGACCCGTGTAACCTACGGGACAATAACCTAGTAGATTAAAGCTTTGCTTCGTGAATTTGGCGACATGTGAGTTCAGTCCCTGGGCCGGGTAGCATAGAGTCAGTGGAAACAAGTCGAACAATAACTGAGCAGAAGTCAAAACAAGAACGAAATGGGATATCCCTAGATATGGGCTGGGGAACGAGTACAGTCTTACCCCGTAGATTAAATAAAGTGTTCAGTACAGTACAATCTGTAGATTACCCAGATTGATAGACACCTGATGAAGGCCGAAGGGCACAGTGATAACAACAACAAAGACGAGGACAATAGTCAGCATGTAAACAGTGTAAATAATGATAACTCCTCATCCCATAAATTCAGACAGAAATAATTTAACATTTTATTTACACTATTTACATTGTTCGGACTGTTGTCCACATCTTTATTGTCACATTCCTGACGTTTCAGCCGTTGTACGCTCCGGCCTTCTTCATGATCTATTTATATTTATGAGATGAGGTATTGTAAATATTTACATTATTCGAACAATTATCCTCATATTTATTGTCATATTCAGGACGTTTTGGCCGTTGGACACTTTGGCCTTCTTCAGGCGATATTTATTTGAAGGTAGGAACGTACAACGGCCGAAACGTTGTAAATGGGACAATAAAGATGAGAACAACAGTCTGAACAATGTAAATAGTGGAAATAGTTACAATACTTCATCTCAGAAATATAGACAGATCCTGAAGAAGGCCGAGGCGTACAACGGCCGAAACGCCGTGAATATGGCAATAAAGATGAGAACCACAGTCCGAACAATGTAAATAGTGGAAATAGTTACAATACTTCATCTCAGAAATATAGACAGACCCTGAAGAAGGCCGAGGCGTACAACGGTCGAAACGCAATAATGATGAGAACAACAGTACGAACAATGTAAATAGTATAAATAGTTACAATATCTCATCTCAGAAATATAGATAAACATTTATTTATAGCTTTATTTTTCTTCTTTTTTTTTTCTTTTTACAATGACTATATTTGATGTACTGACCTGGACTGAGCAATTCGTTTGAATTTCAAAGCTCCAATGTATGTTTTAAAAATGTTTACCTATAACAGCGTGTTTGGATAGAATGTGTTTTTCTATCAAATACCGTCCCCTTACCTGTGTATCATTAGTGCGACTAAGCGAGAAAATAGATACTGTATTGAGGATATAATGATAATAGTATTTCAATTAAGAACATTATGTTATTTCATGCATTTGCATGTTTACACCAACTGATTGTAGTTGTCGCTAGATAACTAATAGGCGTCTCAGCACCCATCTCTGCACCCACCTCAGCACCCGCCTCTGAAAACATCCTCTGAAAACACCTTTGCACCCACCTCAGCACCCACCTCAGCACCCACCTCTGTACCCATCTCTGCACCCACCTCTGAGAACATCCTCTGAAAGCACCTTTGCACCCACCTCAGCACCCACCTCTCCACCCACCTCTGCACACACCTCTGAAAACACCTTTGCACACACCTTGGCCCCCACCTCTGAAAACACCTTTGCACCCACCTCTGCAACCACCTCAGCACCCGCCTCAGCACCCACCTCAGTACCCACCTCTGCACCCGCCTCTGCACCCGCCTCAGCAACCACCTCGGCACCCGCCTTTGCACCCACCTTTTCACCCACTTCGACACCCACCTCAGCACTAACAGGCGAGTGTTTTCGTCAAGGCTCTATTTCCGAATCATAAGGTTTTTTCATGTTTTTGTACAACACCCCAGTGCTCCAATGATCACTGGTACTAAAATTACTTCTTTTGCAAGTCCTTTTCAGACTTTCGAAATGTCATACTTTAAGCCAGTGTTTCTCAACCAGTGCTCCCCGGAAACCTAAGTTTCTTTAATAAACTTCACAAGATTTGGCGCTCGAACCTTCCATCCTATTTTGATTGAACCAATCCGACTGTATGGATCAGAAACTTGGACATTATCTGTTCGTCTTGAAAGACTACTGGATGGAACATATACAAATCTACTTAGAAAAATCAGTTGGAGATCACATGCAGCGCTTAATACAATTTACAGTGAACTGAGACCAACCTCTCTTAGGCTCAACCAAAAACGATTGCTGTTTGCCGGCCACTGCCACCGAGCGGACAGGGCAATCGTCTCATCCTTATTTATTATAAAAATAATCAGAAACTTGGACATTATCTGTTTGTCTTGAAAGACTACTGGATGGAACATATACAAATCTACTTAGAAAAATCAGTTGGAGATCACATGCAGCGCTTAATACAATTTACAGTGAACTGAGACCAACCTCTCTTAGGCTCAACCAAAAACGATTGCTGTTTGCCGGCCACTGCCACCGAGCAGACAGGGCAATCGTCTAATCCTTATTTATTATAAAAATAATCAGAAACTTGGACATTATCTGTGTCTTGAAAGACTACTGGATGGAACATATACAAATCTACTTAGAAAAATCAGTTGGAGATCACATGCAGCGCTTAATACAATTTACGGAGAGATGAGACCAATCTCTCTTAAGCTCAAAAACGATTGCAGTTTGCCGGCCACTGCCACCGAGCGGACAAGGAAATCGTCTCGTCCTTACGTCCTATAGCATCCTTCTGGAATTGTCTTCTTACAAAAATTGATTTTCCCTGACACCATAGATTGGGACTCAGGGTTGGACATTGGGGATCTGGGGGCAGCAATACAAGGCTGAACATTGTGGAAAGGGATTGTCAATAAAGTTCCGAAATCGAAGGGTGGGGTAATGATGACCTCTTCGTAAGAGGTCACTAGGGGTTCCGCAAGAAACTGATAAATAGTCTAATGCAATTTTGAGTATGTTTTGTTTAATTTTATATTCGTAATTTTGCTATACACGTATGGCATTTTCTTGGAAAATGTGTGGTTATTATAATAAAGGCTTCAATATTTTATATTTAAAATTATAATAGTCATAGGAAATGCATTTAGCGATCTCTGTATGGCGTCTGTGTGAAGCTGCCTTCCCTGGTTAGTGGACAGGACCTGTACGTGGCGGATTCGTGTATCACTGAGTGGCTCACTAGAGTACAGGACGCATGCGCGGTGTCCATATATTATGTTTACCACAGACATATATTAATAATGGTATATAATTTTTCGTGGAAAAAAAAACTAAGATCACACACATTTTACATAAAGTTCTTCGTATGATGTTAGCTGTACTTGCGAGTACAAGTTTTTGTATTTCTTTAAGGCACGGGCTACCAGGAATCCCTTCAAAGGGTCTCTCGGGACTTTTTATCAATCTGAGGGCTCAAACTACAATTGAAATTGTTGATGTCCTCATGTGCCATATTTTTGAGATTTCGATTTCAAGGTCCTTGTATTTTGATAGTTTTTGGAAGATCTTCAAAGCTACATTAGTCTGCAAGGAGTGCCATGTCAATAAGAAGGTTCATTCTATTTTTGCGGCGGCTTATCGCGATGACTGGCCGATTAGGTTTGATTGTTCTGCCTGTGTGTAAAGTGTCATAAAATTGTTACAGGTCCTATCTCTGTAACCGGTTCTGGGTGATGTTTATACCAATTTCTTCCAGTTTGCTTTCCGTAAACGTTGCAGATTTTGGCCCAATCTGTCATGCACAGTTTTATATTCAGTGAGTGCCAATACCATGCAACCTGATACAAGATGGTCAATTGTTTCTCGATATTTCATTATGTGGGCATGGTAATTTCTACTTAGCAAGCATTGGTCCTATGCAGCAAGAATAAAACCTTCGGTTTCAGCTTTTTATTATTATTATTATTATTATTATTATTATTATTATTATTATTATTATTATTTGTGTATGCTATGTGTCCTGCTTTCTAACCTGTAGAGCCGGGTCCAAACTATGGTCCTTAGATCCTATAGGAGAATTGTCATTTCTTAATAGATGGAATGTTCCTAGTAGGGCGATCATCTGGGAAACTTGTATGCTGATGTCACCTGAAACACTGTTAATAAAATTGTCCATTCCTTTTCTCATGAGGCCCAGAGCTCTGATTACTATTGGTACAGCCTCAGTCTTCATTCCCCACATCCTGCTAATCTCGATGTTCAGGTCCTTGTATTTGGACAATTTCTCGATAATTTCCATGGAGGTGCTTCTCTCAGATGGTACTGCTATTTCAATAAGCAAACACTTCCTGAATTTCTTGTCTTTTATGATAATATCAGTTATGTTGGCTTTTATTTCCCGTTAAGTAACTGTATCTGGTTGGTGCTCATATTTTTATTATAATTATTATTATTATTATTATTATTATTATTATTATTATTATTATTATTATTATTTCCTTTGATTTCTGGTGTGTACACATTTCTTTCCGGGTCCCGCCGAGAGACTTAAGGTTAGAAATGGCATCATGACATTTCCAGTGACAAAAAAAATTACATCGATAAAGCCCTTCGTAAAGTCTGGGCTGTACTTGTGAGAACAATCTTTTGTATCTCTTTGAGGCATGGACTTCCAGGAATCCCTTCAATTAGTCTACTGGAATTTTTTCCAACCAATCCTAGGGCTCCAACTACAACGGGGATTGTTGATGTTCCCATGTACCACATTTTTGAGATTTCGATTTCAAGGTCCTTGTATTTTGACAGCTTTTTGAATATCTTCAAAGATACATCGCAGTCTGCATGGACTGCCATATCAATAAAGAGGCACTTTTTTTTGTTTGTGGTATTTAATAACAATGTCTGGGCGGTTGGCTTTGATTGTTCTGTCAGTGTGTATTGTATAGTCCCATAGAATTGTAACAGGTCCTATCTCCGTAACAGGGTCTGGGTGGTGTTCATACCAGTTTCTTTCAGTGTCCTTCCCGTAGAAGTTGCATATTTTCCAGTGCAGATATTGGCCCACTCTGTCATGCTGGGTTTTATATTCAGTGGGTGCCAATATCGTGCAACCTGATACAAGATGATCAATCGTTTCTGGATATTTATCACAGAATCTGCATTTTGGGCTAACACAGTATTTTAGTATATGTTCTTGATAATTTCTCGTTAACAAGCATTGGTCCTGTGCAGCAAGGACAAAACTTTCAGTTTCAGCTTTCAACCCTGCACTACGTAGCCACTGATAGGTACGGGTTTTCTCTACGTCATCTTGTTTGGTACGGGCAGAGTATTATTCAGGGGGTTTTGTCTTTTTTTTTAAATAATTGTTCACCCAATACTAAGTCCAAGAATCCCTCAAGGTAGAGCATTACTGAGGTTGTCTTATGAACGCAAGAGGGTGACCTAAGAAGCGCAGGGAATACCAGGTTCTGTAAGCTTGGATGTGCGGGTGGTGTAATGGATAATGACTCGGAATTATTCTTCGGAGAGCTGAGTTCAAATTCACGTTGGGTTCCTTATATTAACTTACACGAAAATATTCTTGGTAAAGGTATAAATCCTCCTCTTCTCCCTCCAGCTATGGGTTAATTAGTAAGACTTGTATCACTAAAATCATTATTACATAAAAAAAATGCTTAAAATCTAAAAATATTTTCTGGCTTTAAATAACCTGCATAAAGTTGATAAAACCTGAAAAATAAATCACTGAATCAATCAAAGACTGACAATTTAGAATTAGGCAGCAATACTCCATTTTGAGTCCAATCTCGCTCTTGCAAATAGCAAGGGGAGTCAGGTACTTACTGGAGCGGTACAGAGAACCGACCATTTTTCCAGCATCTTTAGCGATGGATCGTATATACGAATTCTACTTGAGGTTTGGGAGAGCTTAAGTCCCAATAGGCCTTCAAGGCAAAAAAGTTTTAAATGCAATGGGTGTTTTCGGATTTAATTTCGAAAAACAGTTACAAATATTTCTAATATTTTTATTACGCAAAACTGAATATTTGTTTCCATGTCGACAAAGTTTCTACATAGATTTTTTTAAAATGAAAACGTTTGCATTTGAAGAAAGAAAGAAAGAAAGAGGAACAGACATTGCGATTGCTTGATATATATATATATATACATATAAATATTTTTCTTAGGATCGGTGCTTCCATGTGGTGTAATTGTTAACAAGATCGTTTCGCTAGATCAATTACGAGTGAGTTCGATCCTTACTGGGTACCCCATATTTACGGCCTTGTACCCACACTTAGCTACACTTAACAAATAACTATATATTTCAAAGGAATCAATGGATTCTTTTTAATCCGGCATTATTTTTAATTACTTGAAACGTTATATTTTTAGTGGTCCCCCCCCACACACACACACCGTGGCGAACCCTCCCCATTGCCTTCGTATTCCATGAGTAGGTAGGAAGTTCCACTCGAACAGCTTCTTCCCACGAATAACTACTTTGTGAAACCGCCTCTCAAGAGGATACTTTCCCGACCAATCCGATCTTAACCTGTTCAAGTCTATTGACAACCGTTCTCTTTGCCACATATTCTCATAAAATGCAGCGCTAACCTCTTATTCTTTCCGCAACAACCTCCTTCAATAACACTCTACCTTGAGTGGCTCTTGGACCTTGTATAGGGTGAACATTAAAAAAGAAGAATATATAGAGATGTGTTGATAGATACATGAAGAAACAGATATGTGTGTGTGGAAGGAAGGAAGGAAGGAAGGAAGGAAGTTGCACTCGAGATATCAATTGCTGGTTCTGAATATAGGATGAACATTAATAAAAAAAAAGTTAGATAGATAGATAGATATGAACAGAATGAGATAGATAGATAGATAGATAGATAGATAGATAGATAGATAGATAGATATGAACAGAATGAGATAGATAGATAGATAGATAGATAGATAGATAGATAGATAGATAGATAGATAGATAGATAGATAGATATGAACAGAATGAGATAGATAGATAGATAGATAGATAGATAGATAGATAGATAGATAGATAGATAGATAGATAGATAGATAGATAGATATGAACAGAATGAGATAGATAGATAGATAGATAGATAGATAGATAGATAGATAGATGTATGAGAAAGAAAGAAAGAAAGAAAGAAAGAAAGAAAGAAAGAAAGAAAGAAAGAAAGAAAGAAAGAAAATTCCAGTCAGGATGTAAATTACTGATTTTGAATAAGAATTCAGAAGAAAATACTGCAACTCTAACAGATAATAACATTTACCCGATACCTTTGGCAAATTAAGCAAGTCTGTAACTTTTTTTGATCTCCAGACCGTTACCATCCATTTCGAAATGCCAAATTAGGGCGTTATCTCAAAAGAATATTTTTCACAAAAATAAAATTTCTTTATTTTCCCAAACCTAAATTTTGTCAATTCAAATATCTTATAATGGTGTAACCAATCGAGCAATTGCATCGAGAATGTTTTCTATTTTTCTGGCTATACATCTAATGGTTTAAATGATTTTATGTTTCAGTATTGTGCTGCATTTAAATCCCAGAAGACTTCTATATAATACGTGTCGTATGAGTGTGTGTGAGATTTTCTTATAATTCTGTTCTGAAAGCACATACAGAAATGTAGTCATTATTTTTGCCCTTGAACTTCACAATCGTCATCCAATCAGATTTCAGGGTGGGAGAAAATACTTTCTCATTTGACATAGCCTAGTGGTTAGAGCAAAACCTTTCAGGGTTAAGAATATAAGATTTCTCAATTCCTAGAAATGCAGTGATGAAACGGATTTTGCACTTATTTATACGAGTATCATTGTCATTGTTATTACTTAATATTCGTCTTAATTACTGTTTTTATTAAAATAGTAAATGTTTTAATTATAATAATTAATTTTAAAACCCTCGGGTTATCGCTGTAACTATTCTTTTCTTTATTATTATTATTAGTAGTAGTAGTAATAGTAGTAGTATTAGTAGTAGCAGCACGGTGGATTGAGGAATCGGAGAGCCGAGTTCGAATTCCAGTCGAATCCATTACATTCATTAACGTTACCTTGGGAAAAGTAGGAATCCTCTCCTTCTTCCCCCATCTATGGGTAAATAGCAGGACAGACAGGGTTCTATAGCCTTGGATAGCAACTGGTCTACCGCAGAAAAAAATGAGTACCTATTGCGGGAAAAAAACCTGCCTCGTCAGTCATGTATCGAAAGATACATGATCGCTTATGCATGTATCACGCATGGCACATAACTGATTGAGTACTAGTAGTATATTTTCTAAGATCTTGGTATCTGGTAATTAATGCATAGATAGCGGGCCACAACCAACAGCCTTAGGTATCGTGCAATTTTCCTCTGTTCATCACTTTTCGGATTATTGTTCTTAATAAGCTTGCTTTCTGCAACAGTTCCACTGAAAGGATTCTTTATTATTATTATTATTATTGTTATTATTATTATTATTATTATTATTATTATTATTATTATTATTATTTGTAGCAGTAGTAGTAGTAGTATATTTTCTAAGATAAGATCTTGGTATCTGGTAATTAATGCATGGATAGTGGGCCACCAACTAAGTGTTCATCACTTTTCGGATTATTCTTGCCGTTCTTAATAGCCTATCTTTCTGCAAGAGTTCCACTAGCCAATCAATAATAGTTTTCTTTATTTTTTTTTTAACTTTTCACCCCAAGCAAGGCGGAAGTGCCACTAACACGCAAGGGGTTACAAAAAATGGGAGCAAGAGTAAAGAGGCGTGAGAGAGAGAGGAAAGGATGAAGAGAAGGACGTGGAATTAGATCAAGGCATCAGAAGATGTCGATTGACATTGCATTTGAATATTTGGAGATTATAGATATCAGGGAAGCAAGTAAGAGGAAAGGAGTTCCGTAGACGGGAAGTGCGAGGCATGAAGCTATTGGAGTAGAAGAAACAGCTACATTTAACCGTTTCGACAGTGAAACGGTCGGAATGAGATACAGACCCAGTGGCACGTTTAAATTCATGCAAATTCGGAACTAGCGAAAATTGTGAACGTATTTGTAGAAAAGACAGAGGGAGGCGACGGCACGTCTGTGAGAGAGCAACTGTAAACGAGATAACAGATTAGGGCCAACCACATTGCATATTCGTCTCTGGATTTTGTCGAGGACCCTAAGACGAACAGCAAGGGCTCCAGACCATATGTGACAGCAATATTCCATGCAAGGGCGAATGGTTAATTTATAGAGTGGACTTTTCGGGCTGGCGCGTCACAGAGAACCAAATTTCCTTGTGGTAGATGAAGCTATTGATTCAATGTATTTGTTACATCTTATGTCAGCGTGAGACCGAGCAGTTGCAAAGAGGTGTTCTCGTGGAGTTGAGCATCAGACATTCTAATGGAAGGCAGGGAAGGTTCTCTGCGGTGGATAATAGAGAGCAATTTTGTTTTTGAGGCATTAAAGTTAACCAGCCATTTCCTGCCCCAGTCAACAACCGATTGGAGGTCCTTTTCGAGACTAACGGCCAGGTTAGTATTGTCAGCGACACCAGATTTGCTATTTAGGCAGGAGTAAATAGTGGTGTCGTCTGCATAGATGCCTACTTGAGAACTGATGACTTCGGGAGGATCGTTAATGAAGATAAGGAACAGTGTAGGACTCAGGACAGAGCTTTGGGGAACACCTGCGTTCGTGAGAAAGGAACTGGAGGAGAATCCTTTAAGAATGCTCTTCATTACACGGCTTGACAGGAATGATTGTGTTAAGTCAAATAATCGTCCTGAAATACTGTATCTCTAAAGCTTACAAAGGAGGCCGGCATACCAAACCCTATCAAACACTTTAGAGATATCTAGAGCCACAACACGAGCTTCTCCGTTATTCTGAAGTGCTTGGTAAACAAATTCAGTTATGGCCGTGAGCACATCAGCTGTAGACCGGGAAAAGCTGAAACAATATTGCTTGTCAGAGAGCAGATCATGGGATGTAAGATGATTAACCACTTCGGCGTTGATTAAAGCTTCAAAGACATTGCCGAAAAGTGGTAGGAGACTGATAGAACGGTAGTTAGATGTGTTAGAAGGGTCGCCAGAGTTCTTGAAGACATGTACAACTGATGAAGACTTCCAACCAACAGGATGGAAAGCAGGAGTCGTTGAGGCAGTAGTTGTATAATTTGGAGAGGACAGGAGCCAGTTCAGGAGCACATTTCTTCAGTATAATGGCTGGTATCCCGTCCCCACCGCTAGCCTTATGGGATTCTAATTTGGAGTTGATGCCGAATACCAACGATGGGGTTATGTGCAAATCGCTCAACGAAGCCTCAGTTCTAGGGGGGGTCCGGTGTGGGTATACCGGACTCAGTCATTGAATTGGATGAGAATTTACGAGCAAAGCACTCGGCCTTATCAGTTGAGGAAGTCAGGACCTCAAATTGGCTGAACAAAGGAGGTGTTGTGGGTTTGCTGTTGTTTAGTACACTCTTGCAGAGTCGCTAATAATCTTTGGAGCCGAATTTGCGAGATGCAATACGTTGTTTCATTTTATCAGCAATTAGTGACTTTGCTTCATTGAGGACACGCTTGCACTCATTACGGGCTGAGACAAAGAGACGTCTGTTGCAATCTGATATATCACTATGGTACAGGCGGATGTAGTGATTCCTGTGGGCGATGGCAGCTGAGCAAGTAGTAGAGAACCAAGGAGATGAGTGCGATTTAATCTTATATTTCCTTGCGGGGATGAAAGCCTCGATTCCAGCTCTTACCCAGGAGGAGACCACAGAAGCGCATTCTTGAACGGGGAGATTAAAGACCACATTCCAGGGGACATCACGAAGGAAATCACGGAAATAGCCCCAGTCAGCTCGTTGATAACAGAAACATGTTCTGTTGATGGAAGGTTCTTTGCTGGGGGTGGAGTAGAAGGAGATGTTGACAGACACTACAGCATGATCAGAGTTGCCAAGAGGGTAGAGCTGAGTGGTACGATAAGACTCGGGGATGGAGGTGAACCAGAGATCGAGAAAGGAAGCCTTCCCGTCGTGGTTTTTGGGGAAACGGGTGGGAAAGTCAACCATTTGTGTGAGGGATTGAGTAACTGAGACGTTAAGGGTTTGTATGCCATCAAGGTCAGTTATAGAGTTTTTAAGCCACTATTTATTATTATTATTATTATTATTATTATTATTATTATTATTATTATTTCCTTTGATTTGTGTTGTACACATTTCCTTCCGGGTCCCAACCAGAGACCTCAGGACAAAAATGACTTCATAATATTTTCTCTTTTTTTGTGCTCTATCTTTGTATCAAAGATGGACACGATGTATCTTCTTTCTTCTTTTATCTCCCATATATGTGGCATGTGCTGAAGTTTCTATTATTATTACTGCTGTTGTCGTCGGCTTCACCGTTACAATTTTCATCTTGAAAATATCATGAATGTTATTATTGGGTGAGAGATCAACATATCGAGAAAGGGAAGCTGAGGTACAAATACATGAAAATATCCATCATGACTCCCAGTCTGATAAGTGTATATCATGCACACGCATCACAGTCAAATGTACGCGATATGCTGACAGGGTTTTTGATAAAAGTAGCGGTTAATCTTGCAGGTGGGGCCCAATTAGAAATACCTTCAAGTCGGATAACCCAATCGGCTCAGACGGTATTCAGTTACGAGTGTCCCCAAAGCAGCCCACTCAACCGTCAGCCATAATGAACCCTCACTACTCTTGATGCACAGTTCTTCAGCCCTCTGAGGTCATATCAAACTGGTTAAGATTAGGCAAATCTGTGGCACTGAATGAGATATTTACAGTATTCCATTTGAATTCAGCAAAACAAAAATTGAAAAATAAATTAATACCCAAAGCCATGAGAGCCATTTCCTGGTGTAGCTTCAGGGCATTTATTATTATTATTATTATTATTATTATTATTATTATTATTATTATTATTATTATTATTTGTGTATGTTATGTTTCCTGCCTTGCATCCTGTAGAGCCGGGTTCAAACTATGGCCCTTAGGCCCTATAGGAGAATTGTCATTTAATTGATAGCACTTTTCTTAATAGATGGAATGTTCCTAGTAGGGCGATCATCTGGGAAACTTGTATGCTGATATTACCTGAAACAATGTTAATAAAATTGTCCATTCCTTTTCTCATGAGGCCCAGAGCTCTGATTACTATTGGTACAGTCTCAGTCTTCATTCCCCACATCCTGTTAATCTCGATCTCCAGGTCTTTGTATTTGGACAATTTCTCGATAATTTCCATGGAGGTGCTTCTCTCAGATGTTACTTCTATGTCAATAAGCAAACACTTCCTGAATTACTTGTCTTTTACGATAATATCAGGTCTGTTGGTTTTTATTTCCCTGTCAGTTTGAATTGGCATGTACCAGAGAATACTTACGTCGT
The DNA here is from genome assembly GCA_964036315.1 of Acanthosepion esculentum. Lineage (NCBI taxonomy): Eukaryota > Metazoa > Mollusca > Cephalopoda > Sepiida > Sepiidae > Acanthosepion > Acanthosepion esculentum. Next base: position 23,532,191 of record OZ038501.1, on the reverse strand, counting down.
TGTAGTTGTTGTTGTTATTATTATTATTATTATTATTATTATTATTATTATTATTATTATATTTCCTTTGATTTCTGGTGTGTACGCATTTCTTTCCAGGTCCCGCCTAGAGACCTATGGTTAGAAATGGCAGCATGACTTTTTCCACTGAGCAATTAAAACACGCACACACACACACACATTACATACAGATTATTATTATTATTTTTTATTATTATTATTATTATTATTATTATTATTATTATTACTTTTAATATTATTAACACTTAGAGAAAAGCACGAATTAAGAAAAGAAAAACGCCCTTTTCTCTACATGATGACAAATATTGAAAGAGTTACATCAATTATTTTGTTCATTATTATTATTATTATTATTTTTATTATTATTGTTGTTGTTGTTGTTGTTGTTGCCTTTGATTTTTGTTGTATAATCATTTTCTTTCGGGTCCCAGCCAGAGACCTAAGGTCAGAAATGGCTTCATATTTTCAATAAACATTTTTGAAATTAAGAGCACACACACATTTTGCATTGACAAAACCCTTTTTAAAGTGTGAGTTGTATCTGTGAGAACAATTTTTTTTTTGTATTTCTTTAAGATAGGTGCTACCAGGAATCCCTTCAATGGGTCTCTCAGAACCTTTTTCCAATCAAACATTCGGCGATCCATGCATCCTTAGTCAGGATTCGGCGATCCATGCTTCCTTAGTCAGGATTCGGTGATCCATGCTTCCTAAGTTAGGATTCGGCGATCCATGCTTCCTTAGTCAGGATTCGGCGATCCATGCTTCCTTTGTCAGAATTCGGCAATCCATGCTTCCTTAGTCAGGATTCTGTGATCCATGCATCCTTAGTCAGGATTCGGCGATCCATGCATCCTTCGTCAGGATTCGGCGATCCATGCTTCCTTTGTCAGGATTCGGCGATCCATGCATCCTTAGTCAGGATTCGGCGATCCATGCATCCTTAGTCAGGATTCTGTGATCCATGCATCCTTAGTCAGGATTCGGTGATCCATGCTTCCTTAATTAGGATTCGGCGATCATGCATCCTTAGTCAGGATTCAGCGATCCATGCATCCTTAGTCAGGATTCGACGATCCATGCTTCCTTTGTTAGGATTCGGCGATCCATGCTTCCTTAGTCAGGACTCGGCGATCCTTTTAGAAAGTTCAAAGTCCGAATGAATTTTACTTTATTTATTTTCTTTGTGCATATACCCTTGACTTGCAGATATCCTTGATTTTCATAGTCAAATCCCTGTTGATCACCGCTCCTGCCCAACCATCTCTATTTTTAACTAATATTTAGTTAATTTGCTACATTCATAATCTCTCTTTATCCCCTGATATAGACGATAATCCCTTCGTTAGCAGTGTTGATCATCCCTTTTTATTCTACCTTGTGCTACCCTCAATTTCGTTGATAGCCAAATTGATAAACTTATTATCACTGATGTGAATAATTATTCATTTTCACTCTTCAAATACCCTCGTCGTAACCATTTATATAAAGCTGCATCAATATGTCTGCAGGGTCTAACAATTTTTATCTGAATAATTTCACTATATAAGGATCCATGTAATTAATGGTTAAATGTTGAATTAAGGGCATTGGCAAAAGATTACATTGAAAATGTGTTTTTTAGATATGTTATGAACTTTAGCGTACAGGCTTATTGATTTACCTACGTACACATGTCTGGAATTCTTCTTGTTTGTTCTCTTGAAATAATTACCAATGTTTTGTTCCTTCTGTTATTATTATTATTATTATTATTATTATTATTATTATTATTATTATTATTATTTTCCTTTGATTTCTGGCGTTTACACATTTCTTTCCGGGTGCCGCCCAGGGACCTAAGTTTTAAAATGGCATCTTAAAACTTTCTACGGCAAAAAAAAAATTACATCGATAAAGCCCTTCGTAAAGTGTGGGCTGTACTTGTGAGAACAATTTTCTGCATCTCTTTGAGGCATGGACTTCCAGGGATCCCTTCAATTAGTCTACTGGAATATTTTCCAACCAATCCGAGGGCTCCAACTACAACAGGGATTGTTGATGTTCCCATGTGTCACATTTTTGAGATTTCGATTTCAAGGTCCTTGTATTTTGACAGCTTTTTGAATATCTTCAAAGATACATTACAGTCTGCAGGGACTGCCATATCAATAAGGAGGCACTTTTTTTTTGTTTGTGGTCTTTAATAACAATGTCTGGGCGGTTGGCTTTGATTGTTCTGTCAGTGTGTATTGTGTAGTCCCATAGAATTGTAACAGGTCCTATCTCCGTAATCGGGTCAGGGTGGTGTCAATACCATTTATTATTATTATTATTATTATTATTATTAATTTTATTTCCTTTGATTTCTGGTGTGTACACATTTCTTTCCGGGTCCCGCCCAGAGACTACCAGGAATCCCATCAATTAGTCTACTGGAATCCTTTCCAACCAATCCATGGGTTCCAACTACAACAAGGATTGTTGATGTTCCCATGTGCCAGATTATTATTATTATTATTATTCCGTCCTGGTTATGACGATAAACTACATCCGCGTCCAGGGTAAGACGATAAACTACGTCCAACAGCAAGGCCTCTGATCAGGAGGCTTTGAGGAGCGTGGAACCACCTCTTAATTGCTGTTGGTTCCAGGTCCACCCTGACCCGGGGTGGTAGCACCTGTTAGGGTCCCAAATATGGGAAAATAGTTAACACCTAAACTGAAGTAAAAAGCATTATAAACTGTAAAAAGTAGGTTTTAATACTAGAAATACTTTGTAAAAATTTATTACCGGAAACAAGTTTTTCAAGAAAAAAAACTATTACCGGCAATACCTTCTTGAAAATAATATTACCAGCTATACAATTTTGAGGAAAAAAATATTACCAGAAACAGGTTTTTGACAAAACAAAATTTTACCAGGAAAAAAAGGTTGTCGGTATTAAATAAACCATTGAGGTTGATATGCCGTAAAACAAAACAAACCAAATCAAACCAATTATTATTATTATTATTATTATTATTATTATTATTATTATTATTATTATTATATTTCCTTTGATTTCTGGTGTGTACACATTTCTTTTCGGGTCCCGACAAGAGACCTAAGGTTAGAAATGGCATTATGACGTTTTCCACTGCAAAAAAAAAATTTACATAGACAAAGCCCTTCGTAAGGTGTGTGCTCTACTCAGGACAACAAATTTTGTATTTCTTTAAGGCATGGACTTCCAGGGATCCCTCCAATAAGTCTACTGGAATCTTTTCCAACCAATCCGAGGGCTCCAACTACAACGGAGATTGTTGATGTTCCCATGTGCCACATTTTTGAGATTTCGATTTCAAGGTCCTTGTATTTTGATAGCTTTTTGAAGATCTTCAAAGATACATTGCAGTCTGCAGGGGCTGCAATATTATTATTATTATCATTATTATTATTATTATCATTATAATAATTATTATTATTATTATTATCAGGATTGTTATTATTATTATCATTATTATTATTATTATTATTATTCAGGTTCCGACTATGAGATTAATGGAACCCAAACGAATGCTAAGGTGTACACTACAGCCGAACCTGGGGTAAACATTCGCACTGTAGTCGGCTACAACAAGTACACAAAAGAACGAGCCACATCTTATCAGTTATCATCACCCCGTCTCGCGTATTTCGTCATTAACAAAAACACCGGGACAATATCTACAGCCCTTAAAATCAATCAAACTGTTGGCTACCAATTTTCTTTGACTGTCATTGCTAAGTTTGGCCACAAATCCACAGAGCACCGAAACTTGCGGGTGGACGTTGTACAGATGAATAGAGAAAAGCCTCAATTTAACTCGCCCTTGGTTACGTTTATTATCCATCGGAGAACCAAAAATGGAACGGTGATTGGTCAACTTTCAGCAACTGACCAATCGGTTGAAGAATACAATCGCAGGCTGACTTACTCTATACAGATGCAAGATGAGCCGAAAGTGTTTGAAGTCAAAAAAGATGGAAAGCTGCTAGTCATTGGCAAGATCCCAACGTATGCTGATGTGTTGAACTTTACCGCCTTGGCCTCAGATAACGGTTACCCTACCAAGAAAGCCTGGCAGTTTGTCAGCGTGAAGATATCAAACATACCAGGTAAGTTTTGATTGAATTTCGGGGAAAAAAGTCTTCTTCATCATTATCATCAACAACAACAACAAATCATCACACTAGCATCATTACCAACAACACCGCCAACATCATCATCCACACACTGTCACCAGCATCACCATCACCAAAACCAACACCAGTATCAACAGTAGCAGCACTACCACCAACATCACTATCATCATTAACACTACCATCAATATCATCATCATCACCATTATGATTGTTATTTAGGATGCTAATAATTTTTTGGCCTAACCCACTTCCTAAAATCAGTATTCAGATGTTTGGCCACTGAAACATAGATTTTGATAAGTGGATAGGCACTTACCTAGTATATATATATATATTAAGACACTTTTATATTTATACGTTCTTTTTTATAGATACAAATATTTAAGTAAATGCTCTGTTTATAATAAACAGTATTAACGACATTTACTGGCCTGAATGTCCGAGAAATTGTCATAGAAAATATGCGTCCTCCGACTGGAATTGCACCTGTATCCTATACGGAACCGTCATATAGCCTGACATGCTTTACCGATTTAGCCGATATATATATATATATATATATATATATATATATATATATATATATATATATATATATATATATATATATATATATATTATGAAATGTACTAAGTCCGACAATTATTTTAATATATTTATTGTTTATACGTTATTTTTATAGATACAAATATTTAAGTAGATGCTCTGTTTATAATAAACAGTATTAACAACATTTACCGGCTTGAATGTTAATCAGACGTTTCCTCTGTAGCTAAATGATATAACACGTCAGGCTATATGATGGTTCGTGTAGGATACTGGTTCGATTTCTGTCAGAGTACACATATTTTCTAAGAAATTTCCCGGACATTTAGGCAGGTAAATGTTGTTAATACTGTTTATTATAAACAGAGCGTTTACTTAAATACTTGTATCTATAAAAATAATGCATAAAGAGAAAATTTATATATATATATATATATATATATATATATATATATATATATATAGGTAATAATCCGTTGTTATATAATCCATGTGAATCCTAATATAAAATATTAAAATTGATTCACAAAAAGAGCTCAGTGTATTTATCATAATAGAGCATATAAATTCCTTCACACTTATGAGTTGACAATGCTGACATAGGACTTGTTGGTTGAAATAGCTATTCCAATGAGGTAAATTTGGATTTCTATCCTATATATATATATATATATATATATATATATATATATATATATATATATATACGCAAACTGGTTTGATTAAATACAACTGACAATGTCTGTTTAATTCTTTATTTTATTTTTCCTATTATCGAATAAGCTATTGCATATTGGGATCGAGATTGTGCGTAAACTATCCAAAGTTCATGTTTGTTCTGTTGTTTTGTTAAAGTACTTTAAACAGTGGCAGTCATTTCCAAAGAACCATGTGGTGTCTGTGTTGTAGACAAGATTCCATTGGGAATTTTACAGTCTAGTGTGAGTTTTGGTGGCGTTATCGACTTTTAGTTTTAGGATTTTTTATAAAAGAATTTCAATATCCGCTTTCATCATCATCATTATTATCAGAGTTACCAAGTGGGCAGAGCTGAGTGGCACTACAAGACTCGGGGATGGAGGTAAAACACAGGTCTAGAAGAAAGGACTTACCGTCCCGGTTGTATGCAAAATGCGTGGGGAAGTCAATTATCTGCGTGAGGGATTGAGAAACTGAAAAGTTAAATGTGTGTATGCCTGCAAGGTCGGTAGAAGCATTCTTAAGCCACTTGTTATGGTGGGCGTTGAAACCGCCAAACACAAATATGTGAGCGTACGGCTGGAGAGAGGGAGCCTTTTCTATGCTGTCAGAAATGACACCAAGTATTCCACAGTCCTGAGAGGATGGAGAACGATAAAGGAAGAAGAGATTTTGTTATTATTATTATTATTATTGTTATCATCGTCATCATCGAAGTGAAGAAGTAGTAGCCGTTTGGTTCTAGGTTAAGGAATTCCATGTGTTATTTAGTCAATTGATGGCTATAGAGACTTAAAAAGGAATTGGGACGGTATATTTCCTTTTATATAAATTATTCAGCGTTTTTTTTAATTATTGCTTTCTATTTGATGTGTTCCTTATTTGTTGTGACAAAAATGTAGTTTAATATTTCTTTGTAGTTGTCAGCGGTAATGGAAGATTTCAGAATATCGTCGAGTTTTCTTTTTCATTTCATTATGGACAAGCCGGATCTTGTCGTTAGCTTTTTTTTTCTTTTGATAAGAGAAGGTCGAAATCTTTTCGTACTAGTGTACTTATTCGCAGCTGATCTCTGACACTTAAACAAGGTATAATTAGAGACAATAAGAACTCCTCCAAACAGGTAGGATTAAATAGAGCTCTTTAATTTTGGAGAAGGAAATTCTATTTTTAAAAAAATCCGAATACTACAAGACAACAAAGTTATCAAAACTCATAATCTTATCTAACACACAAACACCATATGGTTCTTGAAAATGACTGAGACGGTCGAAAGTAGTTGAACAAAACAACAAAACAAACATGAACTTTGGAAAGTTTATCCAAATTTCGATCCTGATATACATGTTATTAGAAAAATGAAAAATACAATAACACGTTCAGCGATACGTAAGATTTAAAATGAATGTTTAAAAACGAAAAATATTTCTTGAAGCTTTTATTTTCATTATATTTTCAAGCTAATAAATTCAATTTGATATTCCCAATAAGCAAAATAATTTGCTGTATTTCAAAAACTAATTTAAATTGCCTGGAAGGAGTTTTAGTTTTGAAATCACTAAATATCGCTGGTTTTAGCACCATTTTTAGCTATGCGTTATCACAATTTAGTTCTTTTTATTAAAAACTATCTTACAAAAAGAAATTTTATTTTCGGAATATTAACCGATTTAAATCTTAATTATTCGGATGTAAAAACAAATATTATTTATTTCAAAGAGAAATCCATTTTTAACACGGAGTTCGTTGTTTAAGGTGTGATTGGCTGGTGGAAATTTATCTGTCTTTCTACGATGTGCATATCTGTAAAAATTACTTAAGGACCCTCTTTTTATATACTTTGTAACTACCCAGTAGGAAAATACTCTCCGTAATCTAATGTTTTATTGAATTTTAGGTACTTTGGTTTTAAATTCACTATAGTTATCCCTCTTATTTTTTTTAATGATGTTGCGTATGGACGTTCGTATATAGAATTATAAAATATAATTGTAAAATATTCATTGTAAAATATATTGTAAATTATATTTACATAAATTATAATTATATTATAATTATATTTATATTATTTATATTATAATTATATATTATAATTATATTATTTATATTATATTTATATTATAATTATATATATAATTATATTTACATAAATTATAATTATAAATTATATTATATTATATAAAATTCATTGTAAAATATAAAATTATAAAAAAAAAATTGGCACATTTATACATAAAAAATCAAAATTCTTTTTAAAATATTGGGGGTCGGTGAATTGTAGTAAGCTTTTTTATTTATGATTAGTAAATATAGTTTTTACTTAATAACGATATCACTTAATCGGTACAAATTAATACAAAAATTTAAAATATTTTTAAAAGTGTTTCAAATTAATTTTTTTTTTTTAAATAAAAAAATTCAATATTCATTTGAAAAAAAAAACGTTTTTCTTCGGACAATAGTGTCCTTAATATATCTTAATCATAAAAGCAATTAAAAGCTTTCTAATTAATATCTGTCTATATTTCTGAGATGAGGCATTATGTACGTTATTTACATTATTCTGACTATTGTCCTCATCTTTGTCGCCACATTTATTACAACGTTTCGGCCGTTGTACGCTCCGGCCTTCTTCAGGTGGTTGGAATGTCGAACTGAACCCTTCATTTCACTCACTGGGGTAGACTGTTCTAGTTCCACCTGCCATGTTTAATGGATGTCAGTTATCAGTTAACTCCTATTAATTTTTCCCTCTGAAAGTTTTCCACTACCTTAACCGGGTATTGAACTCACACTCTTTGGATCTAACCAACGCCTTTATCCACTGTGCCATGTGTCCTTAACAGGAGATAACTGATAACTGACATCCATTAAACATGGCACGTGGAACTAGAACAGTCTACCCCAGTAAGCAAAATAAAGGGTTCAGTTCGATATTCCAACCACCTGAAGAAGGCCGAAACGTTGTAATAAATATGGAGACAAAGATGAGGACAATAGTCTAAATAATGTAAATAATGCTTTCTAATTAAATAATGTCTTAGTTTTATTGTATTTTCTACTTTACGATTCAGAGCAGATTTTCGGTAACTGGGGGTCGTGTTGTACGAAAAATGATTTAAATTCAAGGAGTTCTTCGTATAACTAATATAAATATTAAACAGTGCAATATTTAATTTCTCGAAATTTCGTAAAATTAAATAAGTGTGTGCGTATGGAGGGGTAATATGTCAAAGAAAATGTTTTAGCAAGATTTCCTTAAGAAACATTTCAAAAATAATTTCATTTATTTGGGAATGAGTCCGGTTTCATTAACATCCAACAATTATTTCAACAAAAAAAAAAAATCGCTAAAATTTCCTATACTAATCTTTGCCACCCCCACCACCGGTTGACGCAAGTGATATAAAAATTTTAACCAAAATTTCAAAAGTTCTAAAAATGATTTAAAATATAATTTAATAATCAAAAAATCCTTTGGTCTTTCCTCTTAATAATGACATCAACATTTTGACAATAAATTTTTGTTTTTATTAAGTATGGGGATTTTTTTGTTCATTATGGTATGCTTATTTTTTAGCGAATCAGTAGAGGTACCTAAATAAATGTCACACAAAGAATCAGTCGTTTGAATAAATCTTGAAAGAATAGACGAAATTCTTTCCAATCTCATTTGTTTTGACGTTAGCGACTTAACGCCATAATCTAAATGTTTAGTCTAAGACAATGACGTTTGAGTTGGGCATATTTTTTTTCAAATATGAAGATAAAAAAAAAGAAAAGCGATTTCTAAAAAATACCGAAGATGATGTAATGTATACCAATGGAAAATAAATAAAATTAAAAAGAATAGTAGATTTTATAAATATATGGAATAATACCAGGTAAGTCTGAAGAATGAATTCAGTTGTATCCTACAAGTAAATATTTATTAAATGAATGAGAAAGTTTCTCGGCATATCGGATGAACGTTTGTTTAGACAATTTGGTTTCCCCCATTCGAGGTACGCATTTACTGAGATTCCGTTCGTCGAATGCCAAACCAAATGAAAGGAAGTTAAGTAGGAAAGTTTGTATTACTCCATTCTCCCGTGTATGGAGAGCTTTCCTTTTCTTAAAAATCAGAGATTTTTATCTCGGCTTAAACACCGACTACTAACATTGATAGGAAGTGCCAACGAGGGAGAATAGGCAACCAGTTTATTACTAATCCCACGCCCACGCGGAGTTTCCACTTTAAATACGGCCTTGTCCATATTCCGTTTGAGTGGGCGTGCTGATAAACACCTACTGGTGGGAAATGACACAATTAACCCAACTATGGAGCAGGCCAGAATATTTACGACTTCTTCAGCTGACATTTACTGCTCACATGAAGTGGAAAGATTATATTGAATCAATTTCTAGGTCTACCGCTAAAAGAGTTGCTTCACTGAATCGTGCTAGACAATTTTTCTCGCCAGAATCTATTTTACACATCCATAAGTCTACCATTCGTCGAATATTGCTGTCGCATCTGGTCTCGTGATTCTGCTATAATTTTGGAGATTTTTGATAAAATACAAAGAATCTGCAATGTTACTGGTCCTGATCTGGCATCTCGTCTTCAGTCGCTTTCCCACGGCCGTGACCTAGCTTCCTGTGCTTCTTCCATAAATATTTACATGGTAATTGTTCTGAGGAACTTACCTCTTTGTTATTTTTATTCTTTTATTGTACATATGGGAATGAGTTAGGACTTCATAGAAACTTGAGGTATTATGGTGGCTGTAGTAAGAATGGTAAGGATATTTACCTGGTCTCACCACTGAGACGTGATGTGACACAAGGTAGGGTTTATTGTGAGGAAATCTACCGCGTATACCCGGGCTAAGGACAAAAAATTTCCGCGTCCCGACAACTGTCGATTGCGCTAGTCTCGGTAGCAAGCACCAATCCCCCTCTTTAGTGCAATGAGAGGGTCCGGCCTCGGGCAGTTGTTCCACGGGGCTGGGTACCTCAAAGTATTATTTTCCTCAGTTGTGCCTCTGCCCTCCGACGAAGCCACAACTGAGTCGCACTCTGTCCAAAGACAGAGACGCGACTGAGATATGATAAACCCTACCTGTGCTAGGTAAGTAAGAATGGTAAGTAAGAATGTGTTGATTTCGTGTATGGAATAGTGGTATGTTTGGGTCAGTAATTGTGGCTAACTAAGTTAATGATAAGACAGATTAAAGGTCATCCTTTCCCTTTTTTCCCCCTCTTTTGGCCTTGTGCCACACTTTTGTATTTTCAAAATAAATATTACTTTCCTCTTTGATACCTAGACTTGATGAATTTAAGCACAGTACTAGATTGGCAGCTAAGTCTTATCATTTTACAGAAGAAATGGCTCGATTTAACCGTAAATTCTATGCTAACAGTTTCTTCTCGCACTTCTCGCCTGTGGAATTCTCTTCCGGCTTCTTGCTTTCCAGTCAACTTTGATCTTGAAAAATTTAAATGCAATGTCAATCGTTATCTACTGTTTTCTAAATTCCCGTTCTTTTATTGTTCTCTCTTCTTAATAATGTTTTTTCTTATATTCCTTCACGCACAAAACCTCCTTGCGTCTTAGTGGCTTTAGTGCCTTGCTTATTCGTTTTTTTTTAATTGCGAAATTTCACTTAATATGTCCCCAAGAGAAATAGAGTTAGAAATGAGGTGGGTTCATTTTCTAAATGGCTTGTGTGGGGGCCTTAAAAGTCACCATTCGAACTCTTACCTACTATCTAAGCTAGAACACCAACTAATGAGAGCCGTCCCAAGCAGTCTGTATTCTATTCCTATTAAGACAGTGCTACTCAAAGTGGGGTCCGCCGACCGGTGCTGGTACGCGAAATATCAGCTACCAGTACACGGCCAATGTCCAAGCCATGCTAAAGAATCATTTGTAAAGATTAAGGTTATATAATTTTTGTTTTTCTGTTAATAAACTGCTTATTTTTTTATTACTTTTTATGTTTTGATATTGAATTATTTTTTGCAAAATAAATGGAAGATAAAAAATAGTCAACTTTTATTATATCCATTATATATATCGTTTCCGGTATAAATTAATATTACCACGAATTATTACAGGTACGTGACACATTGAGAAAAAAATGTCGGTCCGCCATATCAGATAATTTGAGAAGCACTGCATTAGGAGATGCTCCTTCTGTTACGAGCAGAGGCAATGGGGGGAAAATGTAAGCCGAACAACAACAAAAAAAATGACTTTAATTTTACGTCATAATAATGTCCATTATAATTGGAAAGAAATTATCTCGTGGACAAACATTAATAAATGTAATCACCTAAAAATTTCATGATCCTTTTAAGTAGGAAAACAGCAAATAATAAATTCTTGTTATGAATCGACTTAACTGTCCATACACATAGAGATTCGTCCGAGTACGTCATATGATTGTGTTCATGGCTCATAAAAAAGAACGCTATATCTGATAATTGATGCTAAATATCAGACAACGTATATAAAAAAAAAGGGGGAATAACATATAAAAATAATTATAATATAATATAATAATCCAAAAGACAAGGTAAAAAAAACTGAGAATAACTCGCTGATAATTGCCATTTTTTTTTTTTTAGACAGAGTAATATTTAAAACGGACGGGTTTTCCATACGATCACCGAAGTTAAGCAACATCGAAGCTGATCAATACCTAGATGGGTGACCGCTTGAGAACACCAAATACTGCAAGCTTGGATGTGCGGATGGTGCAATGAATAATGTTTCTGAATTGTTAATCGGACAAGCGAGTTCCAATTCCTTTTGGGTTCGTTATATTCACTTACGCGCAAATATCATTAGGAAAGTTATGAATCCACCTCTTCTCCCCCAGCTATGGATTAATTAGTAATATTTATATTGCTAAACCATTATTATCTCAAAAAAAAAATTCTTACAATCTAAAAATATTTTCTGGCTTTAAATAATCTGCAAAGGGTTGATAAACCGCAGATAATGAATCAATCACTCAAATACTGATTAGCTACACAGGTACATCATTTAGATCTACTTACATTCTCTGGAATATAAATTTATAGAAAGTACATTGACCACAAAGTGAGGGATCAGTTTACATAATGATTGTAATACATGATTGATCCCCCACTTCATATCCATAATTTCTTGTTTAATTATCAAATTCTGATTAGGTAGGAATCCACCTCTTCTCCCCCTCCCCCACTTATGGGTTAATCAGAAAGATTTGTATCACTAAAACATTATTATCTCAAAAAATTCTTACAATTTAAATATATTTTCTGGCTTTAAATAACCTGCAAAGGGTTAATAAGCCGAAGAAAACACATCAATCAATCAAATCTACTTTAATTCAGTCTATCAAACTGAAAGGTCAAAACGAATAGCAACTTCCGATTACATCGGTAATAGCAACTTAGCATTTTATGCAAACTTCCGGTTACACCCTTGAATTCATTAATCATGCTGGGATCTCTTTCATAATGCCTTCTTTATCAGCCATACTTTCGAAGATGGAAACTGCAATGAATAATAAGCTAATCGCTCCGACTGTTACTACTGGGTGTACCACAATTATAGCCTTGTGCCAGACTAAGCGAAGATTAGAACGTCTCACCATAAAGTAATAACTGGCAAACTGTAGTAAGTTTTATCGCCACCTACGTGCAATACACGAGAGACTTTGCTGAGATTTCAAAGAAGCTGATTTGTTGGGCTATGTAGTTGGCACTACACAATCTTTTAAACGTGTTTGGCATTGAATCATACTAAACTGAGTCTTATTTATTAATTGTGTCTCATTTCAATCCATGACATTTGCAGTATCAATAATTTTTTAACCTTTGAAATGATCCTTTAAACCAGGAATCCCCAACATTTTTTGCGCCATCTCCCCTTTTCACATGGAAATATTTTCTATCGTCTGCCTGTATAATAAATAATCAAAAACATACCAAAAGTTTGTTACAGGTTCATAAACTAATTTTTATGTTGTAAAAAATACCAAAGGAAGGTAACAAATAACGCTAACTTATGCAGCGACAGCTGCTGCTACGATCGTATTAATGAACAAACTAAAACAAACTTGACCATTGAAAAATATATAGAGAGTGTAACGCGGATATAAGAGAAATCCGGATATAAGAGAGATTTTCTCTGGTCCCAAATTAGAGCCTGTGTTAATGTATATATAATAGACCAAACCCGGATATTAGAGAAACCCGTATATAAGAGACTTCTTCTCCGGTCCCGACAACTCTCTTATATCCGGTTTACACTGTATTATGAAATGGACAAAGTCCGACAATTATTTTAAGACATTTTTATGTTTATACATTCTTTTTATAGATACAAATATTTAAGTAAATGCTCTGTTTTATAATAAACAGTATTAAACAACATTTACCGGCCTGAATGTCCGAGAAATTTTCATAGAAAATTTTCGTCCTCTGACAGGAATCAAACCTGTATCCTATATGGAACCGTCATATAGCCTGACATGCCTTACCCGTTTCGGCCACAGAGGAGCGTTCGGTTAGCAAGGTTGATTTTACTGTCTTTAAACTTTAATCTTCCATGAATCTCTCACGTACATTCATATCTTCTCAAAGCGTATCAAATGTAAACAAATGACGTCACACATTATGAAATGTTCAGATATAAATCCGACAATTATTTTAAGACATTTTTATGTTTATACATTCTTTATATAGATACAAATATTTAAGTAAATGCTCTGTTATTATATTAAACAGTATTAACAACATTTATCGGCCTGAATGTCCGAGATATTTTCATAGAAAATATCTAGTCGGAGGACGAATATTTTCTATTGAAATCGCCCACCGGTGGCTGATATCATCCAGGTTAGGAAACTGAATTTAGAAAAAGAGATTCAAGTGATTTGTGACTTCAACATCGTTACTTGTCTGACTCCCTAGACTGATTAAATATCAATATTTACCTTCTGTTTGGTAATTAATACCCGAAACTGTACGAGTTACCATGTTCTAGTGATAAAATCAGTTAACCATTTCCAGTTTATTTAAATTCCTCGAGTTTTTCTCCTGTGCATTTCTTGCGACAATAATTACAAATGTCAGAATAAATTCTTCCTTCAAGTTTTAGTTTATTATTATTTAATTAAGTTTCTTGCTGTTTTACAAGTTTTTTTTTTACGTATTTCATTTTAAGCTGAGATTAACTCTTTTCCGTTGTAGTTATGATGAACTTGGTGGGCAAAGTAATATATCTTAATTCATTGGATTTGCCTGAATGGTACACTCTTATACTTTTAACTATTTTATGATCCTACTGTTTCATGTTTAATATGAAATAATTAGGGTATTGGAGGAGCTTAAAAGTACTTTCAATGTATTTCTCCTGTCCGTGTAAATATTGAGGGCTCCAAATTCTGAGTGCTCTTAAATAGAATCCGATAATTATTCCGAATTTAATTTTTTTGTTATGGGGGAGAATAGAAATTTATGAGGTCATTTTATTAGTTGATTTACGATGGGCACTTAGTTTTAGGTCATTATCAGTACGGTGTAACACGATATCTCGGAAACGTAATGAGTTGTTTGTTTGTATAGTAAGCAAATTCTATCGTGTGTTTGACTTTGTTTAGTTTATCTACAAGCTCGTTAATGTAATTTCGCGCGGATATATTAACAGGGCGTCTCGGAAATACATTGTATAGTTAAAATATTCTGGAAAGGACCAGATTCAAGAAATTGTAAATCTAACTAAAACCCAACGCAGTGAACCTATTAGTAATATAAATTTGTGTTTTAAAAAAGTATTATTAGAGGTGAAATATTATTGATGGGTGATGAGTCCGCTATTTTTTGATTTTAACTAATGGCCGAGAGAGGTTTATTTTTTATTGTCTTAGTTATTTGTTGTTGTTTTTTAATTAAGCATTTTAACAGGAACATTGGTACAAAGTGATTTATTATCTAAACTGGCCATGAGTTGCAATGATGTACTTATTTTCTTTAGTTTTTCGACCAGGTTGCCTAAACTTGCAATAGGCTGATTGTTCAAAAGAGAGGTATTCAAATTTTTACCAGTTTATAGCAAGTGCTACCAATACTTTAATAATGTGGCATATCCGAATACCTGCTTTGTGAGGTTTTTTACGTAAACCATAAAATCTGGGCTTGAATGATTTGTTTTCATTACTAACTAGTGTTCTAATTACTCTTTTAAATTTCTATGTCGTTGTAATTATTTTGTGTGCATCTGTTTCCTCATATGCGTTAGTATCATTGAGTAGTAAATTAATTTTATCATTGTACGTGTTCCTATTCATAAAAATACGTGTTCCTGTTTATAAAAATACGTGTTCCTATTCATAAAATACGTGTTCCTGTTTATAAAAATACGTGTTCCTATTCATAAAAATACGTGTTCCTGTTTATAAAAATACGTGTTCCTATTCAAAAAATACGTGTTCCTGATCATAAAAATACGTGTTCCTGTTCATAAAAATACGTGTTCCTATTCATAAAAATACGTGTTCCTATTCATAACAACGATGCCATCTACTTAATCCGACGAGGTGATGTGGATTTCCTTTGGGGGTGGGGGGTTGGTTTCCTAATGTTTTTAAGTGTCGCTGTGGTAGAATCTATTTCATTGTTTGCTGCTAGATTGGCAGTAATTCATTCTTGAATGAAGCCTTTGGTAAATTCTGTGTCGTGTCTAAATTTATTATTGTTTCAATTTGTTCTCCTTAATGAATCTCGGTGACGAATTTTAGTCCAAAGCTAAACGCACTACTAAAATGGCGTCGAGATCTCATTGATTTACAGTTGGACTGGCTAGATGTAATCGTAAGTTCTAAGCTAACAGTTTCTTTTCTTGTACTTTTCTCTTGTGGAACTTCCTTCCAGCTCCATGCTTTCCAGCCAACATTAATCTGCAAAAAATTAAATGCAATGTCAATCGCTATTTATTGTCCTCCTGATTAGTTTTTCTCTTCCCGTTCATTAGTTTCTGTCATTAGTTTCATCTATGCCCAGTAACTCCTTGTATCGTAATGACTTTACTTGGGGGTGAAATCAATTAAAAATAAGCTAAGAGCTTCCAATTCGGTATTGGATAGCTTTATATTCAATAGATTTCCTATTAGCACTGATCGTCCAATATACTTCGATTTACTATCGGTACATAAGGTGATAGGAGGCACGGATTGAGGAATCAGAGAGCCGAGTTCGAATTCCAGTCGAATCCATTACATTCACTTACGTGCCAATACCCTTGGGAAAGGTATGAATCCTCTTCTTCTTCCCCGCCACAGCTATGGGTGAATAGCAGGAAAGACCGGATTCTATAGCCTTAGATGGCAACTGCAGAAAAAAATGGCAACCTACTGCGGGGAAAAAATCTGTCTCGTCAATCATGTATCGATAAAGATACATGATCGCCTAAGCGTGTATCACGCATGGCACATAACTGACTGACATAAGGTGGTGAGTTCACATTATAATTTGTTGAGCTGATTCTTTCTAAATATATTTTATCGTCTGTTTTAAATGAGCCGTTTCCGATTTTTACATAACGTTCTTTGAACGGAATTCTAGTTCAATATTTTTAACTTTTTCAAAAGTTTATTTCTCTATTTCTTTCATTTCTTCGATAGATTACTTTTCAAAAAACACACGTGCTTAATTTGGAATAATGTAATAATGTAAAAAATTAAACTGATGACCCTATTGACTGAGTCATATCTGTGTAAGAGAATGCGGATATATACATTGAGAAGTGTTGAAGATATGCGAATAATAATTTTTTAATTTTTGAGTTTTAAAATTTTTAATTAAAAAAAAATAATACGCATTTTTGTGTCGCCTTTTCCATCGTCTGTTAAAACACTTCTCAGCTATTTAAAATTCTATATTTGTTTGATGTTAACATCTCCCATTCGTATTTCGACCCTTGGGTATTTTCTCTTACTGACAACTGTACTTTCTCTCTTAATTTCCCCATTTACCCTACACTGAAGCGGTTAAGTCGGCACTGCTCGCCGATGTTAGTCAGCTAGACATACATTCTCTCTAATAACAAATTAAGTTCAAGTGTCATGTACATTCAGATCTTAAACAAACTTTTCCCACCCCAGGCCCACGGCAGAGATTTTGCGCTTTTGAAATTGGAGTAAATTTGTCTTCTGGCAAAAAGTGCTGTACGTCCAGCCTTTGGATGTCATACCACACATAACTTTAATCAGTCCCACGTTGTTTTTTTTTTTTTGTGCGTGTGTGTGTGTGTGTGTGTGTGTGTGCGAGTTCGGGTAGGGGTTAAAATTTGTTTTATGGGTATGCTTGGGAGGGTTAAGTATTTTCCTGGAACCATCAAGAGCCTCGAGAACCACAAAATAAGAGAATTGGAAAAAAATGATTTAAAAAGAAACAGGAGAGAAAAAAAAGAAGAAATGACTTTTCGTCATTCACATTGTTTTTTCTTGTTTTGTTTTTTGGGGTTTTTTTTGTTTGTTTGTTTGTTTTTGTGTTTTTGGGGGGGGTGTTTTTTGCTATTAAAATAGCTAAGATATTTGTGCTTAATTTTGTTTTTCATTCCTTAGACAATTTTGAATGATGACGATGATGACATCGAAGGAAAATATGTTTGCTTTTTAAGTCTTTGTGAAAAACAAAAAAAACAGAAGCAGTATCAGATGAAAGTATATTTTCTTCTTTCTATGCGTCATTTCCCTTCAGAACGAGAGTGATCATGGCTCTCCACAACTTTCTATCGTTTGTAGCTCTTAACAAAGTTTCTTCCTTTACCAAGTTCCGTTCACCGTCATCCATTCACAAAAGCTCATCAGGTCGGTGTCCCCCCCTGCCTCCCACCACCGCCCATTTTACTTTCGATATATCCTGTGTATATCAAATTCTCGAAGCCCTCTTTTCTCATTATGTATCCAAGAAATCTCAGCTCTCCCATTCCGATTAGGGTTACAGGAGTCTCTTTGGCTTGCATTCCTTTCCATATTTTATTTTTCAATATGCCTAAAGCAAACGGTATCTTTTCCAAGAAGAGATTCTGACACAGGAATTAGAAATGAATAACAATATACTATTAAGTTTATTTAATCGTTACTTTGTAGCGACCCTAGTTTGCTACCTGCCACTTCACTGACAGCAAGGTGAACAAATTTCAAATCGAAATAGTTTATCCATTTAAAATACTAGAAGGTATATTCAGCTTAAATACAGGTGGAGTAATAAAAATGACTTCAAATGGTTGCAGATTTCAGCTTAAAAATTAGAAAGAAGCAGTTGAATATTAAGGCTCATAGTGGCACATTGGAATAGCAAAAGATGCCTTCCAAAAGCTAAGCAAAGTATTAAGAAACAAGAACATTTTGTTAGAAATAAAAGAAAAGAGTACAGAACTCTTATGTATTATCAGTCCTCCTATATGGCAGTGAATGAAGGACAATCTCATCACAGATGAAGATGAGACTTGAGGGAATCAAAATTTGGTTCTACAGAAGGATGCTGAGGACACCATGGACTGAGCATGTTAGCATGATGATCTTTTTGGCTTGTATTCGTTTCCATGTTTTATTTTTCCAATATTCCTAAAGCAAACTGTATCTTTTCCAAGAAGAAACTCGGGCACAGGAATTAGAAATTAATGACAATATACTATTACTATACAATATTACAATATACTATTACAATATACTATTAAGTTTATTTAATTGTTTCTTTGAAGTGAAACCTGCCACTTCGCTTATAAGACTATATTTTAGAAAGTACAGGCTGCTCCAAAAGTTATGCGACAATTGACAGAAAGCATGCACTGGTGGAAAAGCAACCAGGGAAAATTTGCATGAGATCATCTTCCATAATTCAAGCAATAAAATGTCTTAATAATATAGTGTCACATACAGAAACGGGATTCCATTTGGTAAAGAGATATAAAATTTACAAGGTTAACAATAGTAATGCGACTTTTGGAACATCCTGTATATTCGGTTTAAAAGCAGAAGGTGTAATAAAATGACTTCAAATAGTAGCACATTTCATCTTATACTCTTTTCCTGTTACCCAAGAGTTATTGCCAGACAGATAGGAAATTACCTGACGTGTCATAGAAGTTCATTTCAGTTTGTAATCTCGTTGACTCTCCCAATCTCTGTTCCACCATCTATTTTGATAAGCTCGCTACTTTCCTCTGTTCCTCAAGCTTCCAATATATCTAGTGAGTGTCAAATTCTCCAAGCCTACTTTCCTCATTATGCCTCCTAGAAATTATGACTCTCCCTATTTCTAAGTATAAGCGTCTTTTTTCTTTACATTTTCCT
>OZ038501.1:23477442-23507442 GCA_964036315.1 Acanthosepion esculentum | reverse complement strand
GCTATAATATCCGTTAAATAAACACACACACACACACACACACACACACAGATATATATATATATATATATATATATATATATATAGTGTTTCAAAAATACTATATATATATATATATAGTGTTTCAGAAATACTTTTACAAACAATGGGGGCAGGTTCCTCACGCTAAACAAGGAAAAAAGTCTATACAAACATATATCCGAAAATCCTTCGTCTCTGAGTTAACTTTAAAATTAACAATAAAACGGGAAATATGATACTTATATTTAAATAAATATATATATATATATATATATATATATATATATATGTCCCGAGATCCTCGCTGTTGCACCATATGTGGACTTGTATGCAAGTCACTAGCGAGACTGTAGTGTCACATACGATACAAACAGAAAAAACTGAATGTAATTGTCGGATCCTCATATGTCATTATCGACGGGAAAGTCCATCATATATATATATATATATATATATATATATATATATATATATATATATATAATCATCCACAGACAAACTGTTTCGCTGTATCACAGCTCCTCAATGTGGCTAGACGTCCGAGGTATAATTATTATATGTTCATAATATATTTACCAGTAAAATTCATAGTTTCTTTTTGGGATATCTAAAATTTAAAACGTTGTGAGAAAATCCCATCATATAATCATTATTACCATTCCCTTATTATTTGAACAACTTTGTAACTGATTGACTGCGATAATCCGTGATTCCCTAGTCCGGTTGTTCGATGGTTCGGAAATGTACAAATAAAACTTGCTTCTGGTTAAGAAAAACCAAAACGTATCAGAGTAAATCTGATCGTCAATATCTTTTTGCTGTTCATCATCAAAAAGGGTTGAGAACAATTCTAATGTAAAAATCAAATAATTATTGGTTTTATACAATAATTTCGCTTTTTATTTAATAAAGTGAGAAGATTAAACCATTGTTTTTTTTCATCATTATTCCGTGAATTTTGGAACTATCATTTGGCCTTTTACTTTTACTTACATTCTCTACTAATCATTTTCCTCTCAAAATACACACAACTTGATCTACAGGATACGTGCTTTGTCATAAAGAAATTCAGAAAGCTGCACATTATATATAATAATATATATATTAATATATTAAATATATTAAATATATTAATATCAGTAATACATTACAGTATAGTACAATATTATTTGGTGAAGGTAACGGGAAACCACTTCACTATATTTTTCCAAAAACATCCTGGCAATTCGCAGCTAATAAACACTCTGTGTTGGGATTAAGAATAAGCATCTTTGTGCAGAGAGATAAACCCCGCAATAAAAAAACGGGTCACTGTTTACAATGTCTATGATTTCTTTTTTGACTCTCGGCAAATCAAACGTATGTCTAATTTTTTTGACTCCCATGCAAACCGAGACTGTGTATAACTTTTGAATTCTTGAGCAAACAAAACTATGTCTTTCTTTCTATCCAACAACTGCGTTAACTATCGCAGAAAGTTTGATATGCCGTACAACACATCAAAATAAACGAATCACAGCTAATAAAGAAAAGTGACGATGGAGTAATGCATAGCGGCTTGGATTGAGGAATCGGAGGGCCGAGTTCGAATTCCAGTCGAATACATTACATTCGCTTACGTTCTAACCCTTAGGAAAGGTATGAATCGTCCTCTTTTCCTCCAGATATGGGGAAATAGCAGGACAGACCGGATTCTATAGCTTTGGATGGCAACCGGTTTTGTTTTGTTTTTTTCGGGAAAAATCTGCCTCGTCAGTCATGTATCGAAAGATATATGATCGCCTAAGCGTGTATCACGCATGGCACATAACTGACTGACTGATGTACAGAGAGCAATGTTTATCAACACCCTGAATGGACATGACATTTTAGATACGCATTTCTTTATTTTATAGTCTAAGCCTTATTGGTTCGGAAGATTTGTTCATCCGGCATCTGTCTGGTCCCAAATTTGCCGGGTTAGTGAGTTTCTACCTACGCACCGAGATGTTCATATCATCAGAACGAAAATCTGGTCCAGATTTCGCGGACCAGGTTTTTGTTCTGATGAAATAAACATCTCGGTGTTCATGAAATAAAATTTATAAACAAAATGGATGATTAAAGTCTCTGTCTTCTTCATATCATTATAATGCTATGTAGTCTACATTGAACTCTCCCTAGATTTATATCTACTCGGAATTATCCCTTCCACTCACAAACTGGTAATATATATATATAAATATATATATATATATATATATATATATATATATATATATATATATATATATATATATATATATATATATATATATATATATATATATATATATATATATGAACAAATATAGTTATGCTATATTTATGGGATAAAGTGGTCATTAGCAGAGATAGAGCGTATGTAAATATAAAAGTGAACATTGAAGTCAACACTCACAGGCCACAGATAGTTTCATATATATAAATATATATATATTAAACCATATATAAATATATATATATATATATATATATATATATATATATATATATATATATATATTAAACCATATATATATATATATATATATATATATATTGTTGTTGTTTTTGTTTTTTCAGCGTTAACGAAATTTTGCACAGTGAAAGATGACTTCGACTGGCGAATTTGTTGGAAATATGAGCCGCCTTCCTCACAGCGTTATGTCTACCACATTGAAATCCGCTCTGGTATGTACACACACAACAATTCTGTGGTTGGGGGTACGGAACATTGCTACAGTGCCGCACTGCTCGATGGCCCGGACAGTAAATACTTCTATCGAGTTCAAACAAGACTCGGTAATAACAGAAGCCCATTCAGCGAATGGAAAGAGGCTGGTAAGTTGATGGAATTTTGGCTTTTTCATTCATTGATTAGTAGATTCTTTGTTTGCTATTTACTTGCTACTACATAGAAACGAATAATTGTTAACTTGCTTTTAGTGGAAAGACTGTGTAGCACCAGTCGTGGAAATCTGGAGTTTACTCACGATCGAACATTAATTCTGCCCCCCCCCCCAATAAATATGCCAAAACATTTTTATCCTCTATCATTGTAAGATCAAAGTTGAATCATCCAATCGTAGGTTTAAGGTTTTAATTAAGACGTTGCAAGGGTGCAGAAAGTGAATTTGGTGTGCTGAGTTCAATTTCGGCTCGATTCTTTTTTCTTCATTTCGCGCTAATACCCCTGGAAAACGCATGGGTCCATCTTCATCCAGCTGTGGGTTAAATAGCAGAACTGACTGGTTTTTTTTCCATGAGATGGCAACTAGTCTAAGAGAAGGAAATCTCTGATTTCAAAAACAGTCTGACGAGATGGGTTCCGTCAGGCTACATTGCCCAAGACACACCAGTTTTGCTATGGCTGCAGTACACGTTGCCCTTATGACCCTTAATGGGTTACGGGAGTCGTGTGCATGTGTAAGGATTTTAATCATGAAACATGACCAATACTGATTTATACGTTTTTATTTGGAAAAAAAATACATAGTCAATGTATCATTTCGGCATTTACGATTGCTGTGCATGTTTTATATTGTGATATCATAATGTTTTATACTATGGTATCATAATGTTTTATACTGTGATATACTGTTTTATACTGTGGTATCATATTGTTTTATACTGTGGTATCATAATGTTTTATTCTGCGATATCATACTGTTCTATACTGTGATATCATATTGTTTTATACTGTGATATCATATTGAATTAATATACAAGTCAAGTTCAAATAAAATGCTCACGCATTTGAAGCAAACCAAGTCTAGCATAATTGTATTTTAAGAAGCAATCATTGACGATTAATTCACAAACGACAGTTTGAAAGAATATTGTATTTTTAAAAAGTTACAAATTGTTTAAGAGGCAAACCAATTAAACACATTTTCCAAAAATACGTTTTTGGAGGGCTTATCAGAGTTAAAGTCTTCAAGAGATCTTCAGAAATAACAACTGTCATATATTGTATTTTATTTTTTTAATATCGTCAGCTCGAATGAAAATGCTTGTTCTTCTCTTATCATGAATTGTCTGCCCTTAGCTAAACATTGGCGCTATTTAATAAATATCGATGCCCTCTCCTATGTTCAGGTTGGTGATGCTACTGATTAAATTCATTCTATAAAATGCTAAGCCGTCTCTCCTTGCACTAGTTTTGGACAAGTGCAGTTGGGGTAAATATAAGAGATTTCTCATGCAATAATTTATTTTTCATAAGACTAAAAGGAGTAGCAACAAAATGACTGACATTAAAAGAGATGAAATATGTTTAAGCCCAAATTTCAGTTTATGCAATAAATTTATTTTTCATGCATCTAGTACAAGTCACAACAAAGAATTTCCATGTAATCAATCTTAGTACCTAAAAGTATAATAGAAATAGTATCAACACTGACGCTTTTTTCGCCACTAAAAGACAACTGTTTCTTTTGGGGGGTGGGGAACAGGGGCAGAATCACTCAGTTAAGTGCCATACGTGATAAACGCTTCGGCGATCATGTATCTTTCGATACATGACTGACGAGGCAGATTTTTCCCGCAGTAAGTTGTCATTTCTTTCTATAGTAGACTGGTTGCCAACCAAGGCTAAAGAACCCAGTCTGTCCTGATATTCAATTCATAGCTGGAAGGGGGGGTGATAGATTCATATCTTTCCCAAGAGTATTTGTGCGTAAGTGAATCTAATGAACTCGACTGCAATTCGATCTCGGCTCTCCGAGTTTTCTCTCCGAGTTCTCACTCCGAGCCGATATCCATTACACCACATAAGTAATATCAGTCCTCCGCCTATATAAAAAAGTGAACGCCAAACCTTCCTCTCACAGATGAAGAAGAGCAGCAAAAACATGGTTCTACAGAAGGATGCTGAGAATGCCATGGACGGAACACGTGAACAATTAGGAAATTTTCAGGAAAATGGAAATAATTAAAATCAGGATGATACAGTTGAGATTTCAATGGCACATAATGAGGAAAGAAAGCTTGGAAAATCTGATACTCACAGGGATAGATTGAAAGTAAGAGAGACGGTAGGAAACAATGCTTAACCTACCTTGCGAGTTTGGGTAAAAAGATGACAGAATATAGTTTAGGAAACATAACAAAAAGACAATATGAATTAAGAGCTACAAAGGACAGGATATTGTGGAGAACAATGATCGTCTACGTCCTGAATGGGCACGGCATGAAGAAGAAGAAAAAGAAGAACGTAATGGTAACCAAGACCGTCTCACACTAGTTCCAATCTTACAGGGTGCCTCGGAAACCATAGGTTTTTTTTTACCCTTTGAATAGCTCCATAATCTTTCCTCTCCGAAGGTCAGTGTTCGATCGCTCAAGTAAACCCTTGGATTTCAAATGTTAGTTTTCAAGTTAAGTCAGTGCTAACTCCGCTATTTCCCTCAGTTTTGCTTTTTTCTGTACTAAATTTAACTTAGCAAATAGCAATAGATCGTCTGCTGTTGTATGCAAAATCTACTCATGTTTCCCGCTATATAAAGTACGCAAAGTATAACTCGAACTTACAATTTAACGAACAGTGCGAATTTTTTCGGTTATTTCTACATCATTCCACCTTAAATGAAAATTAATGAATTAATTCCGTGCAAAAAATAATTTAACAGTTGTAAAAAGAAAAGAAATAAAATTCTTTTAAAAAATATTTCATGCGAAAATGATATTAAACTATAGACTTCGATTTCTCAGACAATAAAAAAAAATATTTTTGTCACCAGCTGCCGGAAGAATTTCAAAATCATACTGAATAATTACGAGTAATTTTTTCAAAAATGAGCATTCCTTCCTTATAAAATTTTCCCTGCCAAATCTGAAATGTGTTTTATCAAATTATGGAAGCACCAACTCTCCACAAAAATATTTTTGTCACTTTTAGGACACATTTCAAAATCTTCTGATTTGATATTATATTTTCTTTTTTTAAAACTGAAATAATATCTTCTAGTATTTTTTTTTCTATTAATATAAAATTACATACATTTATTTGTTATCGGCCACCAATTTTAAAAGTGTTGATGGTGTATTTTTGTACGGAAGATCAAATAGGAAATAATTCAATAATTTATATGGCTGGAGGTGGAAAAATAACCGAAGACATTCAAAATATTTAGAAAAGCTAATAATATTCAACGAATGATTTATTCATAAATAACAAATATACTCACGTATCATGGGACCTAATTTTCAAGCTTATTTGACTACAGTAAATGCATATATAGTTTGGTCAACGGCGTACATACGCTAATGTTATATCTCATGTATAATGCGACCCCCTTAAAATTAGCTTCAAATTTAGGTCTTCAAAAATCGCGTGATATGCGAGTATATATGTCATATATCTTTTTTGATTATATTTTAACATTATTTCCATTTTTAATAATAATTATATTATGATCATATATTTCATCCTGACGTCATCAGAATATTAGAAAGCTCTAATATTATGGTATAAGACTTTAGAGATTGTGAATGAGCCTTATCTGGCGGGAAATAGTCATGTTGTAAAATAATATGCTTCAGTGTTTTTTATCTTTGCGTTTGTAAAAACTTATCTATTGGAGTTTTGTTTTTGTTTTTGTTTTATAACCCGCATGTTGAAAGTTTTAAATGTGAACATTTGTTTTTACCCTCCCATTTACAGTTGACAAGGGTCCGGATTGCGAATTATTTGACCCCTGTCATGTCTTCAACCCCTGCAGCAATGGGGGGTCGTGCATCGTTAAAGCTAATTCCAGTTCTCAACTACAAGATCGTTACATCTGCATCTGTCCCCACGGCTGGCAAGGGACCCACTGCCGAACCAGTGATGGATGCGCGCATACAACTTGCTTAAACCAAGGAACTTGCATTATGGTGTCTCCCAATAAAACTAAGTGCAAGTGTCTGGAAGGATATTTGGGTGAGTTATGTGAATTTGTCAATCATTGCACTCAGAATCCATGTTTTCATGGCGGTATGTGCCAGATGCGAGATAACGCATCGTACGAATGTTACTGTCCGCCACCTTACGTAGGATCGAAATGCGAAGCGCTTAGTCCCTGCAACACGTCCGACTGTAATAACGGAGAGTGTATTACTACCGATGAGAAAAACTTCTACTGCAAGTGCGAAAAGGGCTACACAGGCCAATTTTGCGAACTCTACAACCCATGTATATTCTTCAACCCCTGTGAAAACAACGGCACTTGTGAGCCGAGTAGCGAAACACCGGCCAAATACATCTGCAAATGTACAGAAAATTACATCGGGGCAAACTGTTCCCAGCTAGATCCATGTGAATTTATCCACTGTGAAAATGGCGGCACTTGTTCTATAAGTGGAAAACCTGGTCAGCACTGCAAGTGTCTTCCAGGTTTTATTGGTGGTGAATGTCAGCGAGAGGATAAATGTTATCATCAACAACCGTGTAAAAACGGGGCCACTTGCATCATGAACCTTAATGACACTTTTGTTTGCCATTGCACCAACGGATTTACAGGCGACCATTGCGAACTTATCGATCCATGTGCTTACGGATTGTGCAGTCCCAACACGTCCCGCGGTTGCATTCGACTATCGGACACTAAATACCGATGCAGCTGCACAGAAGGCTACACGGGTGACTTCTGCGAAACTGCCATCTCCAGTTGTCGCGAAAACCCCTGCAGAAACAATGGCTCATGTATTGTGAGTATTCATGCCACTGGATACCAATGCTATTGCAAGCCTGGCTTTCACGGTGTACATTGTGATGAAATGGATTCTTGTAGAGATCACGATTGTAAGAATGGCGCCACATGTCGCAGCCTTAACGATGGAACCTTTCGATGCCACTGTCCGGTCGGATTTTCCGGAACCCGCTGTGAGACTCTAACTTTCTGTTCGAGTTCTACATGTTTGAACGGAGGCAACTGCAGCAACGGCGCGCGACCAAATGACACTATTTGCTCTTGTCCCCAGGACTATTACGGGCAACAGTGTGAATTCTTCAACCACTGCAATATCGACAACAACGCCTGCTTGAACAAAGGAACCTGCGTGATAGATTATAAATACAGCTATCGTTTTAAAATCCCACGAGGGAGTGCGAAGGCTTTTTTGAAAAATATGAAAATCAAAACAAGATGGCGACGTAAACGCGCGGTAACGAGTGTCAAAAAAGGTGTCAAAAACGGATTCCGTTGTGTGTGTCGGGATGGCTTCACTGGTCAATTTTGCGAAAATCCTCCAAAAGATGTAGATTGCGATAAAAAGAATAAGTGTGCAAATGGAGGCACTTGCCTGCCGACGGGTGTTTGTCGCTGCCAGTCCAATTACACAGGAAACTACTGCGAGCAGCTCTTAAATGCATGTTATTCTAGACCTTGTCTCAACGGTGGGTCTTGTAAAGTCCAGCTCGGCGATAACGGATTTACTTGTAGCTGCATGCCTTTTTTTCAAGGTAAGCTGAAATGTTAAATATTTGTACTTTCTATAATCGTCTAGACGATCTGCTAACACTTCTCCCTCTTCTGAATTTACTAAACATCACCTTTTATTCAACTAATTTATGCAACTCTCGTTTATTTATCGCTAATGATTCTGATTTTTAACCACCCAATCAAACACGTCAACAAAGATCAAATCGAATCTGTTTCTCTTAGACTTTTGCTTACCTGTTAATAGACAATAATATAAATGAAACATTAATACGAAAACTCAATTCAGCATATATATTCTTAAAGCCATGTCCATTCAATATGTAGCCGATCATAGCTCTCCACAAATTATCTTTCTTTATTGCCATGAATTCTGGGATAATAGTGTTTTTTTCCGTTACCTTCTCCACAGTTTTGAATACATGAAGTCGGGATGTCGACGAAATGATAATACAAACTGCTTTCATTGTTTAACATTACATCGCAATCAGCATCAATTACTCCAAGCCAGTTTGAGGGAGTGCAAAGCCCTTATCTGAAATATGGACCTTACATTTTCCGCCTGAGAATACTCAACTCCTCCCTGAGGGGGTTTATACAACTGGGTTTATTATAAAGCTTCCCTACGCTTACAAACGATGGATGCCGGTTTTAGGTTAGGTATTTCCCCATTCCGGGATACGTAGTAACTCTAGGTGAACTCTGCATCCGGGTCCCATTAGCGGTCAGCTGTGAAATCGAGTGCAAATTAACTCTAGCTACTACTCAAGACTAAAAATCCAAGTCTAACTTGCTATTTAATCCATAGCCGGAGGAAATACATTCATAGCTATTTCAAAGGCATTAGCGCCTAAGTGAACATAACTAAGCCGGAACTTGAACTCTGCTCGGCGATTCCTCTCACCGCGCCTGTAATCGTTAAGCGACTCGCAGACTTTCTTCAGTGTGTACTGTGAATAAAATAAAATAAAGAAATAAAGAGAGAGTCACGTGACCAAATTTAATAAAAAATAGATTTTTTCGGTGAACTCTTGGTGCATTGGATAAGTCGTTTCTTCTCGATTGTAGTAAACGGAGAAGAAAAATTATAATTACTATTTGATCTACGTTTGACAGCACTTATCCGGAAGTTGGAAACGTATAATAAAAAAATTAAATAGACAGGCCTTGTGGTTCTATTACCTCGTTTTGATTAATATTTGCAGTCCAAATATACCTTCTTCTTCTTCTGCTTCTTCTTCTCTCTTTCCCAATCTCTCTCTCTCTTTCTTTCTCTCTCTCTCTCTCTCTCTCTCTCTCTCTCTATATATATATATATATATATATATATATATATATATATATATATATATGATTTATTTTTGGATATTAAAACATCATGTAAAAATCGCTACACAATTGCAGTCGTGTTTCGACGCATACCAATGCGTCTCCTCAAGCGATTGCAATATCCGAAAATAAATAATATTGCTCTACTCTGTATTGAGCACTCTTTTAAATTAAATGTATGAACGCTGAAATTGTACTCTTTTCGTTCTCATCTTACCGGAATATATATATATATATATATATATATATATATATATATATATATATATATATATATATATATATATATATATATACACACACACACACACACACATATATATATATATATATATATATATATATATATATATATATATATATATGATAAAATATAGTTTTAATGTATGCTATATTTATGGATTAAAGTGCTACATATCAGAGATAAAGCGTATGTAAATATAGAAGTGGACATTGAAGTCAACACCTAGAGGAGAGAGTCTGTTTTCATGCTCAAAGCAAACTCGCTATATTCAGCCATAAAATGACAAGAGAAAAAAGATCTTCAAAACAGAACTAGGCTTCCCTATTTGAAATAATCTGGAAACTTTCAACTACTTAAGAAGACAAGTAAAAATGCCCTGAAAACTCTTTAAGTGTCGCTCTTCTCTAATCAAATTCACATGAACGCTTAGTGATATGCTGTGTACGTTTTATTCCCTAACCCTATCGAATATAAGAATCATGACCTCTGATCGTGACAGCCATGAGCATCCTGAGTCATGTCACGATGCTGTAGACATTACAGTCTTCTCTATGTACCGTGTCCTTTCTGGACATGGACTATCATGGCTCTTCATGACTTCCATTCCTTCGTAGCTCTACGTAACGTTTGCTTTATATCACTTAATCCTTGGAGGTCTTTTCTGTTAATTCACACCAAAATAAAATAAAAAATGATATTTACTAAAATTCACACCAAATTCTCCCAGAGTGGGGTCCTTCCATTGCACTCTGGTTTGATTAACCATGGCGATCGCCCCAAATGTGTATGATTCGGTGCGCTATTTCTAATTTTCTATTAATTGTAATAAATTTCTTGTAAGTACCTCGAACATGATCCGCACTTACAAAATGTGAATAACTCCCTGACTTTTGGAGTTGTTGCTATATATATATATATATATATATATATATATATATATATATATATATATATATATGTGTGTGTGTGTGTGTGTGTGTGTGTGTGTGTGTGAATAACTCCCTGATTTTTGGAGTTGTTGCTATATATATATATATATATATATATATATATATATATATATATATATATATATATCGTTGTGCACCTGGGTAGCACTCCCTCTTTAATACATGTTTAATTAAAAATGATTCGTAATATAATTCTCTTATGTTTCTTATTGTATTTTTTATTGAATGCAAACAAGAAATTTCTTTGCTAAACTTAAAATTGTTGAAACGTTTGTTGATTACGAGCACTGTCGACCATACCATATTGAACCATTTTCAAGGATCTTTCTTATACTATGATAATAGATAATGTCTAAGTGCTATCGTAGGCGATATAAAAATTGCTGAATGTAGATATATTTTTAATCTCCAAATACACCCCGTACTAGCTGTACTTTTCCGACGAAAACAAACCATTATATAATTATGTTGGACACACCACCACCTGTCTCTCAAAACGTTTGAGTCTATGTCTCTCTGGCCAGGGCTCAATACGGACGCATTTACCAACCTCGATACAGGTCGCTTCAATATTAGTGATTTATATTTTATTTTTCTTATGTTGGCCCACAACGCCAGAAGCGGATGCTGATAGGACGGCAGTAGAGTTGAAACAGTGGAAAAAAAAGTAGCTCGCTTCCACTGATACCGATTTTTACGAGCACGGTATGCAGGTCCTTTTTCATAATTGACGAATCTTACATATATACGTATAATTACGTATAAGAATAGTATTTTTTAACTGAAAACTTGCTCTACGCAAAGGTGATATTGTACAAGCTCTGTTTTATTTTCCCTGAAAATAAATAGGAGACATTACTTTCGGAACAACCTTCTTATGTGGATGTGTGTATTTTACATACGTTTTCAATTTCAGAATTTCAGAATTGTAGGCCACTTGTCTATCGCGTTGTACTCCAGTAATCTTCTTCACCTTCTATTATTATGGCTGATGCTAACCTCCAGGAGAATAACTCGCTGTGCCTTCTCAGGGTATCGTTTTCCTCTGACATGAAGCGGAAAGATTAGATGGAATCAATTGCTAGGTTTGCTGCTAGGAAAGTTAGTTTAGTGTTGTGATAGATCATTTTTCTCGACAGAACCTTTTTTACACATTTATAAGTTTTGTGGTATCAACGAAACACTCGTTGCCACTTTTGTAATGTCAACGAATACTCGTTGTCACTTTCGTAATGCCCGTTATAGTAGAGACTTTGTAATCGCAGATACAACTATAGTAACGCCGTTGAACAATGCTGGTGCCATACGCCTTCGAATAACACTCGCACTAATAGTACTTGCTAGTTAATACTCACTCGAAAAGTAGCCACCGAATAGTGATCAGTATAGAGAATAATATAGTGAATAATATAGTGAATAGTATAGAGAATAGCGATCCGTATAGTAATAGAGGATAGTGTAGAAAGAGCGATATGTATAGTAATAGAGTATAGTGTAGAAAAAGCGATCCGTATAGTAATAGAGGATAGTGTAGAAAGAGCGATCCGTATAGTAGTAGAGGATAGTGTAGAAAGAGCGATCCGTATAGTAATAGAGGATAGTGTAGAAAGAGCGATCCGTATAGTAATAGAGGATAGTGTAGAAAGAGCGATCTGTATAGTAATAGAGGATAGTGTAGAAAGAGCGATCTGTATAGTAATAGAGGATAGTGTAGAAAGAGCGATCTGTATAGTAATAGAGGATAGTGTAGAAAGAGCGATCTGTATAGTAATAGAGGATAGTGTAGAAAGAGCGATCTGTATAGTAATAGAGGATAGTGTAGAAAGAGCGATCTGTATAGTAATAGAGGATAGTGTAGAAAGAGCGATCCGTATAGTAGTAGAGGATAGTGTAGAAAGAGGGATCCGTATAGGAATAGAGGATAGTGTAGAAAGAGCGATTTGTATAGTAATAGAGGATAGTGTAGAAAGAGCGATCCGTATAGTAGTAGAGGATAGTGTAGAAAGAGCGATCCGTATAGTAGTAGAGGATAGTGTAGAAAGAGGGATCCGTATAGGAATAGAGGATAGTGTAGAAAGAGCGATCTGTATAGTAATAGAGGATAGTGTAGAAAGAGCGATCCGTATAGTAGTAGAGGATAGTGTAGAAAGAGCGATCTGTATAGTAATAGAGGATAGTGTAGAAAGAGCGATATGTATAGTAATAGATGATAGTGTAGAAAGAGCGATCCGTATAGTAATAGAGGATAGTGTAGAAAGAGCGATCTGTATAGTAATAGAGGATAGTGTAGAAAGAGCGATCCGTATAGTAGTAGAGGATAGTGTAGAAAGAGCGATCCGTATAGTAATAGAGGATAGTGTAGAAAGAGCGATATGTATAGTAATAGAGGATAGTGTAGAAAGAGCGATCCGTATAGTAATAGAGGATAGTGCAGAAAGAGCGATCCGTATTGTAATAGAGGATAGAATAGAAATGGTGATCAATTAGACGCCATGCTAATTCCCTTACATACATTTCGTTTGCCATCACGTGATCTACTTATTCAAAATCGGATCACCTGTGTTTGCACTGTGGTGATCTGTGTTCAAACTCCAGTGTCGGCAACAATATATATAACATAAGTCTACTATTCGTCCATCCATTCACTATTGCTGTCACATGTGGTCTGCTGCTTCTGCAATGTATTTAGAGAGAAACAAGTTCTGATATCACGAGTAGGATTTTCTCTGCGGGAATTTCTGGGATGAGGTTGTAGGAATGTCTCTCCTATGTGTTTTGATATTTTCGACATTATATGTTTAGAGCTAAATATTGAATAAGAAAAACAACTTTCTGATTCTGATATTTTTAATGTCATCTCCTCTCAGGATGTTAGCGATAATGACACTGTACATTTTCCTTTTCTGTATTATCTGTGTATTGCCTTGTTTTCTTAGTTACGATTTTCACTCCTTAGACTGATTCTCACTCAAGGCTAGAAAGCCCAGTCTACCCTGTTATTTAACCCCTCGCCGAGACTCATGTCTTTCCCAAAGGCATTTATACGAAAGTAGACGCAACAGAATAACCTAGAAGTTGAGCTCGGTTGACCGATTCCAGTTTTTCTTCAAGTTTTGATTTGATTTATTTTTTGAGAGGGCATAGTTGGCATCGGTTCTTCGAGGAAGCGATAAAGAGAAGAGGATAGAGATAGAGAGAAGGAATGTCAACAGGTGGGCCAATTACCCATTTCCCCCACGGGTTGACTTATCGCCCTGCTGATACCCCGTAAAGCCATCTTGGAGAACAAGACCTCAGACAACATCAGAGCTCTTGATTTCTCTACTGCCGCAACCGTACTGCCTGTTTTCGCGCGTTTTTTTTTTCTTCTCATATTAAAAACAAAAACATGTCCTTTACACTACCCTTACACTCGATACCCTATATTACACACTCTTAATTTATAAAAATTTAAGCATATAATTATCTTTAAAATAGTATCTTATAATAATAACAGCTTTGTATTCCTACTTCAGAGAGATGGTTGACATAAGTGATTGGAGAACTGTTCACTCGTGTATTGAATTTTATCCTAAGTAGATTAACAATTATTGCCATCTTGTATCAGGTTAAGGAGAGATTAGTAAATATCTACAGGTCTAAAAAAATAACACCGAATTAAATTATATAAAATTATCTTTTATTAACTGTTCACTTTCTATTCACCCAAATGCTCTTTGTATTACACGCCTATTTGCATGACATAATAAACTATTCAGCTGAGTTCTACAATGGGCACTGAAACCTGAAATAATCATTTTTCTCCTTTTATTATAGATTAAACACTCCAGACTACAAATATCCAAAAATATTTTTTCTTATTAACGTATATTTCCGTGTATAAGGTGATCTTTAGATAAGATGAGGTAAAAATAGATAGAGCAAATTTTCATGAATTTATCCTATACCTGTAGTATAAGACAACTGTTTATTGATTATATAAAGATGTTGTGATTGGAAATGATGTTAATGTATCCTTAAAAATTCAAAATAAACAAAATAACAAAACCGACTCTATATCATGATTTTCCTACACACATCCCCCTGAAAGGGAAACCATTGTTTTGTTTACATTTCATCACATGATCTCTAACTGGTTTTTCTTCTTCTTTTCCTATATCTAAACAGTTACAAACAACCTGGTATACTAATGGCCATTTACTTATACTTTATCAACAATCACAAAATACCGCTAATAATAGTATGATAATGTACATAACAGTACATTCACCTTTCAACATTTGTTTTAATTCAGTCTTTTATTGATTATTGAAAGTTTAGCAAAAGATAAAAGTTGCTGTGAATGCAATCATAACTTGATGTTTACATTTTCTCAGCTGAGCTTTCATGGTTACAAGTTGATTTTATTGATATGGAATTATTCTTCGAATAGGTTATTTATTATGAAGTTATGCCAGTAATATAACAGGTCATCCCATAAGTTTTGTCCGAAATATTATAAATGTAATTTCAATAAAATTTTATAGTATTCTAAAATGTCAAATGATACTGATTGATAATCTTATGAATATAAAATCCTTTAACTTAATATAATTTCTTTTTAAGAATAATTTGGCTGAATTAATTACTTAAATGATAATGAATTTTTAATGAGAAATGAATATTATGTTGTCCTAAATATTATTACTGCTGTAATTAACACTACTATGACGATTATTTAAAGTTTAGCGAAAGATAAAGGTTGCTGTGAATGCAATCATAACTTAAACTTTACATTTTCTCAGTTGAGATTTCATGGATACAAGTTGATTTCATTGATATGGAATTATTCTTCGAATAGGCAATTTATTATGATTTTATGCCAGTAATATATAAGGTAGAAATGGCTTTATTGCTTTTATTATCAATTTATTTGATAATGTGAATCTTTTCATGTACATTATTGGTTATCACACCCTACTGACAAACATCACTCAAAATTTAAAGTTTTCTTTTTTAGAACTGTAGTATAAGACGACTCCCAACTGTTAAGGGTGATTTCTGGAGATTTAAAGGTCGTCTTATACGCGGAAATATACAGTAAATAGTATTAAAATGAATGACTAGTTCCAGTTTGTTATGTAAATTAATTGTGAATCGATTCCCCTCCTTCTTCTTTTATGCAGTGTATCCCTTCAGAATGTGGACGGTTATGGCTCTCCACAATGTCCTGTTATTTTAGTAATTTTTTTCTTTTTACCATCTCTCCTAATTGCCGCCACTACGTCAGTGAAATAAATACAGTGATTTATCCATAGTCGTCGTCGGCGGCGGCGGCTGTGGCGGCGGCGGCTGTGGCGGCGGCGGCGGCTGTGGCGGCGGTGGTGGCGGCGGCTGTGGCGGCGGTGGCAATGGCAGCAGCTTTATTTTGTATCCAAGAATTTAATTTCTTCTTTGTTGATCACTTTCTTTATTATGATGGCGTTGATGACTAAATTCGCCTCCAATGTGCAGGTTCAGGACTAGAAGCTTCCAGTTTCACCAAAACCTGCTCCCGTCATCCATTCCCTATCGTCGTTTGGCTTTGCGAGAGTTGGTTGAAGGTGAAAGAAAATTAGAGTAGAAGAAAATGCCGATGGCGTGAACTTGTTTACGGTAAACCTCAACTTGCCAGGAAGTGACCCACACGCTTGATTTCATGACCTTCCTCTGCGGCACATATGGAATGAGACATGCAGAAATTGCAAAAGATTACCGCTGACTCTGCTATAATTTTGATTGACGCCATCTGTAGCATGTCCGTCATGCGTAGCCCTCATCATCCGCTAGTTCAACCATTGAGATCTGTTTTAATCATCATCCGTTGCTCCACCGTAGGGGTCTTTAAGGGGTTGGTCTCGCTTAGTCTAAAACTAAGACTAATCCGTAGTAATACATGAACAAAAAAGCAATTTAGATTACAAATTTCAAAAAAATTTTAATTTTTTTTAATTTTAAGAGATCCAGTGGTACGAGCATGTTTTGTTTTGGCTTACGTAGGAGGATCAGTTTACAATGAATTTTCATAGCAAACTAGAGCCCCCAATTAACTTTTAGAACGTTTAATATAAAAAATATTTTAGATATTCGTGGTCTATAGTAATTTGTAAAAGAATTACGAAGGAAATGATTCTTTCTACTTAGAGTGCCTATTGTGCAACTCGACAAACTATTCTAAAGATATGCCTAACTTTCTGAAATTTCGTTTTACCTCATTTCGCTTTTACGAAAGATCTGCATAAGAACACATTGTCCCTGATATCCGAAATGACGTAAAACGAAGAATTAATTATCGTTTTATATTGGGTTGGATTTTTGAGTGTTCCGACATCCCAAAAATAATCTGTTTGTTTGCCACAATAGCGATTATCAATATTTCTATTCGGCTTATGGGGAAGCCTTTAAATACGACGATATGCTTGACCGCTGAGCCTTGCTTATTTTTCTATCTACCAATTCTTTGAAAGCGGTGAAAACATCTTGACAAAGGCGCCCCAATACTTCCATTAAAAATGAGTCATATTTTTCTGCAACCATTATATCCCTGTTAACTGTAGCACAACTGGGAAGGTTATTTTGGGAATCTGAGAACGCTCAAAATATTTTTTGTTTCCAATATTTATTAATGGTAACAGTTTCTCGCCATTTTGGCTTACGTTCATAGAAACGCTGTACATTTTGATAGCGCGGGAAAAGCCCTAGGACCTAATTCTGTTCTTTACGAAGCTGTATTGTTTGTTGTTTTTTTTACCTGTTATGTAACACTCTCAAGTCTCTTTCTATACAAAACTCTGCACGAATCTGTTCTTTCCTTTTTACTAGATGCAAATGACGTTACCTCTTTCGTATTACTGATATTTTGTAAACATGTTGATCAATGTATAAAGGAAAAAGATTTTTTCATTGAAACGTGCTATCATAACTTATCATAATTTGATTGGAATTACTTCACAGACTTCACATCTCGACATACGAGATACCATTTCTCGCACAAAAGTAAATTGTTGCCAAGGAAAAGCAAGTTTTTACAAATGAAAAATAATTTTGTAAAAATCAAAAGTAAATTTTTGTAAATCAAAAGTAGAATTTTGCAAATGGAAAGTTGTTTAAAAAATAATTATTTTTTTACAAAATTTTTAGGGTTTTAAATAATACCTCTAAGATATATATATATATATATATATATATATATATATATATATATATATCAAACATATTATTTAAAACCCTAATAATTTTGTAAAAAAATAATATATATATATATATACATATATTATTTGATAATTAGTAGGAATAATTCCAAATAGGATATAAACCGAAAGAGGACTCGAACAGAGCAAATAATAATAATAATAATAATAATAATAATAATAATAATAATAATGAAAGCGGAGTCCTTAGAAATCCATCTTTTCTTTCCCTTTCTTTCCTTCTCTTACTCTATCTTCCCTTCGCCCCCCCACGTCTCTATAGCTCTCTCTATCTTTCTCTTCCCCCATATAAAAAAAAACTTATTTTAAAATCTCTGTTTCCCCCTCTCATTTCTGAATCTCTCTTCTTTTTTTCTCTATCTTCTAACCCTTATTCGTTTTCTTTCTTTCTTTTTTTGTGATTGTGTCTGGATGAATTTAAAATCCATTTATTGTCGTAAAATCTTTTGGTCTGAAGAGATGGGATCTGACCCCATGATATAAATTATTACCAATGGATTTCTAAGGACTCCGCTTTCATTATATATATATATATATATATATATATATATATATATATATATATATATATATATATATATATATATATTGTTTACTTCGAAAAATATTTTAATTTTCATTTACCAAATTTTACTTTTGATTTGAAAAAATACTTTCGATTGATGAAAATTTACTTTTCATCTATAAAAATTACTTTAATCTGTAAAAGTTTACGTTTAATCTGTAAAAAAATACTTTTCATCTATATTAATTTTCATCTGTAAAAATTAATTTTTCAACTGTGTAAATCTACTTTTCATCTCTAAAAAATTGCTTTTCTTGTATGGAGATTTACTTTTCATTTGTAAAAAATTTCGTTTTATCTGTCAAGTTTTACTTTTTATCTATAAAAATTTACTTCTCATCTGTAAAAATTTATTTTTATCTATAAAAGTTTACTTTTAATTTGTAAAAATTACTTTTCCTCTGTTAAATATTTACATTAGCAAAAATTTACTTATAGGCGAAAAATGTTACATAAAATTTGTCAAAAAAAAAATTGTAGTCGAACAGGAAGCTACAAGGCAAAATGCATGGTTTGAGGAAATTGCTTGCTGACTCTAATTAGCATACACACAAAAGCCTCCATTCATTTAATAATGTTTATCTTATCTTCTGGCCATCGGTAACTTTTCTTTCCTTGAAAACTGTAAGCATTTTTCTCCAGTTATTTGCACTGTTTTTTCTACAGTAAAACCATTATCTGTAATAATTCAATTAATTCCTCATCACTGATAATCCTTTTGCCTGATTTTCAAAATCTAACAAAAACCAGTTGCCGTAATTTACGACTTTGATTGAATTTTTATGTTATTCTCTCTTATTGCTAATATTTGTTTTGTCACCATGTAATCAATCACAATTATGATGTATGTGTTTCTTAAATATATCACTGGCTGCATAATAGATCATTTAGAAATGTTAGAAGATTATATTTGAAATAATTAATTATCTTATTTAGAAATAAATCTCTTATTGCCTTAAATTATATAAACGCCTATTAATGGAGTTTCTATATTGCATTCTGTTCAAAACATAAAATAATATTTGATTTGGGGACTAAAATAAAAAATATTTAAGCTTCCTGATATATTTGAGTGGAAACAATTCTATCCTAAATATCTTTCGCCTGGCAGCACCGATTCTATGAGATTAGTGAAAACTACCAAACTTGCAATTTTAATTATTTTTTTTTTAGATAAATGAAGTTTATTAGATAAATCAAGTTGTTATCAAATATAAAAGTGTTACACTTGGTATCGAGTATTTTTTTATATATGTAAATGAATATTTTATACATAAATAAAATATCCAGCAGCAAGGCCTCTGATCAAGAGGTTTTAAGAAGCATGGAACCAGCTCTTAATTGCTGTTGTTCGTAGGTCCACCTGTTAGGATCCCAGCCATGGGCAAATAATGAACCCCCCAACTGGAGTCAAAATACAATAAAAGTATAAAAATACATTTTTATAGTAAAAATTACAGCAATAGATTTTAATAGCAAAAAAAAAAAAATAATACCAAAGCTCCCAAGAAAACTAAATTTCGACTTATCGTGTTGAAACACTGGTTTCCGTACGGGAGTTAAGCAACGTCGAGCCTGGTCAGTACCAAGATGGGTGACCGCTTGAAATGTGCTTGGATGTGTGGATGGTGCACTGGATAATGACTCGGAATTGTTAATCGGAGGACCGAGTTTCAGTTCCAGTCCGGTTTGTTATATTCACTTAGGCGCAAATACCCTTGGAAGAGATATGAGTCCATCTCTTACCCCCACCTATGGGTTAATCAGTAAGACTTTCATTACTGAATCATTAATATCTCAAAGATTCTTACGACCTAAAAATATTTTCTTGCTTTAAATAGCCTGCAAAAGATTGATAAGCCGTAGCAAACGAATCAATCATATTTGATACATGAATAAAATATACAAAGACTTATTTTATTAGATATATGCATGTTATTTAGGTAACAAAATTCTAGCTTTTAGGGAGCGAATTTGGCAAACTGTAAATGCTTGACTTACGTATTTTGATATTTTAATTGATATTTTAATATGACATTTTAGATGACATTTTAATAGGATATTATAGGATAGGATTGTTATATTGATATTGTATTTTAATTGATATTTTAATATGACATTTTAGATGACATTTTAATAGGATATTATAGGATAGGATTGTTATATTGATATTGTATTTTAATTGATATTTTAATATGACATTTTAGATGACATTTTAATAGGATATTATAGGATAGGATTGTTATATTGATATTGTATTTTAATTGATATTTTAATATGACATTTTAGATGACATTTTAATAGGATATTATAGGATAGGATTGTTATATTGATATTGTATTTTAATTGATATTTTAATATGACATTCTAGATGACATTTTAATAGGATATTATAGGATAGGATTGTTATATTGATATTGTATTTTAATTGATATTTTAATATGACATTTTAGATGACATTTTAATAGGATATTATAGGATAGGATTGTTATATTGATATTGTATTTTAATTGATATTTTAATATGACATTTTAGATGACATTTTAATAGGATATTATAGGATAGGATTGTTATATTGATATTGTATTTTAATTGATATTTTAATATGACATTCTAGATGACATTTTAATAGGATATTATAGGATAGGATTGTTATATTGATATTGTATTTTAATTGATATTTTAATATGACATTCTAGATGACATTTTAATAGGATATTATAGGATAGGATTGTTATATTGATATTGTATTTTAATTGATATTTTAATATGACATTTTAGATGACATTTTAATAGGATATTATAGGATAGGATTGTTATATTGATATTGTATTTTAATTGATATTTTAATATGACATTTTAGATGACATTTTAATAGAATATTATAGGATAGGATTGTTATATTGATATTGTATTTTAATTGATATTTTAATATGACATTTTAGATGACATTTTAATAGGATATTATAGGATAGGATTGTTATATTGATATTGTATTTTAATTGATATTTTAATATGACATTTTAGATGACATTTTAATAGGATATTATAGGATAGGATTGTTATATTGATATTGTATTTCAATTGGTATTTTAATATGATATTTTATTATGCTATACAAGTTGTGAATATTAAAATGCTATACAAGTTGCGTGGAGTAATGGATAGCGGCTCGGATCGAGGAATCGGAAAACCGAGTTCGAATTTCAGTCGAATCCGTTACATTCACTAATACCCTTGGGAAAGGTATGAATCCTCTTCTTCTCCCCCAACTAGGAATAAATAGCAGGACAGACCGGCAACTGTTCTACCGCAGAAAGAAATGGTAACCTAATATCCTGCTCGTTTGAAGGTGACCGATCACGTTGAACAATCCTTAGTTTGAACAGAAACTGAACTGTCTTTGAAACTGGCACACCACTTAAAAGCCTGTGCCCCACCGAAAATGATGAGCTTGACGAAGCATTTTGAAGGTTTCAGTAACAAAAGTTAATATCGGCCCATCGTTCGAATATCTCAGCCGTTGTGAAGATGGGAAGGCCATCACGTTACAAAACTCGCGTAATTACTAAATTCGAATAGATATAGTCAAGGCTTATTGGCAGAGTGGCTTAGAAATCTAGGTTGTATTGAGCGTTAGCGGTGCGCATTTCCGATACAACCAGAGCGCATAGAGTTTGGACATTTTTCGATAACACTTTGTATGCTACATAGCATGTATCAATGCGGATACCTGGCCTAAAAAAAAGAGAGCAGCTGGAAAAGGTGATAATCGATCCCGATGTGTCACAGTTTGTCTGCTAAGAGTTTAGGCGAGTCTGTCTGTCAAACACAGGCCCAACCAGTCATCGTAGCAACTATGCTGACAGACCATTAATCGACTAGGAGGCATTCCTTGATAACTATTATGTGATATGTGAAAAAGTATGGAACGTTTGCAAAAGTTGATCTGGCCTAACTAGGCACTTGAAGGTGCACCTGGTCCCTGGCTCTGATGAAGGCCACAAAGAAACAACTTGTTTGCTATGCCTGTTGAAAATTGTATAACTCAATTGTTAGTTTAAATGTCACTTCCGGTCTCATGACCGTGAATAACAAATTGCGTTATAAAGTTACTCTTTAAACGAGTAGGCAGATATCATATATCAAGAAAACTTCACTTATAAATAGTGAACATTTAATAAAACTTAAAATAATAAAGTTGTTTTGAATATGACTCCTGTACAAACCAGTCGTCAACAGTGAGGTAATGCGTTGCATGTTATCTCTGGATTGTGAAGATCTATTGGCAATTTTGCCATAGAGAGGTTTCCAAGTTGCAACACTGAAGCCACAAATACAATTGACGCCAAACATTTTCTTTAGGTTTCGATTGCCCATATTCTAGACATCGGTTCTTGGAGGAAGCGACAGGGAGATGTAGATAGAGAGCAAAGGATGTCAATAGATCGGC
The DNA here is from genome assembly GCA_964036315.1 of Acanthosepion esculentum. Lineage (NCBI taxonomy): Eukaryota > Metazoa > Mollusca > Cephalopoda > Sepiida > Sepiidae > Acanthosepion > Acanthosepion esculentum. The sequence goes on along the minus strand of OZ038501.1, from coordinate 23,484,231 downwards.
TTCTTCTTGGCTTATCTCCCTGCTGAAATCAAAACACGTAAAGATATTTTGGAGAGAAAGGCTCGGACAATATATCAGAGTTTTTGATTTCTCAGCTGCCGCAACCGTTCTGGCCGTTTATGTGCGTTCTTTTCGTCTTATATTTTTTTTAAAAATATGACAATCCATCACTGTCAGTATTTTACGCCCACGGAGTTCAAATCACCCCGACTCAGTTCGAGTCGTCAAAGTTCTGACCGTTATGGTAGAGTCTGGAATTACATTCGCCACACTTATCATTTTGCCATTTCTGTCTAGCCTACGCATTCTGTAACAGATGACGCAAGCAAACACAAAAAAATAAAAGTGAATTCTCAGTTGAATATCCGTTTAAAGTTTAGCAGATTAAAACCAGACCGTTTTCCTTACGGTTGGAAGAATTCTTCAGCACAAAAAATGCTAATTTTGTATAATTAAACCTCGTGTTTCAAAAACCTATTTCGAAGTTGTTCTTTTTTTTAATGCTTTACGTGACTTTCATTTCACACTCGGCAACTTTTAGTAATAGCCTTGGTTTACAATTTAAGAAGTCGGGAGTTTGTTCCTGTCTGACAGAAACAACTGTTTCACTAATAATATTCGTATAAGCATGGTTGACTTGAGGTTAAAATAATGAGTAAGCTTCTACGTTTTCGATAAATCTTGCATATGTGACGTTAACTTTATTTACGCGACTAAAATATTTTCTATCTCGATTTCTTATGAGTCATCATTATTTACATTTTGACTATTGTCTTTATCGTTGTCATTATTATGATGTTATTATTATTATGATGTTGTTATTATTATGATGTTGTCATTATTATGACAACGTTTCAGCCGTTGTGGAGGTTAACCGGATCAAAAACACTTGACAATGGCCGGAGAGTACAATGACCGAAATGTTTAATAATAAAAACAAATATTAGGACAATAATCTGAATTAAAAATATTTGCATAAAAATTTATGCTATCCAACGGATTTTGTTAATGTCATCTTTAGAATCGTAGAGCAGAGTTGATATCATCCCTAAATAAAAGAAGCTGGGAAGAGCCGGTTCCCTCTTCTCCCACTTCCTTTAATCCAATGATCTATATACACAACCCACTAAAGCGTAAATCTTACAATGTCTATACAGTGTAGAGTCCTATGACCACAGTGTCTGAACACTATTACCCTATAAATATAGCAAATTTTAAGCTACACCCTTGTGCAAATTGAAACAAAACGAATAATTCCGTTATTATTTGCTTTTTTTCGTATTTTTCCAATGAAATATGACACAGGGTTTCCTGGCCAGTCTATAGTACTTTGATTTGGTCCCTGATAAGGCTTGCCAGTGTAACAATTTTCGTACACCTCCTGGGAGTAATGTCCATCGCAGACAATGGGCGTAGGACAACTAATCGACAGTCAAGACAATAGTGACTGAGCGTGATAAAAATCTGATACAATGACAGATGACGCAAATGACCTAATCTGAGGATAAAATAGAAATCGATTGGATCCTGACACTCCAGGGGGTCTAAAACTGACCGTATGGTGAAAGAAAGGAAACTAAAGCGGTTGTTTCAATTAATTTACACAAGGGTGTATATATATATATATATATATATATATATATATATATATATATATATGTGTGTGTGTGTGTGTGTGTGTGTGTGTGTGTGTGTGTGTGTGTGTGTGTGTGTAAAAATTCAGACATAAATAAAATCTATCTGTAAAATGGCAGTATCAATAAAGACGAAAGGAAAACTTTTTTTTTGCCGATACGTTTCGTCCCTGAAGGGCTTTATCACATTTACCACAGGGGACGAACCGCGTCGGTAAAGAAAAGTTTCCCGTTTATCTTTAGTCATCTGAATATAATATCAATCAGTTTTAACTGAAAAATTGTATGTATATTATTCATATATGTGTGTGTGTGTGTGTGTGTGTGTGTGTGTGTGTGTGTGTGTGTGTGTGTCAAAGTGCTCAATATCAGGAATAGAGCGTATGTATATATAAAAGGGGTCATTGAAATCAGCACCCCTAGGCGACAATCTGTTTCATGCTAAACATAAACGTTTAGCATGAGACAAACTGTCGCTTCCGGGTGTTGATCTCAATCTCCACTTTTACATACAGGGTGTCATCGCACCCTGTATAAATTGTCGCCGTTTTATATTTTAATTTCAAGCATGCGCGTTGTTTGTTTTGGATTTTGTCGATAATACAATATGGTAGGGTCAGTCGGGCACCATCGGTAAGACAAAGAACACCATGACGCAATTCACTCAGCCAGAAATTTGGAAATGGCATGTTGTACTGCTTGGCTTTCGCGCCGGAAGCTCCAATACGAACAAGCCAGAGTATTTGGCTGTCAATCTGAGGACGGTGTAAAAAATTTGGAAAGAGTTGGATGAGTCTAATGGTGATTACCAAAGTACGACAGCTCGAAAAACTCACTCTGATCGTTCTGATAAGAAAAGAATTGCCGAATTGGTGAGGGCGTCAGACTCAACATTGAGGCCTATATCAAGTGCCTTGTGGAGGTAGTGGCACCCTGGGTCAAGAGTGTGGCTGCTGGAGACCCTATGTCTTTCAACAGGAATCTGCACCATGCCATTACAAGAAAGACATAACCCAGTCATGGCTGTCAGACAATTTCTGCGACCACATCACCCCTTACATCTGGTCACCTAACTCCCCAGACTGCAACCCCTTTAATTATTATAAGTGAGGCGCAGTTGATCAAGAGACCAACAAAACTCTTTGTAGAACCAAAGATGAACTGAAGACAACTTAAGAAAAGGAGGCCGTCGAGAAGAGATGCAGGAGATTCCGATGTCGTCTGGAGGCCGTGGTTGAAGCCAATGGCGATTTTATTGAATAAATTTAGTCTTATTTATTTCAAGATATGTTTCTGTAATTTGGGTAAATATATCTGTTAAAATGAGATGTTAGTGTTATTTCCATTTTTGCGTAATTTAAACGACAATTTATTCATCGCACCATGTGTGTGTGTGTGTGTATTTAGGCAGAATCCTTCTTTCATGCACATTTCATTGAAAACGACAGACGTGCTTTTATTTAGTTTTTTATACAGTTTCTCATGCGATCTAATATTTTTTTTTCTTTTCAGATGATAAATTATATAAAATCTGTTCGAACGTTCTTTTTATCCGAGCGCTTTCGGCTATACATTTAACCATTTTAGCAGACTCACTCAACACCTTTCTGACCATAGCTCAATTAGATCTCACTTAAATATTCATGGGGGCCTACCGGACACTATTCGTAACATGCTTGTTGACAACACTAATATAATAGCATCATCTACATGCAAAAAAAGGTTAAAAATAATGGAAGCCTTCTTAATAAAAACAAAAAAAAACAGCACTTAATAATATTAACTTTGAACATGGACATAATATCTTGATCGTGTTTTGAAAAATGAAAACATTTTATAAAACATGCATGCAACAAACTATTTCTTATTTAACAGTTAAAATATTTAATCCTTGAAAATGGCTAAATGTATAGCCGAAAGCGCTCGTATAAACAGAACATTCTGACAGTTTTATATAATTTATCATCTGAAAAAAAATTATTAGATCGCCTGAGAAACTAAATCAAAATACCTTGTCTGTCGTATTCAATGAAATGTGCATATATATATATATATATATATATATATATATATATATATATATATATATATCGATTTTGTAGTGCGTATTCAATTTATGTAACATAAATCATTCAAACGAAAAACAAATACTGAAGCTAATTATATATTATCACAAACACAGCTAATTATATATCTCACAAACAATATTTACTAATAAAATACAATCAACTTCGAATCCGTTAATGAATGGTGTGATCCTCGTTCATAAATTCCGGGTTTATCAGGTCTTATTTTTTCTACGAGCCGGGCTTTCAGTCGTTCTGAACGACCATCTTCAGGTAGACATTTCGATGTCGCATTACTACTCGGAATTTAACAAAAACACACTGAAATGTCTACCTGAAGATGGTCGTTCGGAACGACTGAAAGCCCGGCTCGTAGAAAAAATAAGACCTGATAAACCCGGAATTTATGAACGAGGATCGCACCATTCATTAACGGATTCGAAGTTGATTGTATTTTATTAGTAAATATTGTTTGTGAGAGTGATTCTCGCCATATAATTAGCTTCAGTATTTGTTTTTCGTTTAAATGATTTACGTTATATATATATATATATATATATATATATATATATATATATATATATATATATATATATATATAATTGGAAAGATTTGTCTGATCGTGACATACGTTTCATGTAAATTTGATGTTTGTTCTTACCGAACCTAGAGGCGGTTTTTAACGTTCTAACGTAAAAGATACTTTCTTCCTCATGGAAAAAACGGACTTCGTATTGACGAAAATGGAATTTCTAACAATAATTAACAGGAAGTCATACTGCTGCATGACGGAACGGATCGTACAGAATTTATATTTCGAGGTTTCAAGAGAAAGAAACAAACTATGATTTACAATAATAATTATTCACATTTAATTAAACATCGCAATTACATTACAGTATTGATTAGTTAGGACTAACAACCTGAGCAAAAAAATAAAAATCTAAAATTAAAAAAAAACGTGTTTACCTTGATAAATCTCGACAGTATCACTCATTAAAATTAATAAATCCAACTATCTAACCATCCGCCTTTCTTGGGTCCACTGTCCGTTAATGTCAACAGCATACTGGATAATGAAGGAATCATCAAGAACTGTTGAATACTATCATCTTTTTTCTTTTACAGACATTGTATCTACACTCCATGACTAACCATATTTGCACAAATCCAGGCGGCTGAGATTTGAAATCAAAATTGTCTTTCTCCTAAAATCGAACTCGGCTCACCTAATTTTCGTTCTCAGCCGCTTACCATTATACAGGGTGTCCATAAAGTTCGTGTGCACTTTAAAAAATTTATAACTTTATTTGTATTTGCGATAGAAATAATTTGTAAAAAGAATTAGAAAGAAGTAAATCTATATTTTTTTAAGGTTTTATTGAAATTTTATTTAAGTTTCCACATGTCCTCCATCATTAGCAATACAAAGGGTAATACGATTTTGCAGTTCACGGAAAACATTTGCCAACTGGTTTACAGTAATGTCTGAAATCACATTAGTTATTTTAGCTATATATATATATATATAGTTCGAATTCCAGTCGAATCCATTACATTGACTTACGTGCTAATACCTTTGGGAAAGGTGTGAATACACTTCTTCTCCCTCCAACTATGGGTAAATAGCAGGACAGACTGGGTTCTATAGCCTTGGATGGCAACTGGTCTAGGAGAAAGACAATTCTGAATTCAAAACCTGCGGAGCGTCGTTTGGGGACCTCGTGGCATTCGCTCACCTGGTCCCCGTATTCGTCCCTCCAAAAAGTGTGGATGGCCCTGCACAAAGCCTTCACCACTAAAATCAAATCTCATGTGTTGGTGTCGGGCTTTCAGTTTCTAGGAACTGATCTGCCTGACCCTCATACGTCGAATTCGACGGGAGAGTCTATCATATATATGTATGTATGTATATATATATATTAAATATATCCGTTAAAAATTGCTTCTTTGTTAAGACGGAAAAGATAATGTCTGATTAGTGTGCTCTTCCCCCGCCGCGTAACAATTAACAATAACTCGAATCTTTCACACAATAATATTCTCGTATAACGTTATAACAAATTTAAATAGCTAAGTGGGGGTGTCTTCTAAAGTAACAGTTACCATATGCAACTGCTCCATGTAAGACCAAAATGTCTTTTATTATTATTAATGCTGGAAAAGAAAAAAAAATGTTACAGCTTTGAAGAAATTTCATAAAACACTTTTTCCCCAAGAATATATTTCCGACTTTTATGTTCTTTAATTGTAAGCCTAGCAGGAAGAAGTGGAATCGGTTTAGCCTGACTTTTAAGCCACTAATTGATTTTTATTGATATATACTTCATTAAACACAACAGACAATTATTGTTTGTTTTTAAACAGGATGAAAAACATGAGAGCGTTTGGCTTTGTTTAGTGCGTGGACATATTGTTTGAATGTTTGATCAAGAGCTTTCAACAATACTTCTGATTATTTCCAATGTTTGGTTTTATGTAGACGTGTCGTCTTATACATCTACAAATAAATTTTAAAACTTAGATGACGTCATAGGCTGGTAACTGACAAGTCAGCACTCTCCCCTTCTCTCACTCTCTCTCTCTCTCTATCTATCTATCTATCTATCCCTATCTATCTATCTGTCTATCTATCTGTTTATCTCTAGTTTAAAACATTACATAACATCACCACCTTTCTACGGACCCATAATTCATGAATCTAACTTACGTCTATATAATACATAAAATAATTAAAATATACAAATCCTCTTCAAAATATACAGGAAAAATGATTTAATGGTAAATCCTACCAAAACGAGATTATTGCAATATCTTACTTCGTTTCACCAACCCACACAGAGTTGACGACCACAGACATTTCCCCCACACGCATACACATACATGAGAATATAGAAATCCAAACAAATGCAAAATTATTGCAACCTATCGCTACATTTCACCGATATATACGAGGATGACATCTGCAGACATTCCTCAAGCACATATACACTTACATGAATTAATGTTACCGTTCAACATACACCTAGACATACAATCGTTTCTTTACATACACACTCTTACACTATCACACACTTTAACGTCCAAAA
>OZ038501.1:23442442-23474942 GCA_964036315.1 Acanthosepion esculentum | reverse complement strand
AGTGAAGTGATCAACAGAAGGTGTGTCAAACTTTACATGCATTTTGGCGGCCCTCACAAAGTTTTCTATAGCCGTAGTATATCGAGAATGTTGTCTATGTTGGTAATGCAAATTATTAAAAATAGTGAGATTTTTTCACTTGGTATGATTAGATTGTTTATTCTATCTCAATGTTCTTTTTTTTTCAAATGTCAGTGACTATTTTTAACTTCCGGTTAATCATGTGATCATCCTTGACAACTAAATAAGAACAAATGTAAAGTGAAAATGTCCATAATTTTGTAATATTTTGCCTTAAAAATGTCCAATTCTACTCCATCTTGTAAAAAGAGAAAATTATCTGAAGAAGGACGTCTGTTTCAAGAAAAGTGGGAATTGCAGTACTTTTGTACCAGTGTTAATGGAAAGATAAACTGTTTGATGTGCAACCACTGCATTGCGATGCAAAAAGAATATAATGTGAAAAGACATTATGAAATAAACCATCGATCTTATGATAAATATGAAGGAGATATGCATGTTTCAAAAGTGAAGGAATTCAAGGTTAAGTTAACACAGCAACAGAGTTGCTTTATAAAAATTCAGAAAAGCGACATTAGTTCTTACTGCAAGCTTTGAACTCTGTAAAATGATCGCCATCAGTGGAAAATCTTACAGTGAAGGAGATTTCATAAAGCGACGTCTTGTAAAAACAGCTGAAATTGTATGTCCAGAGAAGTCACACTTATTTGAAGACATTTCATTAAACAGGAACACTATTGCTGAACGGATTGATGAAATGGCAGGTGATTTGAGTCGACAGATGAAGAATTTATCATCAAGTTTTTCTATTGATCTGGATGAGACTGTTGACATAGTTGGAATAGCACAGCTCGCCATTTTCATCAGGGCTTGTGACAATGAATTTCAAATTTCTGAAGAACTAATTGAACTGGTCCCAATGCATGATACTACAAGCCAGGACATTTTTGAAAAAGTTGAACAGCTTCTCCATGAGCATGGCCTTGATTTGAGTAAATGTGTGTGTTTATCTACTGATGGTGCTGTCAATATGGTTGGGAGACATAATGGTGTTGCTGCCAAGTCAGGTACAAAAATAAAAAACATATATCCAGATTCAACATTCAAGGATTTTCACTGTATAATTCATCAAGAGAACTTATGTTCTAAGATTTTAAAATTAGATCATGTGTTGAGTTTTGTCATAAAAACAGTGAACTATATCAGAGGTCATGCTCTGCATCACCATCAGTTTAACCAGTTATTGGAAGACGTGAATAATCAGTTCACAAATGTCCCATTCTACACAGAAATTCGGTGGCTTTCATGCCACAAGGTACTGAAAAGATTTATTTTTTATTGAGACACGAATTGTTATGTTTTTGGAGATGAAGGGTCAAAGCACAGATGAATTGAAAGATGCAAGCTGGCTTCAAGATCTAGCTTTTTCAGTGGATATTACTACCCAATTAAGTGACCTTAAGTTAAAAATAAACTCATCATTCGTTTATATGATGATATCAAGTGTTTCATTGCAAAATTAGCTTTACTGAAGTTCCAGTTTTCACATGAAAACTTTATTCATTTTCCTATGTGCAAGGAGTTGAAAAACACTGCCAATACTGAGTCTGTATTTAACTTTTCTAAATACGACATTTACCTGGAATTGCTGTCAAAGGAATTTCAGCGAAGATTTTTTGATTTTTCATCTTGTGAAGATCAGTTTGCATTATTCTCAGAACCATTCATTTTTGATGTTGCTCAGGCAGAGGAAAGTCGACAGATGGAACTACTGGAAATGCAGACTGACTCAACGCTCGAAGGAAAGTACCTAGAAGTAGGGGTACCCGAATTTTGTCATACCTTCCTCAGACATTTAAGAACATCAGAAAGATTGCCACAAAGATTATGGTAATGTTAGGTTCCATATATGTCTGTGAGCAGTTATTTTCGTTTATGAAGGCCACAAAAACGTCTCACAGAACCAAATTAACTGATGAACATTTGTCATCTTAGATCAAAGTGGGATCCACACAGACATTCCAACCTGATATATCGAGAATAGTTTGTCTAAAGTGATATCAATCATTAGGACAACATAAAAGTGATTAAATTGTACAACCTTGTATTGTAAGTATTTTGTATTTAAAGTTTAGTTACCACTAGCTATGATTAATGTAAGACTGTAAACGGGTGCGTCCGTCGAGGCTGCATATATGGCCAATGCGGCCCTCCATATGCCCTGGGTTTGACATGACATGTTTGATACATTAAGATCGATTTTTTAACTGTTTATTTCATTGACGAATGTGATGCAACCATCAATAAGCTAGACATAGCCTGTGAGACAACTGATGAAAACCGCACTCGCCAGCTAAGACGTCAAGACGAATGTAGAGTGATATTTTAGATAGGATTATAAGTGATGAAGTACTAGTTCCATAGCGAGTTCCAGTTGATGTTAGGTGAGAGCTCAAAACCTACACTTTTTGAAGACTCACGTGGAGCCATGGTTCAAGAAGATGCTTTCATCCTCAACACTGCTCCGTCCTTCTTTAAACAATTTAGCCCACTTGTAGACATTTTCGGGGGCTGAAACATGTGGCACCATACACAGTTGATATTCTCCTATGAATTTTAACTGATTTGCACCCTTCAGCAACCAAAAACTTGATAACTGACCGCTGTTCAATCCTGGGGCATGCTTCTTGGTCAGCCATCTTTGTTAATCGCCAAAACTCTCAAAGTTTTTTTTTAATCTGCAAAAGAAATTAAATCCATGTGAAAAACAAGTATAACAAAAAAAAATAAAAAAGAGTAAGCTTCTATCTGTATTAGAAGTCCTTGTACCGAAAAATTCACCTGATTTATTGAATGACCCTCGTATATATATATATATATATATATATATATATATATATATGTGTGTGTGTGTGTGTGTGTGTGTGTGTGTGTGTGTGTGTGTGTGTGTTTCATTAAATAATATAGACATTTTTTTTTTAAGCTTATCACCCCAAGCAAGGCTGGAGGCCACTAGCACGCAAGGGATTACAGAAGGTTTGGAGGAAGAGCAGATAGGAGTGGTAAAGGAGAGGATGTGGAGAAAGATAGTGGATCGATCAAGGCAAGGGGGTTACAGAAGATTTGGAGCGAGAGCAGATAGGAATGAAAGGTGAAATGATGTGGAGAAAGGAAGTGAATAGATCAAGGCAACTGGAGATGTCGATTGACGTTACACTTAAATAGTTGGAGATTGTATTTGTCAGGGAAACGGGAATAAGGAAGGGAGTTCCACAGGCGAGATGTGCGAGACATGAAGGTATTGGAGTAGAAGATACGTCTACATCTAACAGTTTCAACGGTGAAGGTGTGGGAACGGGATGCCAGCCTCGTAGGACCTTTAAATTCATGAGGCCTGGGAACCAGCGAAAGCAGCTCCTCGGAGCAATTACCGTGAAAGTATTTGTAAAAAAGACAGAGCGAGGCAACGTCGCGTCTGTGAGAGAGCGACTGCAGACGAGATGACAGATCAGGGCCAATTACATTGCATATCCGTCTCTGGATCTTATCAAGAACCCTGAGGCAAACAGACATAATATGTATATTTATTTTTCTAATGATCCTTTCCAGTTTTCTAATCATTTTCTCGATGTTAAGATGAAATTTATCAAGGGAGGCGCCGTAGTTTTTTCCTACCCAAGTACTTTCCATCTCCTCCAAGATCACCCTCAGCAGTAAATTACAAAGACGAACTTATATGCAGATTTTATCACAGTTACAATAAGTTTACCTTTGTAATTCACTCCTGAAAATGATCTTGGAGGAGATCGAAAGTACTTGAGTAGGAAAAAACTACACCGCCTTCCTTGATGAATTTTCATCTTAACATCAAGAAGGTGATTAGAGAACTCGAAAGGTCATTATAAAAATAAAATGAAACGTAAACAAAGTAATTTTTATTTTTTTCACTTTTATCTAATGGTAAGGAAGACTTTGCTTAAAAGTGGTTTCCCTGACTGAAAAAAAGAGAATCCTGGTTTTATTTCTGTCGAGACATGCATTTTGTTTAGAAAGACTTCTTAATCTCTAGGCCATTGGACATTTTCACTGTTAAAACGGGACGTCTACTCAAACACGTGCTACCAATAAATGTAATTTTTTAGTAAAATGAAACAGTGCAGGGTTAAAAGAAAACTGTTAATTACTTAAAAATAAACTTTGTACAAAAGGCAAAAGAAAATTATCTCTGGTTTGTTTAGATTTTTTTTTTCATTTCTTTGGTTTGGATTGGTTTGGTATCAACCTCAATAGATTATTTAATGCCGACAATAATGTATTGCTGGTATTTTTTTTTTAAATGTATACCTGTTTTTTTTTTTTTGTTTTTTTTTGTTTTGTTTTTTCAAAAATGTATCGCTGGTAATAATGTAGTGCTGGTAATAATGTAGTGCTGGTAATAATGTATCGCTGGTAATAATGTAGTGCTGGTAATAATGTATCGCTGGTAATAATGTAGTGCTGGTAATAATGTATCGCTGGTAATAATGTAGTGCTGGTAATAATGTAGTGCTGGTAATAATGTATCGCTGGTAATAATGTATCGCTGGTAATAATGTAGTGCTGGTAATAATGTATCGCTGGTAATAATGTAGTGCTGGTAATAACTTTTCTTCAAAAATGTATTGCTACTAATAATATTCTACAAAGTATTTCTGGTATTAAAACCTATTTTTACACTTTCATAGTGTTTTGACCCCTGTTTGGGATTAACTATTTGCCCATAGCTGGGACCCTAACAGGTGCTACCATCCCAGGTCAAGGTGGACATGGGACCACCAGCAATTAAGAGGTGATTCCACGCTACTCAAAACCTCCTAATCAGAGGACTTGCTGCTGGACGTAGTTTATCGTCATACCCAGGACGGTTTTTCATTTGTATAACCCTTATTGTTCTCTAACGGGTAGAACTGTTTCTTTTTACAAGAAACTTGACGAGTGTCAATGAAACCGGAAAAGATTTTTTTCTCTAAACCAATAACATATTCCTGTGCTCAAAAATTTACAAAGTTTCGCAACAAACCAAATAGACCGGTAGGGGGGTAAGGTCTTACTCCGAAGTACAGAATCTCATTGTAACAAGAAAATAAAACCTGTTCTTAACAAATCAATCTTCGAATATCTCTAAGCTGAGTCATGAGAAATTATTTTTCTTTTTTTTTTTACTTTTCTTGCGTTAAACGTGTCATAAAATAAAACAGAAGACCTCTCGTGTTTCAGCATATACGCTATAACTACTGAGCTATAATTACAGTAAATGATTCATTTGTTCCATTTTAAGACGAACGAATAACGCCTAATTCTGATATAATACGATAGTGTTGCTGAAAGGTTCTCAGTCTGACCAAGAAAAGATTTTTTTAAATTATAATATTTGATCAATTGATCAGATTTGGAGAAGTAGCCGGATCGGAAACTTTTCAGCACCCCTCGTAGCAGCAACACGTAGATATACACACACACTAACAAATACATACACACTTCCTATCTCTCTCTCTATCTCTCTATTTATCTATCTATCTATTAATCTATCTATCTATCTCTCTTTCTCAATCTTTTATAAACACACAAACGCATTCTCGCGTACTCTCTCTCACACATCAGACTCTCTCATACACGCACTCTTTCTCTCATATGAACACTCTTCCTCTTATGTACTCTTTCTCTCTCTCTCTCACTCTCTCTCTCTCTCATAAAAAAAACACTTTCTCTTATACACAAACCTATTCTCTCTCTATATATATATATATTTCAATCTGTTATATACGCAAATGCTCTCTCTCTCTCTCTCTCTTGCAAACGAGCTATTATCTCATACACACACGCGCACACTCTGTCTCTCATATAAATAAGTACTCTCTCTCCCTCACAGACACACGCACGCATGTCATTGTACTCTGTTCAGTCATTTTGAAAGTCTAACATGAAACACGAATGTTACACAGATATCATTGCTTTAATATATATACATATATATATATATATGTATATATATATATATATATATATATATATATATATATATATATATATATATACATATATATATATGTATATATATATATATATATATATACATATATATATATGTATATATATATATATATATATATATATATACATATATATATGTATGTATATATATATATATATATATATATATATATATATATATATATATATATATATATATATATATATTTTATCTATGAAATCTCAGTTTGTAAAAAAATGTTCAGAATCTTAAAGTTTTATGGAAATAATACCGAATTCTTCAACATTGGTTTTAAACAATTTAAAATCAGGAGATTTCTTGTCTTTGCTCCTAAATGCGAAATTCATTTTTTCCGACTTACTACATTTAGAATTCAAAGGCGATGACATTCAAAAAACTATAAGCCGACTGCTACAAAAATGAGAAAGTATGTCTCATAGTCTATTGACTGACATGAAATCGATCTTCATTGATTTGCCGAGGATTGCGACACCAGAAAACATCAGTTGATTATTGGCTCTTTTGTGACCGGGCGATGTTGTCCAATTCGACTGTCAATCTTGAACCCTAAGAACTTGAGACAACAAATAAGAGAATGCAGTCAATTGAAATAGATTCAACAATGAATATTTAAATAGCGAATTCTACAGTAAGGACATTGTGAACTAAGACAACAGTACGAAAATGGAATTCAGACTCTGATCATCACCCGAATTAGCATTTATCGACCCACGCAAAAATGGGTAACTGACTTGATTTCACATCATTTCACAGTAAAATCCATACAATTACTATATCATGTTAGTAAAGTTTTCATAGCTACTGACAATCTTTTTTTTAATATATATTTTCAGTGCATTTCTATAGTAATTTTATATGTATTTCAATAGTAAATCACTAGCAATTCATTTACAAACGACGCTCCGAATGTAATGCCTCCTACTTATTTCTACAGATGCTACAACATATACAGGGTGCACAATAACACTGCTGGATAGAGCAAGTCTTCAGCCACAAAATACTTATTTTAAATACGTAATTACCACAAGGAAAAAAAAATATGGGTTATTTCCAAGAAAGCTTAACCTATACTGACATACCGCCAACAACCGCATCTGACTTCGTGGATCAAATATAAATTAGGAGTTATTACTTTTCAGCACCCACCTACATTATACATACAGGGGTTGGACAAAATAATTGAAACACTTGTTAAATTCAAAGAAAATTTATTTAATATGGAGTTGGTCCTCCTTTAGCCTCACATACAGCTTTAATACGTCTAGGAATGGAATCATACAGCTTCCTGACTTCATCCAGAGGAATTTTCAGTCATACTTCCATTAATACCTGCTCCAGCTCTTTAAGACACGGCGGTGGAGGATAGCTGCTCCTAACTTGTCGCTCCAAAATGCACCACAAATGTTTAATAATATTGATATCTGGAGATTGGGGAGGCCACTCCGTGTGTTCTAGCTCACTTTCATGCTCTTCATACCAATTCTTAACCACTCAAGCGGTACGTATTATCGTCTTGGAAGATGCAGTCACCATCAGGGGATAAAGTTTGGGCCATTGGATGAACATGATCACCCAAAATGTTCAGGTAATCTTTGCTGTTGATTCTACCACGCAGTGTAACTATTGAACCGAGACATTTCCATCATATAGCGGTCCAAACTATCACTGATCCACGACCATGCTTCACTGTTGGAAGAAGGCAGTCAGGGTTGTAAGCTTCTTTGGGCTGCCTCCACGCATAAACTTGCCCTGAAGTTGGGAAAAGAGAAAAACTGGACTCGTCTGAGAATATGACTTGCTTCCATTGGTCTGCAGACCAGACATTGTGATCTCTGCACCACTTCAACCTCTTCTGAATGTTGCGAGTGGAGAGAAGAGGTTTCCTTACGGCGGCTCTTCCATGATATCCAGCCTTATGGAGATCACGACGAATATTCAGATGATTATTCAACTCAGCAGTCACTTTGCCCGCAGTAGTCCGATGATTTTTCGCTACACTGCGTTTCAATGCACGTCGGTTTCTGTCAGTAAGTTTGCAAGTCCGGTCCGAATTGCTATGCTTGCTAGAGGTTTTACCCTGTTTCTTGAATTGCGTCATAATTCTTGATATGGTAGCTCTTGAAAAACCAAACAGTTCAGCAACCTTAATGATCGAGGCTCCTGCCATGGGAGCTCCAACAATTTGCCCATTTTCGAATTCAGAGAGGTCACGCATTTAGCTTAAATTTTACTAAATTCTAAAAATAAATAAGTCAAAGACAGTAAATTAGATAAATAAACGTATTTACAATAGATATAACCTGAAATTACGAAGTTTTAGTTAAATTTCTTAATATAATAGGTCTTCGAAATATAGGAGTGGAATTTGCAACTGTTCCAATTATTTTGTCCAACCCCTGTATATATACATATAAAATACATATGAAATACATATAAGTACATATAAATACCTATAAAATAAATATAAAAATGCATATAAAATACATATAAATACATATAAAATATAAAAATACATATAAAATACATATAAATACATATAAAATACACATAAAAATACGTATAAAATACATATAAATACATATAAAATACATATAAATACATATTAAACACATACATAAACACACTCCATTCTGTCAGGAACGCTTGGCTTTACTCCTGACTACTGAGAATCGCTTTCTTCTTGATTTCTATTATGTTTCTGTAGTAAGATTGTAAAATAGCTTACACTGCAGTTTACATATTTTTTTTTTAAATGACAATGTATTTACATTAGACATAATTTGCCACAATATATGATTGCATTTTCTTCTGGACTTTCTATACATATATCGTAAAAATCATCAGTAATGATTTCATACAAGGTGGTGCTGAGAGGTTTTAGGCCCAACCAAGAAGAGATGAAAAACTATCTGAGGTTTGTTCATTTGAGAAGAGTGGTTCAAATAGAAAGGTTTTCAGCACATATTTGCAAACAGAATGTCCCTCTCTTCCACGAGTAACACACGCACTAATTCCACATCGCAAAAATCCTTTTGTTCCTACGTTGTTTCAGGACACATTCATAGTTGAACCATTTTCAATGCTCTTCTATAAGAAAACCACTAACAATGCATTTACCTTATATATATATATATATATATATATATATATATATATATATATAAATATAGGTAACTATACTCGTGTCGAAAAACCTTCGAACTCTTGATTTAACAACAGCCAAATCAATCACGAAGGAAAAGAAGGTTTTAAAAAAAGAAAGAGCCAGGAACATGAAAGTCTGTCGAAAATAATCGCACAGATACAGGTTCAAGGCCCAAAGAAAAAACCCCGATACGAGTAAACAACTAACTAAAGAGCTCAATACAAGCGTAGAGCAAACCTAGTCAAACCTAATGAGCCAGACACACCTACCAAGGTTTCACTTAGGCAGATCGTCCTAAGTGAAACCTTGGTAGGTGTGTCTGGCTCATTAGGTTTGACTATATATATATATATATATATATATATATATATATATATATGTGTGTGTGTGTGTGTGTGTGTGTGTGTGTGTGTGTTCATTTAGGCAAAAATCCCTTTCTATTTCGTTTCATTAAAAAGGACTAACAATGTTTGTTGATTGCTTTTCTTGTATGCGAACAAAAGATTACTTCTTTTGGTGGGGGGGGAGATTGAGTTTTCCGTAGACATTGTCCAGATGTTTCTCTGTCTCGGGCTCTTCCGGTTCCTGTATTAGTCATCTCCAAGGAATTCGGTAGTGATATTGTAAACGGTGTATAAGTTGCCGAAAGGTATTTGTTTATCATTTAACCACAACCAATACCACTAAGACGCGGGGGGGGGGGTTACAGGGAGTGAAAGAGAAGGAAAAGACTTTAATGAGGAGAAATGAGGAAAGAACAATAAAAGAACACAGTTCAGGGAGATAGAAGATAACGATTGACCTTGCATTAAAACTTTGAAGATTTAAGTTTGGCTGGGAAACTAAGAAAATAGAAAGGAGTTCCACAAGTGAGAAGTGCGAGAAAAGAAACTGTTTGAATAGAAATGGTAGTTGCATTTAGTTAGTTCAACAGTAAAATGGTAAGACCTATTTGACAATCTAGTAGCACGCTTAAATTCATGTTATCGATGCCCTACGAGGGAAGGGAAAAAGCTCATCAGAACAGTTGCTATGAAAATATTTGTAGAAAAGACAGAGGGAAGCCACGTCACGTCGTTGATAAAGTGGTTGATGCCAGGTCACGATCGATAACATTACAGACCGTTCTTTGAATGTTGTCAAGAATCTCTCGAGATATGTAGCTGGAGCACAAAAACAAGATCTGGTAGCAATATTTATTTATACAAATTAAGCCCTCCTACGCACAATAAATTACTTAAGAACAACATAACCAAAACATACAAAAAGGCACCTAAAACAATAGAACACGATATCAATAAAGAAGCTAAAGCAATCGCTCAAAAATTAGACCTAGATGACCGAATAAGTTGCATGAGCAAGACGCAAGCCTTTATCACACTAAAAGACCACAAAGAAAATTTCAAAACCAACCCTGCATGCAGACTCATAAACCCAGCCAAAAGCGAACTAGGTAAAATAAGTAAAACGATACTAGAAAGAATTAATTCTGCACTTAGGAAGAAGTTAGGAGTAAACCAGTGGAAAAATACAAAAGCAACTATTGACTGGTTCCACAGCATAAATAACAAACAAAATTGCCACTTCCTACAATTAGACATAAAAGAATTTTACCCATCCATAACAGAACGTACGTTAGATAAGGCCATCAACTTAGCTCAGGAACAAATAATAATAAAACCAAACGAAATCGACATCATTAAGCACTCCCGTAAATCATTACTATTTCACCACGAAAAAGCATGGATAAAGAAAGATGGGATATTTGACACTACAATGGGAAGCTTTGACGGTGCGTAGACATGCAAAATCGTAGGTATTTACTTACTACACGAACTAAGCAAAATAATAGATAGAAATGACACAGGACTCTACAGGGATGACGGTCTCATAATCTTAAGAAACTGCAACAAACAAAACACAGATAAAACTAGAAAAGCAATAATTAAAATTTTCAAAAATAACGGATTCGAGATAGATATAAAAACTAACCTAAATGAAGTAGATTTTCAAGATGTTACCTTCAACCTGAGAAAAGGCACACACAAACCATACAGAAAACCCAATGATAAACCACAGTACATACACACATCCTCCAACCACCCGCCTTCTATAATCAAACAGATACCAAAATCAATTAACCGCAGGCTTTCCGACAATTCCTCCAATGTATCTATATTTAACAAAGCTAAGAAAGACTACGAAACAGCCCTAAAAGATAGCGGATTCCCAGCAACACTCACATACTCACCACAGAACACAAAAAAGACCAACAGGAAAAGAAATATCATATGGTTCAACCCACCGTACAGCAAAAACGTAAAAACAAACATAGGAAAAATATTCTTCAAACTTTTACACAAACACTTCCCGGAATCAAGCACCCTACACAAAATATTCAACAAAAACACAGTAAAAATCAGCTACAGTTGCACCGAGAACATGGCACAAATAATAAAAAAGTACAACAGGAAAATTATTAACAAACCACACGAACAAATTAAACCCACGTGCAACTGCAGAATGAAAACGAATGTCCCTTAAACGGTAATTGTTTACAAAACAACGTAATCTACCAAGCCACGATAAAATCAGCAGATAATGAAGAAAAGGTATACATAGGAGTAACCGAAGGACCCTGGAAACAAAGAAATTATGTACACAAAATGTCTTTCACAAATAGTAAATATGCGAACAGCACAATGCTTTCTAAGTATATCTGGGAAATAAAAAACAAAAAAGAGAGCTCAATGTAAATCAGAGCTAATAATTTAAATAAAAACAAACCACTTCAAGGTTCCATATAATAAATTATTTCACCACAGCAATATATAACTTCCGTTAAGTTAACCGATTTAATGTGTCAATGTCTGGATTTCCTCAAACAATTTAAATTTAAAAGAATAGAAATTTTACATCTAACTCAATTATGTCTCTCTCCCCCCTCACTTCCTCGCTTTAATTTACATATACTTAGTACTGCCCGTCATAAATGTGTACATTTCTTTTCATTTTTCGTTTCAAACTTTGGAAGTAAAATCTGATGATCCGCGGACCTTTAAGAGGCCTGTGGTGAAATAATTTATCATATGGAACCCTAAAGTGGTCTGTTTTTATTTAAATTATATATATATATATATATATATATATATATATATATATATATATATATATATATATATATATATGTATATGTGTGTGTGTGTGTGTGTGTGTGTGTGTGTGTGGAGGCACAGTGCAGTAGTGGAAATCGGCTCGGATTGAGCCAATTTCAAATTGCAGTCGAATCCATTACATTCACTTACGTGCTAATACCCTTGGGAAAGTTAGGAATCCTCTACTTCTCCCTCCAGCTATGGGTAAATAGCAGGACAGATTGGGTTCCATAGCCTTGGCTGGCAACTGTTCCAGGAGAAGGACAAGTCTAAATTCAAAACCTGCAGAGGGTCGTTTGGGGACCTTGTGGCACGTAATGCACCGGGCCTCTGTATTCGTCCCTCCAAAAAGTGTGGATGGCCCTGCACAAAGCCTATTATTATTATTAGTAGTAGTAGTGGTGGTAGTAGTAGTAGTAGTATTGAGTGAGAAATCGGCTTGCCAACAATGACACCGTTTTTACCAGACCACAGACAAAAATAGTGGTTAATGGTCAGAAGATAACATAATAGGACGCATTAATTTAGGAGCGACTCTGACACACCTACATATATATATATATATATATATATATATATATATATATATATATATATATATATATATTAAATAGAAAATATATTTTAATCATTTTTATAACTGAGTTATTTATTTTTACTGTGAAAAAAATTCAGTTTTCTTTATTTCAAAAATTTCACGAAAATGACTAAATATTTCTATTATTTTTCTTCTTGGTGTTATCTTTTTTTGAGATTATTTTACATTTTTTAAATTTTGGGGGATTTTTTTTTTTCACAATTTTAAATATTTTAATTGTGGGAAAAGCAATATGAGATTATTCGTA
The DNA here is from genome assembly GCA_964036315.1 of Acanthosepion esculentum. Classification (NCBI taxonomy): domain Eukaryota; kingdom Metazoa; phylum Mollusca; class Cephalopoda; order Sepiida; family Sepiidae; genus Acanthosepion; species Acanthosepion esculentum. The sequence goes on along the minus strand of OZ038501.1, from coordinate 23,461,724 downwards.
GTAAAACACTGTTTATAAGAAGTCGAAAGCGCTCCTCAAATGTTCGGATAATTTAACTGTGTAAAAAGAAATTAATCTTAGTTTCTACCATCTCCTTCGAAATAATCCTTTTGGCTTAACCTTCAGCGCACGTTGTTCATATTCCCTGAGTCTTCGTTAGCACCATCTATATTGAATCCCAGAAGCACCGACCTCGATGATAGCAAAACAAATGTCGAAAAGCCTTGAAAACAAACTTCAATATAACATTGAAGATCACGGTATGTCCTTTTGAATCAATTATAATAACAAAACAAAAGTCATTGAAACAAAGCAAGTTCAGGCGACCATTGATGACAATTCCAGAACAACGTAACTATAAACATTTTTTTCTATGCTCTGCCAGCCGCAATGATGGAGAAAGCATTGCCTCGAACCGTCGCCAGTGAGACACGCTGCAAGAGCCACTCCGTTTCGCGAGGCTCGTTCCTTAATCGAGACGCAATCGCGCCATTCCTCCGAATTATTTTAATTTCTCATTCTAACAAATAATCTGTTTTTTTTTTAATTTACTGGCTGCACCAAATTATCTTCTGTTACGTCACTTACCAAAGAAATTTATATCGCTTCTATCAGTGCATCAATATTGCATAAAATAAAAACAATAAATGGTCAATAGTTTGATAGCATACAATGACGTGCCAAAAGTGATGGGGTGTCTAATATCGTGTAGGATCTCCTTTTGATCGGCGAACTGCAGCAATTGAATTGGCATCGATTTTACAAGTAGTCAGAAAACCTCAGGGTGTATATTCAGCCATTATGTCTCAATAGCTGTCCACATGATATTCCAAATGCATGGTCTTCTGGAGGAATAGACCTCTTCATCACGTCTCATACATAGATGGTCTATTCGGATCGTGTTCGGTAAATGTGGTAGCTACGCAATTCGTTGAACGCCTCCAGCATGCACATCAGATCAATTTTAGGCAAGTTTCCTTCAGATGACGTGCTGGGATTGCCCATAATTGTTTAGGCAAATGGACTGTATGAATAAACGCAAATAGACACAAAGCACGGCTACATAAAAGTCACCCGTTAATGGCGTATTAAGGTGAAGCAACACACCGAGCCCATTACTCGTGAAAACATCCTGTACAGCACCAGTTTGAACGATGCTTTGTTGATAATGAAAAACAGACCTTTTAACAACTAGTTTCCACCGTCTTCTTTAAAGTTTCACTTTGAGACAGATGAAACTAGCTTTTAGGTCACAGCTTGCAATTACTAACGACAGATGTCCGTATTCGGTTCGATAGCTCTGTTCAAATTCTCCGACCTTTTAACCAGCGTCTGTTTCAGCGTTGTCGAAAGTAAGGCTTTATTTACTGTTGTAGCTTTTATTTTACAAAATGCTTCAACTTGACTCTAAAGATTTTTGTAATTTCTCAAATAAACAATTTATGAGAAAAAGACAACGCATTTTTCTTGGAAATAAACTTGTTGCCTGATAGAGATAACTGGACCTCACACTGCCCAGCTTTCAATCCAATCATTTCAAATATATATTTTTTAAATATGGGATGGACTAAATGGTTCTTTCAATTTATTAATTTTTTTTCTTTTCGGCGCGGAATAGGAATTCGGCGGGCTGAATTCAGTCTCTGCTAAATTCTGTTTCGTTCACTTCACGCTACTGACCTTGGAATCGATTTTCTCCTAGCAGACTAGGCTCTCTTGCTTTAAAAGTTTTTATCGAGAATATGGGCCCTCGTCAGGCTGTCTTGCCCAAGATACACCCCACTGCTGTTATGTCTACAATATATGTGGTGCCCCTACAAACCGTTATGGAATTGAGGCGTGTTTTTTCGTTATTCAACAAGATAATTAATATTTTGAATTTCTATATTCTGTCATCTTTTAAAGAACTTCATAATTATTCCAATCTCCAAGAACATTTTATCTTTCTTTGCAAAGGTAACTTTTTAGTCTTCCAGGGGATTTTTTCATTAAGAAACCTCTGCAAAGACCGATACCTTTTGAATAGAAATTGAAAGCTGCTAAATACGGTGTATGAGAGAAAAACTTCACGGCTAGACTGTTACCCAGTTACCAAAGAAATCAACATGGTGTATAGTTATCTTAATAAAATGTTACGCGAATTATTTTCACTAATTCCGGACGTACAATTTTCCTTGATTGCTGACTTCACTTGATTTAACTACTTGAGTGGTACTTGATTAAATCCTTCCTTTGCTTTTCTGCAAGGAGCCCATCATAGTGGACTTTATGTACTGTTCCATATTATATAAAGCATTACTGTCTTTGGATGAAGACTAGCATTTGACATTGGTTATTATTTGTCCCTTTTGTTTGCCTCATGGTTACTTGTGATCCACATTGTTGTAAAACATTTACTTTTCATTTCCCATCACAATTTGTTACAAGAATAGAACATTTTCATTACGTTTTTTTTTTCGTTTATAAGGAAGCGACACATCAATGTGATTAATGATTGCTTGATTTAATTCATTTTCTACGGGTTATCAAGCATTTGCAAGTTATTTAAAGCCATTGTAAGAATTTATTTTGCGATAATAATGGTTTCTTGATACAAGCCTTACTAATTAACCCATAGCTGGAGGAAAAGAATGGTATTTGTGCGTAAGTGAATATTACGAACCCAACTGTAATTGGAACCCAGCTCTCCAATTAACAATTCAGAGCCATTATCCATTACACCACCCGCTCATCCAAGCTTACAGCACCTGGTATTCCCAACCGGCCACCAATCGAAGTACTGACCAGATTCGACGTTACTTAATTTCGGTGATCGTACAGTGTTGATATATATATATATATATATATATATATATATATATATATATATATATATATATATATATATATATGAAGAAATATAGTTTTAAGGTGTGCTATAGTTATAGGATAAAGTGCTCAATATCAGAGATAGAGTGTATGTAAATACAAGAGTGAACATTGAAGTCAACACTCAGAGGCGACAGGCTGTTTCATGGTAGACGCAATCGTCACACCTGACGATTGTGTCTATCATGAAACAGCCTGTCGCACCTGGGTGTTGACTTCAATGTTCACTTTAATATATATATATATATATATATATATATATATATATATATATATATATATATATATATATATATATATGTGTGTGTGTGTGTGTGTGTGTGTGTAAACACTACGATATATATATATATATATATACGTGAACCTCAGTGTCCACCTATATATATGCTTCCCCACCTCCAGTTGAGTTTGGTTGGTGTGTGCATGATATGCACGCACCGTCCATATTTCTTTCATGTCCGGCTTTCCTTGCCGAGTAAGATTCCTATTTTCGTTACTGTAGTTGCCGACTGGCCGCCTGACGATTGCGTGAAATCATGAAACTGAAAGTAGTGGTCGGTCACTGTGCACCAGAAATTTAATTATTAATTCATACATATATGTGTGTGTGTGTGTGTGTGTGAGAGAGAGAGAGAGAGGGAGGGAGAGTGAAAAACAAAATTTACCTACTTCCCAGCTGCAGAACATTTCCGTAAAACAAGGCAATTACATGTGTTGCCCTACGGCATGGAGCTGATCATCTTGTTTTCTATACTTTAAGGTCATTCTTTATCTGCTGTTATTTATCTGCTATCCACCCCGCACTAGTGCAAATTTATCACAAGATCGGTTTAATATACCCCCCAGCTATAGGTACATGGGGGCAGAGGCAAAAGTACTTCAGTCGCAATTGATATTTTCATTTTGAGATACCTCCGGCATCGGGTACTTTCTCTGGGGATCCATTCATCATTCTTTATATGTGGAGATACGAGCACAAAGACTTTCCCCTGTTAGTTCTGTTTGGATAACATATAGCTAAAAATGCTGACCGTTCCTGTGTCGTAGCACATGTCACCGCCTATCTTTTATTCGAAGATATTAGACAAATAAGTAAGTAAAAAAACAGCAACACATTAAATAATAAGACTTGTATCACTGAAGCATTATTAACTCCCCCCACCACCACCAGAAATTGTCGTTTGTTTGTTTGGGGTTTTATGGCATATCAACCAGTATGGGTTATTTAATGCCAGATCCAGTATTTACTAGATATATCAAAAACGTATAGCTGGCAACATCATTGTTTCAAAAACGTATAGCTGGCAACATCATTGTTTCAAAAAAGTGTAGTTGGCAACGTCATTGTTTCAAAAACGTATAGCTGGCAACGTCATTGTTTCAAAAACGTATAGCTGGCAACATCATTGTTTCAAAAACGTATGACTGGCAACATCATTGTTTCAAAAACGTATCCCTGGCAACATCATTGTTTCAAAAAACGTATAGCTGGCAACATCATTGTTTAAATTTTTTTCTACTGATTGACCCTAAGCCACCGCTTTCCATCACATTTTAAGGTGTAAGGGTAAGGTGTTAGTATATTTAGTGTAGGGTTTGGGGGGAAAGTTAATTGTAAGTTGTAGTTGTTTTGGGATGGGTAAGATGTGATGGGGCATGACATGACCAGCCGATTGATCGGATCGACGGCCTTTTGGTTGGACGTAGTTTATCGTCATACCCAGGACGCGGATGTAGTTTATCGTCATACCCAGGACGTGGACACACCTTGAGATTTCACGATTTTCCCATAGCTGGGGCCCTAACAGGTGCTACCACCCCGGGTCAGGGTGGACCTGGGAACACCAGCAATTATAGAGGTGGTTCCACGCTCCTCAAAACCTCCTGATCAGAGGCCTTGCTGTTGGATGTAGTTTATCGTCTTACCCAGGACTCGGATGCAGTTTAACGTCATACCCAGGACGGCCAGAAATTGTTACCATCTAATATTTTCTGGCTTTAATTAAATCGTGGAAAACGAAAAAGGCAATCTACTAAATATAACATATGCATATATATATATATATATATATATATATATATATATATAGACCGTATTAGGAAAATGATTCATAAGGTATTTAAGGATTTGGGTCTTAGGACAATAGTTACAACTAATGTTAAACAAGAAATCCTTTTTAATGTAATTTCAATGAAAAAATAAATTAAATAACATGTATTTTTTATTTTCTCCTCAGTTAAACTTAATAGAGATTAGATTTAGATTTCTAAATGGGTAATTTTTTACTTTTAATTTTAATTTCAAATTTTATCATATAATTTAATACTTATTAGTTAGGACATATTCTATTTTACTAGAACCCCAACTTTCAAGCTTTTAATATCTATGATAACCTTGCTTCGTTGTCAAATTTGAATTCTCATATGCTTGATTTTTATTGGTCATTCTAGCTTATGTAACAGCGTTTACCCCTAGCGATGAATCGTTAAATAATTTGAAACTTTTAAAACCATTTATTCTACATTCAACATCATCACTTGATAAGACACCGGAGGTGTTGAAACAGAATGCCTATTTTTGTAGTGATTTTATAACATATTTATGTTATAATATTTAAATAAATAATTATGTATATATATATATATATATATATATATGTATATATATATATATGAAATGGACAAAGTCCAACAATTATTTTAAGACATTTTTATGTTTATAAATTCTTTTTATAGATACAAATATTTAAGTAAATGCTCTGTTTATAAAAAAACAGTATTAAACAACATTTACCGGCCTGAATGTCCGAGAAATTGTCATAGAAACATTCAGGACATTCAGGCCGGTAAATGTTGTTTAATACTGTTTATTATAAACAGAGCATTTACTTAAATATTTGTATCTATAAAAAAATGTATAAACATAAAAATGTCTTAAAACATATATATATATATACATATATATATATATATATATATATATATATATATATACACTCGGTCGTGCTGAAAAATTATCAGCCAAACCCACTTCCAATATATGAAAGCAAGCATCAGCATTAACCCTTTGAGCCCAGCCTTCCTGGACAATTTTAACCCTTCTGCCTGAGCTCCTGGGTTAAAATTCGCAAATAATTGGTATATAATTATTTCACGGTAGATGTAAAAAATAGTTACAAGTGATTACCCACCGTCCAACTGGTGGCTGGGCATTACGTCATTTTTCTCTACCACCGGTAAAGCGGTGGTCAGGACTCAAAGGGTTAATCACGCCGAGGAAATTATACATATATATATATATATATATATATATATATATATATATATATATATATATATGTGTGTGTGTGTGTGTGTGTGTGTGTGTGTGTGTGTGTGTGAATCCTCTCCGAAAAATTCCTCTCTGAATTCAATGGATACTTTTGATTATTATTGTTTAAAGAATTCTAAATCTAATTACTACTCTTTAATCCGGCAACATTACGTATCATTACCGAACAACAGAAACGGAAACCAACACCTTAAATTTTAATACTTAATCGATTTTTAATGAATTTTTCCGATTGTGTGGAAAATAGTAAGTTATAATTTACTATAAATTATATAATAGTAGATATCGTATTATCTCGCAAGATAAAGTTAGCGCCCTGTTTGGTCAAAGTTTAGCCCATAAAGTGACCTCTCCAGGGCGCCGGCCTAGACGATGGTATCTGGAGAGAGCTGCCCAGAGTACATGATCCTCCTCTTGGCCGTACTGACAAGACCCAAAGGAATACAGAGCATTATATTTGGGGTCGGCTTGGTAGCAAGAATTGCCGAAAAATTGTCAGTGTTGACTCCCGGTTTTCTATCTGGATTTACTTCCATAGCCTTTTCCGTTTTGGATATAATCACAAGACAGAGGAGTTTTAAAATCGCAGTTTTCCTTCCCCTGGATGGACTAGCTTCCTGAGCTGTCGAGCTCCATCTAATCGAATCAGCTGGTTATGAGGCGCTAGGTGTTCGCCTACGCTCATTCTCTGACATGGAGCTGGACTTTGTCAGAGGCTATTTGAGACGCATGCAACGGAAACATTTTATAGAGTGTGAATTTAACTTAGATAATGTAATTTATAATAAATTAAAATTGTATGTGGTGGCATCTACTTCTTTTAGGTGATTGGATTAATAATATACACAAATAAATAACAAAGTTGTGTCTAATTTTATGTTAAAATAAATATCGAAAATTGAATTTAGAGTTCTTCAATTGGATTTCTAACTATGATTAGGTTTTTCCACATTGAGTTTAAAATGCCGGCTTATTAACCGATAAATTCCGGTTCAAACTAAATCTAGTCCTAGGTATGACGATAAACTGCATCCGGCAGCAAAACCTCTGATTGGGAGATTGGGGGTTCTGAGGAGCCTGGAATCACTTCTTAATTATTGTTGTTCCCAGGTCCACCCTGACCCTGAGTGGTAGCACTTGTTAGGGTCCCATCTATGGGAAAATAGTAAATCCATAAACAAAAACAAAATACTATGACAGTATAAAATACATTTTTATTGTAAAAATACCAATACTATATTTTTATATAAAAATGACCAACAATATTTATAGTAAAATTACTAACACTTCAATTTTAAAGTAAAATGACCAACAATACATTTTATATTAAGATATACCAACCACATATTTTATTACCAAAAATACATTTTATAGCAAGATGACCAACAATACATTTTATCTGTAGTTGAAGACATACATCGTGTTCAAAATATATTTAGTTGAAGCCATATTCACAATATTTAGATTTCGGTATTAAATAACTCATAGAGGTGTTGATATGCCGCTAAACAAAATCAACACAAACAAATGAAGCTAAATCGAAGAAAACTCATGGCCGATCCCAACCTTAATAACAACAGATTCAAAAATGTACACGACCATAACTCCTTGGCAGTTGTGTCGGATTAAAAAGGTAATTTCCTAAGTCTTTTAATGAACTTCTTGATTATGCCAAGAACTTTTCAATATACACTGTAAATAACTTCAGTACAACTCCATTGTATTAATACATCCAGTGAAAATCAGAGGGAAACGTGCCTCCCAGTCCCTCTAGAATAATAAGTTTTAACAAAATATCTTATCAGTATCTGTCTATATTTCTGAGATGAGGTATTATGCATATTATTCGGACTATTGTCCTCATCTTTGTTGCCATATTTATCACAACGTTTCGGCCTTTCAGTATCTGTCTATATTTCTGAGATATTATGTATATTATTTACATTAATCGGACTATTGTCCTCATCTTTGTCGCCATATTTATTACAACGTTTCGGTCGTTGTACGCTCCGGCCTTCTTCAGGTGGTTGGAATGTCGAACTGAACCCTTTATTTCGCTCACTGGGGTAGACTGTTCTAGATCCACGTGCCATGTTTAATGGATGTCAGTTATCTCCTGTTAATTTCCCTCTGAAAGTTCTCCACTGCCTTAACCAGGTATTGAACTCACACTCTTTGGGTCCTGTCACTGGATCTAGCTAACGCCTTTATCCACTGTGTCCTTATGTTTTTCTGTTTTCTATTTTAGGTGAATTTTGCGAAATCAACAACATTTGTCAAGAGAAAAATCCGTGTAATGAGCAAAGCGTCTGTATGAACACAGAAAACGGCGGATATAAATGTGTATGTAAACCACCATTTAGCGGGACAAACTGCACGATCAAAGGTAAAGACGACTTCATTTTTGTTCATACTGCTTGTTTTGTTTTTGTTTTTTGACGGGGTGTGTTTGTTTGTTTTTGTTTGAAGGCAAGGGACAGGCAATCTAAATTTGAAGGCAGGGAACAGGCAGTCTATTAGAAGGCGTTATAGATGTGCTAACTAAAGAACAAGTAGAATCAGAATTTACAAAGATATAAGCAAACCATTAAGTTGCATATTCAATCTCATAAAAGCGGAAATAAAAAAACTAAATTCAAAACAAAATAAAAGTTTTGTTTTGAATTTAGTTTTTTTGTTTTTTTGGGGGGGTTGTTTTGAATTTTTTTTTTTTTGGAGGGGTTGTTTATTTTGTTTGTTTTTATTTTGTTTTGAATTTAGTTTTTTTTGTTTTGTTTTTTTGGGGGGGTTGTTTATTTTCTTTGTTTTTGTTTTGTTTTGAATTTAGTTTTTTGTTTTTTTTGTGGGGGGTTGTTTGTTTTTTGTTTTGTTTTTAATTTAGTTTTTGTTTTTTGGGGGGGGGTTAAAGCAAGGATTTAATACTTTAATATACTTTATTCTGAACGATTGTTCTCATCTTGGTTTTTACAGACGTTATTGTAGACACAACGTTTCGGCCAGGTACCCTCTGGCCACCATCACGTGTCCACTATGATAGGGGACATTTATTGGTTATTGTGTTACACGAAACCGCCGTGAAAACGAACACCATCTGACATTGAATATAACGGTTGTAAAATACATACCACTGATGTCCTTCGGATATAGAAGTTTATCAAACATGTATTGCTCCCGTTTAGGGGTCATGGAGGCACAGTGGGGTAATGGATAAAGGCCGGCTCGAGTTCAAATTCCAGTCGAGTTAATACCCTTAGGAAAGGCATGAATCCATCTCTTTTCCCTCCCCCATCGCTATGGATTAAAAAGCAGAACAGACCGAGCCCTATAGTTGGCAACCAGCCTAGGAGAAGAAAAACTAAATTCAAACTGTCGTGTAGGTCCTGTCTTTTTAAGCAAAGGGTAGAAGAGGGTAACTTCAAAAAACAAAGCCACCTCGCATGTCGTCTCGAGGAAAGGAACTGTCCCCTCCCCACTTATTCGAACTGCGTCAGAAAATAATAGTTTCCTCGGGTTAAAAGCAAAATGATTTGAACAAACACAAGGCTGGGAGACGGTACGGCGGCGTGGATCTCTCTGATTTTGGACCACTCGCCCATGAGTAGCCAAAGAATGTTCCTGAGTTCAATCCTTGATTTAGATAGGGAAGCACTGGTTCAGCAATCACGGGAACAAAATAGTAAAAATATCACATATCAACCAAACTATAGACACCTGATGATGGCCAGAGAGTTCTTGGCCGAAAGGTTGTGTCTATAAAAACATCTATAACAACTAAGATGAGAGCAATAGTTGGAAATAATTAAAGCATATGAAAAACTGCTCAAAAACGAAATAGAAAGCATGGATTCCATACGGTTACAACTGCAATGATCGCAAAAGTCATGAAGGAGTCGTATTCTGTTTTCAGCTTCTAATACGTAACTATGCAAAGAATAAGTTTTCAGCTTCTAATACGTAACTATGCAAAGAATAAGTTTTCAGCTTCTAATACGTAACTATGCAAAGATTAAGTTTTCAGCTTCTAATACGTAACTATGCAAAGAATAAGTTTTCAGCTTCTAATTCACGTAACTATGCAAAGAATAATAGAACATGACCACTTGCTTATACTCGGACATTCTGGGTAGAGAACAGCCTGTGTAAAAGGATAAGAACTAAAGATCAGTAAATGGCTAGTACAAAGTTGCTCAGATGAACAGCTTATTCCACATATATGTAGGATTTTTCAGTGCTCCCAGGTCGCTACCAAATATGGCATAAGGTCAAGGTTTAAGGTGAACTTAACGGCAATATTGTGGGAAAATTGCACAAGGCCGAAAGTATGGAGCACCCAGTGAGGATCGAACTCTCTATTCAATCGTAAGTGATTTAGAAAGACAAGCTTGCTAAACATTACACCACGTCGAAGTGCCCTAAAATTATTTTACAAGAGAAGCTTAGATGTGGCATAAGGCCGAAAGTGTGGAGCACCCAGTGAGAATTTGCTTTGTCTATTTTTTCTATTTGTTTTCTAACTCCTTAACATTTAAACTGTTTTAACAGCAACAATAATTAAATGTTTTTATATTTGGAGATTATTTTACATTATTTATTATGATAGAATAAGAAACAAATAGGAAACGTCTATAAATTTAACATGTTTCGCTTTTGTTTAAGCTTCATCAGAATTTTTTGAAATGAGTTATGGAAGTTCGGGTACGTTCTCTTTCACAATTACTTTTCCAAAATTTCTAATGAAGCTAATTGGTTCGGTTTATAACTGACTCTACGGATAAAAATTCATTGATTTTATATTTGTGTCTATAGTTCAATATATACTTGTGTCTATAGGTAAATTATACAAAAAGCTACAAAGCTAGAGAAAAAGACAACATTTTTTCAAAAGGATTTATAGCCACATTGCATAACGGTTTTAATCAAAATAGCAGGATATTTTTAATTATTTGATTTTAGTTACTTAGTCTAATGTAAGATAAATATTCTTTCGGCATTATGCTTATCGCGAAAAGAAAGAATTCAAAGACAATTCTAAAACAAACTTAAAAGATAAACTACGAGTCACAATCTAAAAAGTGGTCGCATGAAAATCCGTAGCGATTACAAGAAAACCGCTGATCCAATATGGCCTTACCTCCTGCAATTTTGAAAAGTCATTATTCTTTTGCCGTTACTAAAACGTTTCAAATAACCCGTTCGAAATCCATCTTCAGGCGTACAGTATTTGAATAAAAATTCTAGAAAACAATATGCAAAGAGTTTTTTGTGGTAGGCTATAGAGTAAGAATGGTTCACATTTCTATCTATTATTTAGATTTTTTTTTTCTATTAAAAGTCAATAAAAAAAAGAAGCTTAGTGCTTACTGTAGTGCAATATTCAACAAATTTGCCTCCCAGATCTGTAATGGTGAGTTCGATCCTCGCATAATTATATATATATATATATATATAATATGTGTGACCATAAATAACATACATTATTATTCATATTCTGTCTCTATTTCTTATCACTGTAAACATTTTTAGTGGGTTCACCTATTTATGTTGCTACTCCTGTTTTTGTTTTTATTTTCTTAAACAGTGTAATTAATAACAGACGGTCTAGGTTGAAGAGTCATACTAAATACAAAAAATTATTGTTTATAAAATACAGTTGTCAAACATGATTGCATAAGCTAAACACACGCACACATAACGCATAAATAATGCTTTTTTTTTTTTTTTAAGCGTATCACCCCAAGCAAGGCTGGTGGCCACTATCACGCATGGGGCTACAGAAGGGTTGGAGGAAGAGCAGATAGCAGTGGTAAAGGAAGGGATGTGGAGAAAGAGAAGGACGGAGGGTCGATCAAGGCAAGGGGGCTACAGAAGATTTAGAGCGAGAGCAGATAGGAATGAAAGATGAAAGGAAGTGGAGAAGGGAAGTGGATAGATCAAGGCAACTGGAGATGACGATTGACGCTACACTTAAACCGTTGGAGATTGTATTTGTCAGGGAAACAGTAATAGGGAAGGGAGTTCCATAGGCGAGATGTGCGAGACATGAAGCTATTGGAGTAGAAGAGACGTCTACATCTAACAGTTTCAACGGGATTGCCTGTGGTGTTTTAATAGTAAGGATTTTTTTTTTTTGCTTTTTTCGGTCGACGAAATAGATTTCCATTAATGTGATTACTTTCTTGATAGAAGGGGAACTTGTAAATCGGCTAGAATCAAGCAAAATGAGTTGGTTTCTGGATTCATTACTTCCAAAGATTTTCACAACAAAAACATAAAGAATAACCAAAATTGGGTAAGGAACCCACACACACGAAAAAAATACTCACACACAATTAGGAAATTTTTGTTGGCCTTTTCCCTATATACGGGCACACCCTTTATGTAGAGCCCTCATATTTGCTATTGGACCCTGGGGAAGGTTTCTAATTAAAATAATTTGTTTCTCTCGGGAAAAGCTAATGGTTACCTTTTTAAAATTCGTTCTGTTTTGTTTGCGTCCTTGCGAGGGAACATAGGTCAGTGGTTGGGGTATAAAAGAAATTTGCTATTGTTGACCTTGTACCTTTCGCTAACCATTTTCAAAGTCATTAAGAATTCGGAACAGAAATTTTTTTAAAAAGCCTCCACAGCCTGATATATATATATATATATATATATATATATATATATATATATATATATATATATATATATATATATATATATATATTAAAGTGAACATAGAAGTCAACACTTAGAGGCGACAGTCTGTTTAATGCTAGACGCAATCGTCAGGCGACTCGTGGCCTGATGATTGCGTCTAGCATGAAACAGACTGTCGCCTCTAAGTGTTGACTTATATGTTCACTTTTATATTTACACACGCTCTATCTCTGATATTGAACACTTTATCCCATAAATATAGCACACCTTAAAACTATATTTCTTCATATATATATATATATATATATATATATATATATATATATATATATAAGTAGACACATTCTCCATACCCTGAATAATTACTAACTAGCGGGTAGTATTCCTCAGTATTTTTATTTTTTTATTTCTCATATTGTGGTCTTAAAATGCACGGGTAAATTTATGTTTTTACTGCTAATTTAAACTTCAAACAATTTGTATTTGAATCAAGTCATTTATGTAATAAAAAATGGTAGCGAAAGTTTAAAAAACTGGGTTTTAATACCTCAGCATTTTTCAAATAAGTTATTTTATGACATCTACTTCCTTCAATCGTGTAGAGCGAGAAATTCCGCGGTTTTTGCTGTTTTATTACTGAAACTAATCATTTTGGGCTGATATATTTGATTTTACTATGCCATTTCACTGAAACAAGTTAAACGCACGAGAGGTGTTATCACGTCCTCTTTCTTACTTATATATATATATATATATATATATATATATATATATATATATATATATATATATATATTACGCGAATCATTCATACATCATTCATAAAATACAATCCGTTAATGAATGGTATGATCCTTGTTTATAAATTCCGGTTTTATCAGGTCTTATTATTATATAAACCGGAATTTATAAACAAAGATCATACCATTCATTAACGGATTCGAGGTTAATGTATTTTATTATTAAAAATTGTTTGCGAGAGTGATTCTTGCCATATCATTAACTTCATTATCTGCTTTTCGTATGAATGATTCGCGTAATATAAATTGAACACGCACCACATAATTGATATATATATATATATATATATATATATATATATATATATATATATATATACATATATATATATATGTGAAGCTTCAACGCACCCCCAAAATGAGGCTTGTCAAAAGTTTAAAAGAAAGGGTTAAAGATTTACTCTGCTGCTAACAGCCAAGAATTTGTTAGTAGGAGACAGGCAATCTAAATTTGTAGACAGGGACAGGCAATCTAAATTTGTGGGCAGGGGACAGGTAATCTAAATTTGAAGGCAAGGGACAGGCAATCTAAATTTGAAGGCAGGGGACAGGCAATCTAAATTTGAAGGCAGGGGACAGGCAATCTAAATTTGAAGGCAGGGGACAGGCAATCTAAATTTGAAGGCAGGGAACAGGCAATCTATTAGAAGGCGTTATAGATGTGCTAACTAAAGAACAAGTAGAATCAGAATTTACAAAGATATAAGCAAACCATTAAGTTGCATATTCAATCTCATAAAAGCGGAAAGTCGAGTTCCAATTCCAGCTGGGTTCGTTATACTCACATATACACAAATACCCTTAAGAAAGGTATGAATCCAATTCTTCTCCCAGCTATGGGTTAATTAGTAAGACTTGTATAACTAAATCATTATTATCTCTAAAAGAATTCTAACAATACACGATTTACATTATTCGGACTATTGTCCTCATTTTTGTCGCCATATTTATTACAACGTTTCGGCCGTTGTACGCTTCGGCCTTCTTCGGGTAGTTGAAATGTCGAACTGAACTCTTTATTTCGCTCACTGGGGTAGACTGTTCTAGTTCCACGTGCCATGTTTAATGGATGTCAGTTATCAGTTATCTCCTGTTAATTCCCTTCTCCAAGTTCTCCACAGCCTTAACCGGGTACTGAACTCACGCTCTAACAATCTAAAAAGATTTTCTGCTTTTAAATAACCTGCAAAGGGTTTATAAGCCTTAAAAATGAATGAATCAATTAATATCATAAAAAATCGTGTCTCATAAAATGAAAATAATTATACAGTTCATGATTTCTTCTTTCTGTATTTCATTATTATTACATAAACACTTGGGGGTGGGTGCTAGAAGAAATAAGAGGAATAAAAGAATGTGTCGAGAAGCATTTGACCGCACCTTGAACACTGCTGAGGTCACAATCTGCTTTCTCTCGTTTCGTTTGGTACTGGTGGATATCTTGAAGGATAGTATTTGGGGGGCTCTGTCACAATGGAAACAGGGGTGTGGTTCTGTTAAAACCGGGTGATTCAGACTGAATTGCTGAGGCACAGCTGATCTATGCAAGTTACATAATTGTATACAAATATGGTTTTGAAATTACATTACAAAAACATAATAGTTTTATTATTTCGATATTTATTGATGTAGATTTCACTAAGTATACGGCACAAAGTTCATGGATACGTAATTTCAGTTTGTTTTTTTATTATTTTTTTTATTTGGTGCCGAGCAAGGTGATAAAGCCACTAAAACGCAAGTGATTACTGATAGTGAAAGAAACATTTAACATGTTAGTGAGAAGATAGGACAATAAAAGAACGGGTTTTATGAAGACAGAAAATGGCGAAAGATTTATAAACGTGAAAGATGGATTCTGGCGAGAAAATCTGTCCGGCACGACACCGTGAACCGACTTTCTTAGCAGCAGACCTAGCAATGGATTCAATTTTAATTATTCCACTTCATGTCAGTTAAACAAAAAAACGCAATGAGTTGCTCTCCTGGGGATTGGCAATTGGGTCTCATTGTTTTACTGCTAAATTAGCTACATGTAATCGTAAGTTCTATTCCAATAGCTTTATTTTTAACCTCTTGTCTGTGGAACTCTCTTCCGGTTTCTTGTTTCTCTGCCACTTACGATCTTAAAAAGTTTAAATACAACGTCAGTCGCTATTATTTTATTGTCCTATCTGCTCACTAACATGTTCTAATTTTCTTTCACTATCAGTAATCCCTTGCGTTTTAGTGGCTTTATCGCCTTGCTCGGCACCAAATGAAAAAAAAAACAAAAAAAAAACTGAAATTACCGTTTCCAAGAAAACGTATCTATGAACTTTTTTTTTTTAGACAAAAAAGCGCAACGAGTTGCTCTCCTGGAGACCAGCATCATCCGTGCTGATGAAAGACAAAAATCATATTCTATGATGTGTAAAACGTATTGCTTTCGTTTTCGAGGCGTTAAAATTTACAAGCTATTTCTTGCCCCGGTTAACAACTGATTGGCGGTCATCTTCGAGATCAGCTGTCAGTTTTACTTTATAGGACCTGTCGGACTTACTATTTAGACCGGAATAAGTAGCAGTATCAAGATATCAGTAAGTTTGTTGATTGAGATATAGAAACAATGTAGCTCCAAGGATAGAGCCCCTATATTAACACATTAATGTGAAAAGATCCAGAGGAAGGGCCGTTCAACACATGTTTCATTATTTAACCCTTTCAGCCCTGACCACCGATTTACCGGTGGTAGAGAAAAATGACTTAATGCCCAGCTACCGGTTGAACGGTGGATAAACTACTTGCGTCGTCTCCCCCAGCAAGCCAAGTCCATCAGCTTCAGAAGGTTCCTAGATCAACACTGTGTGGATTTGGTAGGTGCATTCCGGCCAGCTGCAGTACTCAAGGCAGCCAATCAATGCTGATGCTCTGGAACGCCTGCAAAATGTCGGACTCCACCTCCCAGAGATGCCAGAAGATGTCTCCCCTAACAACCTCTGTGCTGTGTGTTTTTATAAATACAGTAAATTCAAGCAGAAAAATCCAACCGTGGCCTACGAAAACTATCCTGCCACGGCTGTGAAGTCTTCAGTCCACTGCACAACATGCCAGCGTTTCTTGTGCATCATGAGAAGCAGCACCTGCTGGGTAGACTGGCACACAAAGAAAGAATTCTGACGATAAAGTGAAGCCATGCAATTATACTCTCTCCCTACTAAGTATAATGCTTATGTACTGTTTTTAAATCTACCGTGAAACATTACATACCAATTATTTGTGAATTTTGACCCAGGAGCACAGGCAGAAGGGTTAAAATTGTTCAGGAACGCAAGGCTCAAAACATCGAATTTTCTATCATAATATTGAACTATTAAACTAATGCATCTTTTATGGAAATCCTAGAAGTGTCTTAGAAATCATACTTAGTCCTTCATTGCTTCTGCAATTAGCAAACGATAGTACATTGTTTAAAGCTTTTGAGTTCCAAATGAATTTGTAGTCATGAATTTCTGTCAGCGCTTAAACACTTATCATTCTCTCCTTGTATAATACAAAAAATATTTTTTACATAAGATATTTACTAGCGATGAAAAAGGGATTCATTACGAGAATCCAAAACGAGGCAAAACATGTCTCTATCCAGAAGAGACTTCAGCATCTCAAACTAAAATGAATCTACCGGGAGAAGATAGTTCTTGTCAGTGTTTCTTACGAGAATCCAAAACGAATAAAAAGGTGTGTCTATCAAGAACAACCTTTTATCATCACAAGCTGAACTAAATCTCATGGATAGAATGGCTATTTTCAGTGTTTAGTGGGATAGAAAGTGAATTCTTTATTATGATAATCCAAAACCAAGAAATCCACGTCTCTATCCAGAACAACTTCTCAAACTGAACTGAATTTATATATATTTATGTTAAATCCCTTAAGTATTGACGATTTTATTCTACTTCAATATTGCCAAAAAGGATATTACATTTTGTTTTGTGTGAATCTTTTGAATGATCTTATGACTAAGAAAATCGATATCCTGTATTGACTTCAATTCGAAAGCTGAACGAAGTGAGAAAATTTATTTCCTTTACCCAGTAAACTTATAGATATAGTTTTGTCTGAATTACTGGGATGAGGAGTAACACGCAACAATTGTCTTCGTCTTTTTATTGTTATCATAACGTTTCGGCCGTTGTGCCCTCTGCTCTTCGTCAGATGATTGTCGATCCGGGTAACATTCAGGAAAGTTTTAACTAAATCCATTATTTAAGATAGATTGTTCTCCCTTCAGCTGCCGATGTCCAGGGATATTATAGTTTGTATTTACTACTGCGTAATTATTATTCGTTCCGTTTCCCCTGAATCACATGACACACCGCTCGGGAGCTTACGTTGAAACACCGGTTCCCGTGCGATCACCGAAGTTAAGGACCATCGAGTCTGGTTAGTACCTAGCTGGATGACATTTTGGGAATACCGGGTGCTGGAATTGGACGTACGGCTGGTTTAATGGATAATGGCACAGAATTGTTAATCGGAGAGCCGTGTTCCAATTCCAGTTGGGTTCGTTTTATTCACTTACACGCAATTGCCCTTGGAAAAGGTATGAATACACCTCTTCCCCCCCCCCAGTTATGGATTAATTAGTAAGACTTGTATCAGTAAATTAAAGGGTTGATAAGACGTATGAACGGAATCAATCGAAAAATACTACCCGGCCCAAGGATTACACAATTACTTTGTCGCCAAATTCGCAATCAAACGCTTTAATTAACTTAGCTAATTGAACAATAATTACTTTTGAAAATGATATGGCCTTATGGCCGAGTGGCTGGAACGTTCACATTCTGACCATCATACCCAGGTTCGAATCTTACCATGGTCGATTTGTCAGGAAGCAGGTTATCCGAATGTTAACGGACTGGATGGTTCGATCTAAGCGTGCGGCACCTTTGGAAAGTGCCTGTAGACCATACCCCGGGCTGACCCAAGACTTGTGAGCGAAATTGGGTAGACGGGGGCCGTCGATAGCTGTACTAGCACGAAATCACATGTCATCGTGGCCGAGAGTTTGAGTGTGCTGGCCTTGTTCAGATTGTTGATCACGCTAGATAACACGCCGTCTTCCAGAAACTATAAGTAAGGTCTGCTCAGTATAGCCAATAACTGTGCTAGCATGTAGTCACAAGTCATCGTGGCCGAGGGCTTGAGCGTGCTGGCCTTATTCAGATTGTTGATCACGCTAGATAACACGCCGTCTCCCAGAAACTATAAGTAAGGTCTGCTCAGTATAGCCAATAACTGTGCTAGCATGAAGTCACAAGTCATCGTGGCCGAGGGCTTGAGCGTGCTGGCCTTGTTCAGATTGTTGATCACGCTAGATAACACGCAGTCTCCCAGAAACTATAAGTAAGGTCTGCTCAGTATAGCCAATAACTGTGCTAGCATGAAGTCACAAGTCATCGTGGCCGAGGGCTTGAGCGTGCTGGCCTTGTTCAGATTGTTGATCACGCTAGATAACACGCCGTCTCCCAGAAACTATAAGTAAGGTCTGCTCAGTATAGCCAATAACTGTGCTAGCATGAAGTCACAAGTCATCGTGGCCGACGGTTTGAGCGTGTTGGCCTTGTTCAAATTGCTGATCACGCTAGATAACACGCTCTTT
>OZ038501.1:23159942-23437442 GCA_964036315.1 Acanthosepion esculentum | reverse complement strand
CAGAGTTTAGTGTACTTTACTGGCAGTCATGAAAGGCTAATAAGGAAAAAGAAGAACGAAAAGTTAAGACAGAAGGTCGGTCTTAAAGAAGAAAAGGCAAACTTACAGCTTTTTCCAACCATATACATACTTATGTAAATATATTTCTATGGCTTAGTTCAACACGACACAAGGCCAAGTAAATAGAAGAGATAAAATGGGTGTAGAAAAATTTTAATATGCCACCCTTCCAATTGAAAACTTGCCTTGTTCCTTCACAAATCATAGTTTTGACCTCTGGCCTTGAGCATTAAATTCTGTCAACTGGACTCATGATTGGTTGTTCGGTGGGTTGCTTTTTTAGCGGCAAATCAACAATTTGCAGGTTATTTAATGCCGAAATCTAAATAGTTTGTAGACAATTTTATTTTATTTTTAGAAATAATATTATTTTAGTGACACAGGTCATACTAATTAACCCATAGCTGAGGGGAGAAGTGACTATAACGAACCTAACTGGAATTGGAACACGGTTCTCCGATTAACAATTCCGAGCCTATACACATTACACCATCGGCACATCCAAACTTATAGCACTATCTAGGCACTGACGAGGATCAACGTTGATTAACTTCGGTGATCGTACGAGAACCTGTGCTTGAACGTGAGGTGGCCGTAAAACACACCACCCGTACATCCAAGCTTATAGCACCTGGTATTCCCAAGCGGTTGCCCATCTAGGTACTGACCAGGTTCGACGTTGCTTAACTTCGCTGATCGTACGGGAACCGGCGTTTGAACGTGAGGTGGCCGTAAACCACACCACCCGCACATCCAAGCTTATAGCACCTGGTATTGCCAAGTGGTTGCCCATCTAGGTACTGACCAGGTTCGACGTTGCTTAACTACTTCGGTGATCGTACGGTAACCGGCGTTTGAACGTGAGGTGGCCGTAAACCACACCACCCGCACATCCAAGCTTATAGCACCTGGTATTCCCAAGCGGTTGCCCATCTAGGTACTGACGAGGCTCGACGTTGCTTAACTTCGGTGATCGTACGGGAAACTGTGCTTGAACGTGAGGTGGCCGTAAACGACACCACCCGCACTTCCAAGCTTATAGCACCTGTTATTCCCAAGCGGTTGCCCATCTAGGTACTGACCAGGTTCGGCGTTGCTTAACTACTTCGGTGATCGTACGGTAACCGGCCGTAAACCTGTATGCAATAAAAAATCTTATATTAAAATAAAAAGTAGAAACTCATTGATTTCGAATATAAAAGCGAAACGGCAAACAATGAAATGGTTAACGAGCACTGGTTTGCAAAACTTAAATTTCTGGGATTTTTTCCATAGAATATAAAGCCCAAGAGTCACTCAAGGTAGAGTGTTATTAAATATGATTATTGCCCACGAATCAAAGCAACAGAATTTCTCCTTCATGCCTGAGCAAGGAAGAGTAGACGCCGAGACAATCTCGACTAATTTGAGAGGATTGAAGGAGCCGTTAGAAGCGGGATTACAAAGACATCTCGGGGATGAGCTAATGTCTCCTACCCCCCCCCCTAGGGAGTTATCAGCATTTACACACGGACTATTGACCTCATCTTCGTTGTTCTCACAACGTTCGGTCGGCGGGTGGAAACGCTGATGGGGACAACAGTCCGTGTAAATAATGTAAAAAGATTGCTAAACTAACCAAAATTGCACGGACATTTGAACCTTTTATTGGGATACTTTCTCTTGTTAATACAACGTTTCACCCGATCTATTCTTCATCCTTCATCTGAAAGAAAATTCATGAGGAAAGGGTTTCCTTTTTCTCATGGATTACACATGAGGAGGCCTGAAGAATAGATCAGCCTAATAATTGTGTTAATAGCAACTACATAAGATGTTCGTGATTCTTTCCATACTTACAGTGCTTGTAAAATCTTAACTCTACTCCCTGAGAGGGGTTTTATTCTAGTGCATATGTACTAATGAATAGTGTGAAGTAGCGTAATGGTTATGAATGTGAAAAACGGAATTGGCAAACTGAGATCAAATTTTAATTCAGGCTGCTTATTTTGGCTTTATTTTGTTTGGGTTTTTTTTTCTATTTTGTTTTATTTATTTATTTTTGTTTGTTTTAATCATTTCACTCCAAGCAAGGTGATAAAGCCACTAAGGCTCAAAAGGCTACTAGAATTGAAAGAGAAAGAAAAGATTTTAGAAAGAATTGGAAACCTAATCCTAACCAGAAAACAAAGGATCGACCAGGGAGGAGTGTGTACTAGACGATAGGCGAACCTATCTACCCCTATTGATGAAAGATAATACAAAGTAAATAAATAGTAAATAAAATTTATTTTAATCAGCGATATAAGAAATCCTAAACAGGAAACAAGGGAATAGCCTAGCGCTAATGCCCCTGGGGAAAAGCATGAATCAACGTCCCTGTCCGGTCTTGTCAAAAACATTCTTGTCACTGGTACACCACAATGTTTGACCATAAAAGAAAGAGATTAAATATTTACACAAACCGTTTTGCAATAATAATTACCTCTTGACGCTATAAAATGTTTTCAAAATAACAGTAAAATGTTTTCAAACTTGGCAGGAATCAAAATAATATATTAATATGTGTGGGTTGTAGAAAAAATAATTTCTTTTACAATAACCTGGTTTTTTCCAATGTAATTATGGTAGTTTTTTTCGTTATAGTCATTTCTTTGTTTCTGTTTTAAATATCCGTTGTTCTGAATCATCAGATCCCTATGTATACGTGCCAGAGTGAAAGTCTGCAATGTGCTACCCACACACTTCACAGAGGTTTCATCTTTCTCTAATGTAGCAGTTTTCCAAACATTTTAATACAGAGACCCTGTGGTATAGTTTAAATATTTTCACGGGTCAAAGTAAAAAAAAATCTGTTTTTATAAACGAATGAATAAGCTTAAAAGAAATGAAATTAGTTTACTTCGGATCTTTTCAACGTTTTCAATGGTCCCGAACGAAATGGGGGAAAATCGAAATAAATAAAATCTTATAAGGGGCGTGGGCCGTTGTTTTGACAACTCTTAGCTACATCGTGCTCAAGGTCAACTGGAAACCCTTTTAAATCATTCGTCTGTAAGTATTTCACGTGGTTTATATACCAAGATATGGTTACCTATTTATCGCCGGAAATAGAATATATCCTATATCGTGTCTTTTTGTAGAGTAAAACAAAAAAAATATCTATGTTGTATATATTTTTGTATGTTTGTTATTTTACGTGTTGAATTATGTGTGTGGGATGAATTGAAACAATTGGTGCATGACGGGAAATAAGGAAATTCTACAAGAGCCAGATGAAACCAAAATTGGAGTACTTCTGCCTTATATCGACAGGAGCCGCCCTATCCTCACTTTCCACCGTCGACCGAGTACAAAAGCGTTTCCGCGGCCTTGTGGGTGATAAATTGTTTCCTACCCTACAACCCCTTTCCCCACAGGCGAAACGTTGCTTGCTTCTTGCTACTCTGCCGCTGTTTTCATGTCAGATGTTCAAGTGAACTGTTTCTTAGTCCCACCAATTCCGGCCTTCACATCTATGACCCACCATCGCTACAATCTTAACCTCTTCAAGTCAAGGGTCAACTGTTATCTATCCTACATATCCTCAAACCTTGCTCTCTCTCCATATATACGCCAACATCCCCATTTATAAACCCTCTACCTTGAGTGTCTCTTCGGGCTTGTATTGGTTGAACAAGAGTAACAAAAAATAATTAACTGACGCCGGTGACCGATGATCTGTTCTCCTTGGTCCCTTTCTCTGTTGCACTAAGAGGTGGGGTAAAAAATGTCCTAATGTCTGCAGCAATGGCCAAGAGAATCTAACAATGACTAAATGATCACCCCCCCACCATAAAATACGAGCTTGGATCCGTCCAATATATTGGGGGTATACGAATTCCCCACTAACTAAAGAAGACCATGTCACTTTTTTGCTTTTGTGGGATATCGAATAAACCTTGGTGTTTAAAACTTGTCTACTTTTGAATACGTACGTGTGCGTGTGTATGTGTGTGTGGAGAGAGAGAGAGAGAGAGAGAGAGCGTGTGTGTGTGAGAGTTTGACATTAGTTACGTGTATGTTTATACGTGTAAATGTGAGGGAGGGAATGCTTGAATGCGTAAGGAGCTTGCATATTTATATGTGAATTGCTAACAGATGGCCATATTTTGTTGCCGGCCGTCGACGGCGTCTCCCCCTCCACTCACCATCCGGCTCCCATCTCCTGTTTGTTTCGTTTGACAACACCCCCTCTTGAACATTCATTTCCCAAGGAAACCTGAATTAACGCCGTTCCTAACGACTCGGAAAATAGAACCAGCGAACCGAGTTCAAATTCTAACTGCGACTATTGATATCAATTTCATACGACTTCCCTTTGGAAAGGCATGAACCCAACCCAAACGTTCTCTCGTTATTGGTTGTGGGATAAAAGAGGCTTTTATGGTAACATATTATCAATCTTTACTCTTTATAAATACTTAACACGGTAATATCCGTAACCAATCGTATGTGTTGGTGGTTTGATGGAGAAACGAGAAACCGAAGAGCCGAATTCGAATTCCAGTCGAGTTCGTTGCATTCACTTACGCACAAATACTCTTGAAGAAGGTATAAATCCATCTCATCTTCCCCCCAGCTATGGGTTAAATCATTGTTATTCTCAAAAAAAAGATTTTATGCTATATTCATTCACAAAAAAAGAATTACAATCCAAAATATGTTTACGCTTTAAATAGCCTACAAAGGGGTGATAAGCCGTAAAAAACAACTCAATTGTGGTAAATGGAGCCTCAGACAATCTTTTAGATGTAATCTATTTTACAAGTATATAGCACAAAACCGGATTCCTATATTCCTTTTATTTAACTTATTTTCATAAGTTAATGTGTGTGTGTGTGTGTGTGTGTGTGTGTGTGTGTGTGTGTGTGTGTTCGTTCATTCAGCTTGTCATAACAAACGTCTCCCGCCTGTCAGTCGAGTCGGGTCTTAAACATTTGCAGTCAGTAAACCTCTACGCAATTACAGAGCTATACCAGCAAATATCACGTGACATTTGTTCAAATATTGAAAACCTGATACCGTTGAATGATCTTGAGATTTTCAAGCCCAACTCGAGAATCAACCAAACACACCTTTTAATAATATCAAACAATTCCTTTCTGGGTGTCTTTTTAAAGACAACACTAAATCAGACCAACCGATATTGGATTTCTGGGGTAATAGTCAGGAGACGCGAAATCTAAAAGAAAATGGACGACAAAATAAACTACTCAGTTGATCATATTAACATTAAAGCAACAATTCTCAGGCAAAGGATTTTTTTTAAATGCCATGTCTTTCAAGGCGTAGGCGATCATGGCTTTCAAATATTCCTTTTCTTTATTATCTGTGAATTGTCGTATCTGTTCTTTTCCCTTTGAATGATAGTTTACTGTCGACCTCTCTTTATTTAACACATAAATACATGTATTTGTGGCACAAGGTCGAAAGGGAAATGAGGAAAGGCTTGTCGCCACTGTCTATCCTATTCCGAGCTAATCCGACTCACGACCCATCCACTCTAAAAATCGACGCAAACACCACAAAAACCCATCCTTCTCATATAGTCTCATCATGTACTCGAATACCACATTGTCACCATCCCGTTGCTGATAAGCATTTCTGAATATGTACAAATATTTATATATAGAAGGACAACTCTGAATTCAAAACCTGCGGAGGGTCGTTTGGGGACCTTGTGGCACTCAGTGCACCAGGTCTCTGTATTCGTCCCTTCAAAAAGTGTGTGTGTCCTGCACGAAACCTTCACCACTATAATCAAATCTCAGGTGTCGGCGTCGGGCTCTCAGTTTCTAGGAACTGATCTGCTTGACCCTCATACGTCGAATTCGACGGGAGAGTCGATGATATATATATATACTTATATATACATACGTATATATATATATATATATATATATATATATATATATATATATATATATGATTGTGTGGAATTAGTAATATATATATATATATATATATATGATTGTGTGGAATTAGTAATGGTACAGCGTTAGTATTTGAAGAAATGAATAAATATTAAACTTTTTATCCGACGTTTAGCTAAAAAGGCTTTATCAGTTTTATTGCAATTTTCTACTACTTGTTTATGTGAATTGGGCTTCCCAACCCTAAATAACATAAAAAAAATAAGAAGCGAGAAAGACTACGCTCAACTGAAGAAGAAATGAGGGTCTGTTTATCGCAGATTTGACCAAACATTGAAGAAACCGTGAAAAAACACCAGGCACATGTTTCACACTAAATAAGCTGCACAAATAGTTGAATAGAAACATTAAAATAAAATAAGTTCATTTTTGTGTGTGTATTTTTTTTTAAATAATCTATGGTTTTATTTCATAACATTTAAATGTATACCCTTTCAAAATTCTGTTAAGTGTGCCGTGGTATTTTCATTTGCTCCTAGGTGTGCCGTTGCTTAAAAAGGTTGAGAAACACTGTACTAGACCAAGAACAGATCTTATAATCCATAGCTTTTGCATACCATGAACAGCCGTGTCCATATCCAAATATTCGTATTAGTCTCGTTGAAATTCATATTTCGATGGCCTTGAGTGAAAATGCTATTCACTAGCAATCTTGCTAGCCATCTTGTTATAGTCGGTACACTGCATAATATGGCAAATAGTAATATTAACGCTGAAGTTTTCGAATTTAGCAAGAGAGAAAGGAATAAAGATAGTTCATAAAGGACATTGTCTTTCATAAAGCCCTTAAAAATTAAAGATCCTTTTTGGTTTCAATTAGCAAATATATTAAATGAATAAGTTGTTATTTCAAACTGTAAATGGTATGAATTTCCAGTCTGTATTTGTAATAATCATTCTTTCAATATATCTGAAGATGAAGCAAATGACAGAAAATCGAAAGACTTGTTTCTACTTCAGAGCTCCATGAGTGACAACCAGAAAATTCTCGCGTGTCTATAAAAGTAGTAGTAGTAATCGGGGCCGGCGTGTACTAACCCCGAAACCACTACCAGCGGAGTAGGTAAGCCGGATCAGAGGCCTCGGGCAGTGCATTGTGGCCATCGCTATTTGCTTTTTTTTTTTACCCACATTTATATGCATTACAAATTAAACTAAGCACGACTGACTTTTAAAGGATGACAAATTTTCGCGGATTTAGACGTCATTCTGGGGTCTTATTTTCGTCCAAATCTGTGAATTTTTTTATTTTTATTTTTTTAGTTAGATAGATAGAACTGTTTAAACGCGACATTAGTCTTCTGTGCCCCGTTAGCCGTCTGCCTCGCTCATTGCTCTGAAACTAATTTGACACTAAGCGGCAAGAGATGAAACGAACTTTGTCTCAAAAAAATGCAACTAGGAACCTTGACAAGGCAAGCTCCACCTACCCATCTGGTGAAAATAGAACGTACAATGTTATGGCGGAGTTTCGAAAAAAACATGAAAATTGGGATGTATTAGATTAGAGGGGGCGTATGATAGATTTGGGATGGAGAGGGGCACAAGAACCTTACACCGGCCCCTGATATTTAGTATTAAAATGATTAAAACTTTGAAATTCAAACGAATCCCCCATTCCAGGTGATCTGATCTAGTGATTTTCGAAGCGTAGCTTAAATGCGGCATAAGGCCGAAAGCATGAGGCACCCAGTGGGGATCAAACTCACTACTCAGTCGTAATTGCTTCAGCGAGACAAGCTTGTTGGCTATTACACCACCTTGAGGCACCCAAGGCGACCTAATCTGAATATGGTTGACAAAAAGGAAAACTGTCAAAGAATGGATATTCGCTGTTCCAGAAGAGTAGAGAGTTTGTAAAACTCAAAGAAAGTCACGCGAAGAAGTTACAAGAATTCCAATCGATGGAATTGAAACAATCCGGACGATATTGAAAATCGTGCAAAGTACAGTGTAGATTTTTGTTCGAACGTTAAGAATATTTGCTGCCTCTTGATCGCCATTGAAGTTTATTAGTAATTACTGATAGAAAAAACTGAATCTATTTTCATCGTCATAAGTGTAGTAATAAAATTATTATTATTACAGGTAAGATTATTATTTTATTTCCTTTGATTTCTGGTGTGTACACAATTCTTTTCGGGTCCCGACAAGAGACCTAAGGTTAGAAATGGCATCATGACGTTTTCCACTGCAAAAAAAAAAAATATACATAGACAAAGCAAGTTGTGGGCTCTACTCAGGAGAACAATTTTTTGTATTTCTTTAAGGCATGGGCTTCCAGGGATCCCTTCAATTAGTCTACTGGAATCTTTTCCAACCAATCCGAGGGCTCCAACTACAACGGGGATTGTTGATGTTCCCATGTGCCACATTTTTGAGATTTCTATTTCAAGGTCCTTGTATTTTGACAGCTTTTTGAAGATCTTCAAAGATACATTGCAGTCTGCAGGGACTGCAATATCAATAAGGAGGCACCTTTTTTGTGTGCGATCTCTAATAACAATGTCTGGGCGGTTAGCTTTGATTGAGAATTATTATAATTATTATTATTATTATTATAGTAAAATTATTACTACAACTAGTAATATCAGTAATAAATTACTACTACTAATAATAATAATAATAATAGCAGCAGCAATTATTCAGGTTTAGCCTCATCTTGTAAAAGAAAAGCATTGAAATGTCGTTGTATCTGGTTCTAATTTCCATATATGTTGTTTTTGCTTTTTTTTTCAATGTTTCAATATTTATACTTCCCGGCTTTCTTGGGAGTGCTCGTTGCTTTTCTAAAATGTTGTCAACTCCTGCTTTTTGGAAATGATTCCGAACCAACCATACACAATGTTAAGGCACCCCATCCAACAATTCAAATAAAACTGTCACTAACGATATTTGGTGAATGACCCCTCATCGTGGTCGAATGATCAGAAAGCTGAACTTGCAAACAATCATTACTGGCTCCGATACGTACTGGATACGTCAAAGTTATGACCTTGAGTCAAAACTCAAATACGCTTAATAAATAACAATATTTTGCGAAGCTAGCCATGCCAGTGAGGAGGGGGGTGTTGTCCTAATTGTGTCACGTAATTACAAAGAGACAAGAATTCTGATAACAAAAACAATCAAGTCTACACGGATTGGGGAGATCAACAACAGCAGAGCCTCCTTCTGTTTGAACGAATAACTCAGCTCTGCTCGTTGTCAAAATGAATACACACCCAGTCACATAAACAACTGGTCTGTCCTTTTAACTTGGACATTTCGACGCTTGTTGTTGTAGACAGTCGAAAATGTGGGGGAGTCAATGTCTAACTCCGCAGGAATTCTTGAAGTGCGCATCAAGTGACACAGTATCAAATTTGATTTTAAGTTTCTTTTTTTTTTCTTTTCTTTTTTTTTTAGCCACCTACAACAGCTTCTTTCCCCCGTAATGTCCATCCTATGTAAGAGTTGTAGCTATTTACTAAGCTTACAATTATCATCATCATCATCATTATTATTATTATTATTATTATTATTATTATTTTGAGCAGTATTTATTTTTATCTATCCCTTCACTCATCTCGCTTTTAGATTCTACGACCGTTAACACAGATCGGAAATCTAAATAAAGAAGTGTCCTCCGACGAAATTTGAACTCATTTCCATGGCAACAGTTCTGACGTGGATAGCGCCTTACCGGTTAGGCTACGAAAGCTATTCAGCAGACGTCTTTACTTATTAGTCACCCACTTGCAGTTTTACTTGTTATTTCCAGGACGCCCTAAGTTTTGTTAACATTTCGTAGGAGAAGTAAACATAATCGTGATAAATTGTTCGAATTTTCTTTTTATGGTGATTTTTCTAGGCGTAGCTTAGATGTGGCACAAGATACCCAGTGAGAATCGAACTCACTATTCAGTCGTAATTGATCTAGCAAGAAAAAAGCTTGCTAAACATTACACCACGTCGAAGTACCCTGACTTTTCTTTATATGAAAAGAAGTTTAGATAACTTAAGACTAGTTCGTCTGCTATTACTACGATGACGACCACTAGGTGTGTGTGTGTGTGTGTACAGTTATTACATTGACGTAAAATAGACAAGAATCTCACCAACCACCGAGCAGACGATATTTTGACATAATACAATGTGTGTATGACTGTTTCTACATACACACATACACACTGCGTTTTTTTTTTCTAAAATTCACCTAATACAAGAGCCACTCAAGACAGAAAGTTACTGAAGGAGGTTGTGGTATGAGCGGTCATTGTAAAAGAGCAATTTTGATATGTGGGAAAGATAACAGTTAACTCCAACACTGAAAACGTTTATCTCGAGTACCCGTAATGAAGAGACAAATAATCCAGGAAAGAAGATACAATCGTCATACCTTGAGTGCACACGTGTCGTCTACCCAGAAATCAAGGCAACAGAACTTCTTGAGTCAGCATCATCGAGGCTAAGCTGGGAGCCCAGGCATCGGATGGAATTTAAACTAGCTCCTGTGGAGGGTTCTTGACTGGGCGCCTTCATCACAATAGCTAGGGAGGAGGAGATGCGATAGGCAACAATAAACTACAGAACTCAAAATTGATCGCTGCATTTAAGGATTGCATTAATATTTAAGCTTACCTTTTAAAAGTTCAACTATAATTCTTCTGTCGCCACTTAATTTAAAGACAAGTTGGTGTACATAGGTTCTTACATAGGTTCCGTACAAACACTGACGCATTAACATTGGCATTTAATATATAGAAAAAGATGTGCTATTGAAAGTTGTGTCCATTTAATTGAAAAAATGTGACAAGCTGACATTAGCATTATATATATATATATATATATATATATATATATATATATTCAGCACCTCTCATATATATATATATATATATATATATATATATATATATATATATATATATATATATATGAGAGGTGCTAAATATAACATCAATATGAATATGAACATTTAAATGAAGGTGTTAAATCAACCAAGTCACAAATTTTATATTTGTATTAATCCTATATATATATATATATATATATATATATATATATATATTTCTGTAGTTCACTGCTATCAGTAAGCAGAAAATTATTTTTCTCCTGATGATGGCCATGTTGGCCGAAACTAGTCGAGGAATCTAAATGAAATAATAATAAAAGCGAAGGAATATTAATATACAACCCAGTGTGCCTGAAGATTTTAATTTTTCAATATTTTTTATTGTTCAATATATATATATATATATATATATATATATATGTATTAGTCTTCTCAAATTTTTTCTCTCTCTTTCTCTCTCTCTCTCTCTCTCTCATATATATATATATATATAGACAGAAAGAGGAAGAGGCAGACAGACCAAGATATGTCTTTTCGGATAGTGAAATGGTTATCGATGCCGAAAATGGAATCGCTGAGCTGAGTTCTAATTCCGGTCAATTCCAATCTATCTCCCGCCAGCTATGGGTTAAATAGCATGACAGATTGTACACTCTGACTTTGGTGTTAGCCAGCCCAGGATAAGGAAAACTGAATTCATATATGAAGAAGGGAGTTTGGAAATTCTGTGGCACTGTGTTTTCCATTTCTCTGATATCACTTCTTTTGTAAATCTTCACCACTACCGCCGGTGTGGGTAGCACTTTTGTTTTGTTTGGGTTTATTTTTGGAAGTGGATCAAGCCGAGAAATTATAGAGAGATAAATGCGCATATTTTTCTGCAGGTTTATTCGCATAGTTCTGGCAGCAATGGAACAGTACTTGAAACGTCATTATATAATCCACCAATCACAGAACAGAAAAACGTAGAAGTATTTATATGCTGAGATCCTAACGTGTATCTGTGTGTTCGTCCGCATGTCATATAGTTCCGTGTTTTCAAAGATGGCTATCGAAGATGACCCCAAACCTACAGTAAATAAAACATAGCTACTGCTACAATATGAGACTCTTTTTGTTGCGATCTAGCTGAGGTATTTACACGTCTATTTAAATTTTCAAACGTTGTCATACCTCGTGGCCGGACATTTGGCCGACAGGCATTTGGCCGAACGGATATTTCACCGAAAAATTACAAGTAAAAATAGTAACAAGCAATACTTTAAGTATTTTAATTAACAGTATTATAAGTTAGACTAGGACTAATAACTACCACTGAATTGCAAGTGACTAAATTACTAAGTCTAAATTTAAGGTTAAAAGTTTTCTTATTTCAATATTTGTTTATTTTTTAAAATATTCGAGTGTATTTGGGTAAAAAGTAGCACCTAATTATCTAAATTCGTATTTAACAGTAAAATAAAAGCTAGTTCATCCCTTTAAGATACTGATCATTAAAAGCGAAATTGAATGATCTTTCATATCGTAAAAGCTTAAGATTTTTGCTGTAGTAAAATGTACTTTTTCTCAAAATACTTATCATCTTACAGTAATATTTGAAGTAAAATATAATATGTACAAAATAGATTTGAAAAAAAAAAGCCAGTCACAAATAAAAACGAAAGATTATAAATTAATACCATATAAATATATGTAGCACATTACGGTGTAAGTACGCCATTAGATTTTCAGCTAAATGTCCGTCGGCAAATGTCCGTCGGCAAATGTCCGTCGGCAAATGTCCGAGAACCGTCATGCCTTCTATATTAATGAATACTTTCTTTCTGGAACTTTCATCCGTAGCACTACGAATTTCTCAAAGTCTATAAAAGTAAAGATTGATATGTGATAAACCATAGGACGCTCCTTGCACAATGCCAGTTGGAACCAGACAAATCAAACCAGCCTGGGGGTGAAATAAACTTGTCAGTTCAGCTGCAACATTTATTAAAGAACATTTAAAACACAGGGTCGGATGTTGTCAACTAGCAGAATCACGGTTAACTTCCTTGATATCATCATCACGACAAAATTGTTTTGTGGAATAATTGGGCATGATTAAGTGTAAATGACAAAATTCTAAACACACGAAATTGTCACTTCCCAATAAACAATAAGAAGAGGAAGAAAAGAACAATGCAAAATAACACTAAGGAAACATATATATATATATATAGGTTCTATATTCTACATCGTCACTTGAAAAGACACTAGAAGTGTTGAAACAAAATGGCTACTTTTTCCGTGATTTTATAACATATTTATGTTGTAATATTCAAATAAATAATTATATATATATATATATATATATATATATATATATAGAGAGAGAGAGAGAGAGAGAGAGAGAGATTGCTTATTAAGACATGTCTCATTGAATAATTTAGACACGTTTTGTCTACTTATTTTCAATAGGATCCCCTCATATTCACGGACAAGCTTCTTAGTATCTCCTTATTAAAGGAAGAGAGAAATAATTACTACATTGATACATATTTATTTATTCCTGAGTACTTTCGACATTAGCACAATGTGCTATTTTCGAAAGTACAATTGTGCTAATGTCGAAATTACTCGGAGTAAATAAATATGTATCAACATGGTAATTTTCTCTCTTCTTTTAATAAGGAGATGCTAAGCTTGTCCGTGTATATACATATATGTGTGTGTGTCCCTGAATATATATATATATATATATATATATATATAGTCGCCTGACGATTGCACTAGCATGAAACAGACTGTCGCCTCTAAGTGCCGACTTCCATGTTCACTTTTATATTTACACACGCTCTATCTCTGATATTGAGCACTTTATCCCATAAATATAACACACTTTAAGACTATATTTCTTCATATATATATATATATATATATATATATATATATATATTCACGGACAAGCTTCTTAGGATCTCCTTATTAAAGGAAGAATATATCTTAGTATATCCTTATTAAAAGAAGAATGTATAGCTGGCCACTCGTATTCGAGAATACCCGTCTACTAGGGCGGTTAGCCAATCCCTATTGCAGACTCTCGCTCAGGCACATTTGTGTTTATTCAACACCCACAGAGCCCACCTGTGGTTTATACTACAACTATGCTGAGTAGACCTTAGTTACAGTTTCTTGGAAAGAGCTTGTTATCTTGTGTGATCAACGCTTTGAACAAGGCCAGCACGCTCAAGCCCTCGGTCACGATGACTTGTGACTTCATGCTAACACAGCTATCGACGGCCCCCAAGGGTTTCGTTTACACAATTTCATTCACAAGGCTTGGGTCAACCCGTGGCATGGTTTCTCTGGGATCGACCCCTCTAGTCCAATAACATCTGGAAATTTCCTTCCTGACAAATCAACCGTGGTGAGATTCGAACCCAGGTCTCATGATCAGAAAGCGAAACTTCTAACCACGTGGCCATAAAAGGAAGAAATATATATATATATATATATATATATATATATATATATATATATATATATTCACGGACAAGCTTCTTAGTATCTCCTTATTAAACGAAGAGAAAAATAATTACCATGTTGGTACATATTCATGATTTTCTAAGCTTTCGCTTCGATGTGATACAAGGCCGAAAATGTGGAGCACTCAGTGAGGATCAACCTCACTACCCAGTAGTAATTGATCAAGCGAGACAGGCTCAAAGTAAGTATTGTATTTACATGCAAAAGGAAGATATAGTTTAATGGTTTTCGCTTCCTGATTTCAAGGAAAGAAAGAAGAAAAATAAGGGCTGCGGTTAAACCGAGAATTGTCCATTTGTGTCAGGAAATCCCAGAATGCACCTGCAGGAATTGTATGGAGAGAATGTGTTCTTAGCAATCATTCTTATAGATTGGAACTAACAACACCTCAAACGGGTGAATGTGAGCACTTGTCACCCCCATTAACCCCCCACACTATGGGGGCGGGTCAATATATATAAACAAAATGCATAATTTAAAATTTTCTGCATTTTTCGCTTTTTTATACTTTTTACTTTTATTTTTGCATTTTTTTAAATCAAGATTATTTTAGGCATTATTTTTTTTTTAATTATTTTTCTTTTTTCTTTATTGCGTGTGTGTGTAAATCACAAAGTTTATTATTTCCTTTAATATTTTTAAATCACATTTTTTAAGCATTTTTGTTCTTATTTCTTTTGTTTTATATTTTTTAATTACAAGCGGAAAAAGGGAAAAATATAAACAATATTCAAAAGAGTCTGTAGCTTGCTATAGCTTTGCATGGTCTTTACATTTGTTTAGGTTGCGTCAATTTGCAATGAAGACAACACCCTTTCAATGCTATCGATAATTTTGCCCAGTAAATTCAGTTCAGTTTGAGAAGTTGAAGAATGTTCTGGATAGAGACGTGGATTTCTTGGTTTTGGATTATCATAATAAAGAATTCACTTTTTATCCCACTAAACACTGAAAATAGCCATTCTATCCATGAGATTTAGTTCAGCTTGTGATGATAAGGTTGTTCTTGATAGACACACCTTTTTATTCGTTTTGGATTCTCGTAAGAAACACTGACAAGAACTATCTTCTCCCGGTAGATTCATTTTAGTTTGAGATGCTGAAGTCTCTTCTGGATAGAGACATGTTTTGCCTCGTTTTGGATTCTCGTAATGAATGCATTTTTCATCGCTAGTAAATATCTTATGTAAAAAATATTTTTTGTATTATGCAAGGAGAGAATGATAAGTGTTTAAGCGCTGACAGAAATTCATGACTACAAATTCATTTGGAACTCAAAAGCTTTAAACAATGTACTATCGTTTGCTAATTGCAGAAGCAATGAAGGGCTAAGTATGATTTCTAAGACACTTCTAGGATTTCCATAAAAGATGCATTAGTTTAATAGTTCAATATTATGATAGAAAATTCGATGCTTTGAGCCTTGCGTTCCTGAACAATTTTAACCCTTCTGCCTGAGCTCCCGAATCAAAATTTGCAAATAATTGGTATGTAATGTATCATGATAGATATAAAAGTAGTTACAAGTGTTTACCCCCCATTCAACCGATAGCTGGGCATTAAGTCATTTTTCTCTACCAATGTTCAACCGGTGGCTGGGTATTACATCATTTTTCTCTACCACCGGTAAAGCGGTGGTCAGGGCTCAAAGGGCACAATCCAATTAAATCATTAAACTATAAAATCAATAATCCCACATATATTTCCATTGACTTGAGGGATTTTTATTATTTTATTCCTGTCTTTTGTTCTGATAATATTAGCATATCTAAGCGTCGTTTGCAAGATTAAAAACTTCTCTCTGTCTCATTTACTTTCATTGTCATTCTTTTCTACGCCGCCATATTGTATAATTCATTTTTGTTTTCTTATCAGCTTCTTGCAATGAAGACATCCAGAAAGATGATACGGGAAGATATGTCTGGCCAGTAACAGTTTACGGCCGCACGGCCATAATACCATGTAAATATGCAAAAAGTGCCGGAGAAAATGCTTCACGACCGTGTATCTTTAACACGACCCTCAATCAAGCCCAGTGGGGAAGAATGGACACCTCAAATTGTGAAAAGGTAAGTTTTATTTGAAATTATTTTATTAATATAACAACTGCGTGCAAGTCACGCTTTTTATTAATGTTAGTTGTGGAGAGCCATGATTGCCTACGTCAAGAAGAGACATGGCAAATAAAGAAAAAGAAGAAAATCTCGGCGCCGATATTACATCTTTTAAAAAAAAGGAAACGGGTAACGTAGAATTTTTTTTTTTTTCATTCAGTTACTGTTGAAACTTGACTAATGCATGGAATAATAATGCAACACAAAATGTACTTAGAACAAAATGTATTGAAACAAGAAAGTGTACACAATATTTACATATAGTCTTTTGTATATTCCTGAGAAGACCGTTCCTGGAGAATGTGTTGACTGAGTCGCAGTCGGGCAGAGTCTCTGGTTGAATCTCTTGATTCGTTTCCTCTCTTCCCGGTACCAACCATATTTATATGGTCGGTACTCCACTATGCAAATTAGGTGGATCCTACCACAACAGTTACCCAACATTGTACTGAGATATAGAAATCATTTATCATATTCGCCCACATTAGGTCTCGTAAGGAAAACAAAGAATGGCATGACATTGTTCCAATCTTCTTCTATACGCTGTTTCATTCCAGGACAATCACGGCTCTCTACAACTTCCTGTCCTTTAGTAATTGTTGTCTGTTTTGCCATCTCTTTTAAACGCTGTTCTCCCATTCATTTATGCAAGATCATTAGGCAGGGGTTATACTCTGCTTTCCTCTGTCCCTCTTGCCTTCCATATGTCTTATGAGTGTCAAACTTTCTAAACCCTCTTTTTTCATTATGCGCCTTAGTAATTTCAACCGTCTCTTTCTTATACTAAGTATAAGTGCACGTTTTGTTTCTATTTTCTATAAAAACCTTGTCGTTGCTCATACGTTCATCCCATGGTATGCTCAGCATCCTTCTGTAGAACCACATATCTGTTGACTAAAGTCTCTTCTTCATCTGTGATGAGATTGCACAGCATTCACTGCCATATAAGAGGATTGATATTGCGTAAAAATTCAACACTCTTTTCTTAGTTCCTAATGAAATTTTCCTGTTTCTTTGCTTATCTTTTGGAAGGCATCTTTCGCTATCCCAATGCGCCTTCCGATTTCGATGTTAGCATTTTTCCCTCAGCTGTTTAGATACTTCCTAGGTATTTAAATGTTTGTTCTTGATTGATTTTGATGTCTCCAATTTGTAATTCGCAAGTCCCTTTTGCTAACAGCCATGCCTTCTGTCTTTAGTCCTTTTGACGTTTAGTCCTTTCTTCTCGCTTTCCTTTACTACCTTCTCTAGGAGATCCTGTAGTTTTTCTGTATTTGCTTTTAACATTGTGTCATCTGTATATCCAATGTTGTTAAGCTCATGGGCTCTAACAATGAATCTTGGTAGGAATTCTAATTCTCTGGGAATGTCTTCACTGTAAAGTTCTAATGAGAAGACACATCTTTGTTTTACGTTCCTTTCTATTTTGGAGCATTTACTGAATTAATTTTCCATCCGTACGCCAGCGGTTTACCCCTAATATAAGTTCTAGATTATTCTGATAACCTTCCCAGATAAATCAAGCTTACCTAGCATTTCGAATAGTTCTTTGTGACGTACTTTATTAAACGCTTTTTTCATAATCTATAAAACATAGGTTTACTTCCTTTTGTATTTTTATTGCTTGTTCTAATATCATTCTGAGCATAAATATCACATTCCTTGTTTCAGTGTCTTTAACGAACGCGCCTTGTTCTTCCATTTCAGGTCTAATTCTGCTGAACGCTCTAGTCATCAAAATTTGGATGATAAGATTTGTTATGTGGCTCATTAGGCCGATTGTTCGATGGCGTTTGCACCTGGTTCCTTAGGCAGCGCTAGAAAATAAAACTACTTAGGTCTTCCGGCATATCAACACTGTCGAATGTTTCATTTATTATGAAGCTCCTCTAAAGCTGCCAGCTTCTCTATTACAATTCCATCTTGTTCAGCTGATTTCTTCTTGTTCCATTTGGCCCTTGGCTGATTTCATTTCAGACTTTAATATTTCTGGTCCTTCGACACTTCCATGTATAGCGGGTTGTCCTCTTTCGTCGTGGAAAAGTAATCCGATGTATTCGTTTCATGTCTGGAATATTTTTCTTTCTCTGTTATCAATGTCCCATACTCGGATTTTATGTATCCTGGTGATGAGCATGTCTTTTGTCATGTTCAAGTTCTCTTATTCTTTTATACTCTTATTCTTTTATACTCATTCTTATTCTATAATTCTTTTATGCGCTTATTCTTATTGTCGTTTTCTATACTCTTATTCTTATTCTCATTCTTTTATACGCTTATTCTAATTCTCTTATTCTTTTACACTCTTATTTTTATTCTCTCATTCTTTTATACGCTTATTCTTATTCCCTTAAACTTTTATACCATTCTTACTCTTGTATTTTATACGCTTATTCTTATTCTTTTAAACTTATATTTATTCTCTGATCCATTTATACGCTTATTCTTATTCTTCTATTCTTTTATACTCTAACTCTCTGATTCTGTTATACGCTTATTCTTATTCTCTTATTCTTTTATACTTATTCTCTTATTCTTTTATACTCATTCTTATTCTCGTATTCTTTTGTACGCTTGTTTTTCTTTTTCTATTATTCTTATTCTCTGATTCTTTTATCCGCTTATTTTTATTCTCTTATTCTTTTATCCGCTTATTCTTATTCTCTTATTCTTTTATACTCATTCTTATTCTTATATTCTTTTATACGCTTATTGTTATACTTCTATACTCTTATTCTTATTCTCTGATTCTTTTATACGCTTATTCTTATTCTCTCATTCTTTTATACTGCTTTATCTGTAATAATCATTCTTTCTATTTCGGTAGACTTTACTTTCCTTTCACTGCCTGAATTTGTTCCTAATTTCTTTGTGCAATCTCCTATATTTTGTGCTATGCCTTGTCTTTTTTTCATCATCATTTCATTTTTTTAATCATTTCACCCCAAGCAAGGCGGGAATGCCACTGGGTCGCACGGGGTTACAGAGAGTGAAGGTGAAAGAAAAGTTTGGGCATAGAGCGGACCGAGGAAAGGATAAAATCTGAACGGTGTTCAAGAAGAGAAAAGATGGCGATTGACGTTGCATTTAAATTGTAGTTATTAGGGAAACAAGGAAACAGAAGGGAGTCCCACAGGCGGGAAGTGCAAGAAAAGAAACTGTCCGAGTAGAAATGGCGGCTACATTTAACAAATTCAACACTAAAAGGGGTGAGACCTTGGTGCCAATCTAGTAACACACTTAAACACACGTAGTCCAGACACCATAGAAAAAGCTTGTTAGAGCAGTTGCCATGAAAATATTTGTAGAAAAGTCAGAGGGAAGCCACATCAGGTCGGTGAGAAATAGTCGAGATGACAGGTCAGGATCAATTACATTGCAGATTCTTTTTTGGATTTGTCAAGAACCTCGAGATGAGTATCGGGAGCTTCAGACCAGATATAGCGGCAGTATTCCTCATATCGTGAATTTAATCTGTCGTCCATTCCTTTTTTTTTCTTTGGGTTGATGTCGTTTGCTGATGTTACTAAAGCTTCTCTTAACGTGTCACACTTCGAATTTCGATTTTGATTTCATTCATTGTATCTGCTTATAACACTCTCCATCTACTTCTTCCATTTCACGTCATTCAGAAGTCAGCCATATTGCATTTTGGTTGCTGCATCAGCCCTCTTTAATCACCGTACTTTTCACCCTAGTGTTTACCAAGAACTTCTATTTATGAAACGTACTCCTGTCTGGATGGTTATCTGAACGTTACAATCTAAAACATTTCAAGCCAACAGTCTATGTTCCTCATCCTTATAATCTCGCTCCATTCATATCACGCATTTCGTTCATCATAATCATCATAACAATTTTAGCAGTAACTCTCTACTTTGAACGACACTCGAGACTTCTATTGGATGGACCTTGGTATAAAAAATAAAAACTGAAGTCATGTGAACATCTGAAATACCGTGAAACATTTTCGGCACATCAAATAATCTGGATAAGAATTTCATTTAATCCAATTATTGGAAGGGTATCAACGGAGGAAGGCGTTGTCGATAATTTGCTTCCAGAATATGAATCATCAGTGATAGAATGTGTTTGGCGAAGGAAAAAATACTGTTAGATGAAATCAAAACAAGGGTGTGGTTTGTGAATTCTTAGGAGTAACATAAAAGCCTTTTCCTTGGGACAGGTTTTATATCTACACAATGACATAGAGATAGACGTGAGTATAGATCAATCTTTTTTAGGACGGAAGTTGCATATTTACCATAGGTGCTGCAGGTGGGTGTTTGTTTATAAATTAGAAGTAATATTTGGAAAGCTGATTTTAGAACAAGGCAGGGGGTATCTGTGTGAAAAACAAGGTTATCAATTCTGATACACTGTATTTGCCATGACTAACAAATAGAATTATTGTTAGCTCAGATGGGAATGGACATACATCGACTCGAAGTGACAAGAGAATGGACAGACATTGGTGATGGTAGACAAATGAGAATGAGCAGATATTTGGCGAGGAGACAGAAGAGTATGAACAGAAGAGTATAAACAGAAGAGTATGAAGACAGAAGAGTATGAAGACAGAAGAGTATGAACACTTGTCATTCTGAAATAAAAGCAGAATTTAGCAATGAAATTCTACCACTTTAGGGATAACTATATACTTTGTTGCATGCAAATGTGGCGGTATTAACAAAAGTTATAAGTAATTTTCAATAAGGAGTTTCTTTCCACCCGCCCTGTGTATCTCATCAGCGTGTAAGAGGAAAAAAACGGGGGATGCTAGCTGATCACGCTCATGTAGTGTCAGGCGTTGGGCCATTCCCGGCAACATTTGTCATTCTGAAATAAAAAGCAGAATTTAGCAATGAAATTCTACCACTTTAGGGATAACTATATACTTTGTTGCATGCAAATGTGGCGGTATTAACAAAAGTTATAAGTAATTTTCAATAAGGAGTTTCTTTCCACCCGCCCTGTGTATCTCATCAGCGTGTAAGAGGAAAAAAACGGGGGATGCTAGCTGATCACGCTCATGTAGTGTCAGGCGTTGGGCCATTCCCGGCAACATTTGTCATTCTGAAATAAAAAGCAGAATTTAGCAATGAAATTCTACCACTTTAGGGATAACTATATACTTTGTTGCATGCAAATGTGGCGGTATTAACAAAAGTTATAAGTAATTTTCAATAAGGAGTTTCTTTCCACCCGCCCTGTGTATCTCATCAGCGTGTAAGAGGAAAAAAACGGGGGATGCTAGCTGATCACGCTCATGTAGTGTCAGGCGTTGGGCCATTCCCGGCAACATTTGTCATTCTGAAATAAAAGCAGAATTTAGCAATGAAATTCTACCACTTTAGGGATAACTATATACTTTGTTGCATGCAAATGTGGCGGTATTAACAAAAGTTATAAGTAATTTTCAATAAGGAGTTTCTTTCCACCCGCCCTGTGTATCTCATCAGCGTGTAAGAGGAAAAAAACGGGGGATGCTAGCTGATCACGCTCATGTAGTGTCAGGCGTTGGGCCATTCCCGGCAACATTTGTCATTCTGAAATAAAAAGCAGAATTTAGCAATGAAATTCTACCACTTTAGGGATAACTATATACTTTGTTGCATGCAAATGTGGCGGTATTAACAAAAGTTATAAGTAATTTTCAATAAGGAGTTTCTTTCCACCCGCCCTGTGTATCTCATCAGCGTGTAAGAGGAAAAAAACGGGGGATGCTAGCTGATCACGCTCATGTAGTGTCAGGCGTTGGGCCATTCCCGGCAACATTTGTCATTCTGAAATAAAAAGCAGAATTTAGCAATGAAATTCTACCACTTTAGGGATAACTATATACTTTGTTGCATGCAAATGTGGCGGTATTAACAAAAGTTATAAGTAATTTTCAATAAGGAGTTTCTTTCCACCCGCCCTGTGTATCTCATCAGCGTGTAAGAGGAAAAAAACGGGGGATGCTAGCTGATCACGCTCATGTAGTGTCAGGCGTTGGGCCATTCCCGGCAACATTTGTCATTCTGAAATAAAAGCAGAATTTAGCAATGAAATTCTACCACTTTAGGGATAACTATATACTTTGTTGCATGCAAATGTGGCGGTATTAACAAAAGTTATAAGTAATTTTCAATAAGGAGTTTCTTTCCACCCGCCCTGTGTATCTCATCAGCGTGTAAGAGGAAAAAAACGGGGGATGCTAGCTGATCACGCTCATGTAGTGTCAGGCGTTGGGCCATTCCCGGCAACATTTGTCATTCTGAAATAAAAGCAGAATTTAGCAATGAAATTCTACCACTTTAGGGATAACTATATACTTTGTTGCATGCAAATGTGGCGGTATTAACAAAAGTTATAAGTAATTTTCAATAAGGAGTTTCTTTCCACCCGCCCTGTGTATCTCATCAGCGTGTAAGAGGAAAAAAACGGGGGATGCTAGCTGATCACGCTCATGTAGTGTCAGGCGTTGGGCCATTCCCGGCAACATTTGTCATTCTGAAATAAAAGCAGAATTTAGCAATGAAATTCTACCACTTTAGGGATAACTATATACTTTGTTGCATGCAAATGTGGCGGTATTAACAAAAGTTATAAGTAATTTTCAATAAGGAGTTTCTTTCCACCCGCCCTGTGTATCTCATCAGCGTGTAAGAGGAAAAAAACGGGGGATGCTAGCTGATCACGCTCATGTAGTGTCAGGCGTTGGGCCATTCCCGGCAACATTTGTCATTCTGAAATAAAAGCAGAATTTAGCAATGAAATTCTACCACTTTAGGGATAACTATATACTTTGTTGCATGCAAATGTGGCGGTATTAACAAAAGTTATAAGTAATTTTCAATAAGGAGTTTCTTTCCACCCGCCCTGTGTATCTCATCAGCGTGTAAGAGGAAAAAAACGGGGGATGCTAGCTGATCACGCTCATGTAGTGTCAGGCGTTGGGCCATTCCCGGCAACATTTGTCATTCTGAAATAAAAGCAGAATTTAGCAATGAAATTCTACCACTTTAGGGATAACTATATACTTTGTTGCATGCAAATGTGGCGGTATTAACAAAAGTTATAAGTAATTTTCAATAAGGAGTTTCTTTCCACCCGCCCTGTGTATCTCATCAGCGTGTAAGAGGAAAAAAACGGGGGATGCTAGCTGATCACGCTCATGTAGTGTCAGGCGTTGGGCCATTCCCGGCAACATTTGTCATTCTGAAATAAAAGCAGAATTTAGCAATGAAATTCTACCACTTTAGGGATAACTATATACTTTGTTGCATGCAAATGTGGCGGTATTAACAAAAGTTATAAGTAATTTTCAATAAGGAGTTTCTTTCCACCCGCCCTGTGTATCTCATCAGCGTGTAAGAGGAAAAAAACGGGGGATGCTAGCTGATCACGCTCATGTAGTGTCAGGCGTTGGGCCATTCCCGGCAACATTTGTCATTCTGAAATAAAAGCAGAATTTAGCAATGAAATTCTACCACTTTAGGGATAACTATATACTTTGTTGCATGCAAATGTGGCGGTATTAACAAAAGTTATAAGTAATTTTCAATAAGGAGTTTCTTTCCACCCGCCCTGTGTATCTCATCAGCGTGTAAGAGGAAAAAAACGGGGGATGCTAGCTGATCACGCTCATGTAGTGTCAGGCGTTGGGCCATTCCCGGCAACATTTGTCATTCTGAAATAAAAGCAGAATTTAGCAATGAAATTCTACCACTTTAGGGATAACTATATACTTTGTTGCATGCAAATGTGGCGGTA
This sequence comes from Acanthosepion esculentum, assembly GCA_964036315.1. Lineage (NCBI taxonomy): Eukaryota > Metazoa > Mollusca > Cephalopoda > Sepiida > Sepiidae > Acanthosepion > Acanthosepion esculentum. Next base: position 23,413,197 of record OZ038501.1, on the reverse strand, counting down.
TTAACAAAAGTTATAAGTAATTTTCAATAAGGAGTTTCTTTCCACCCGCCCTGTGTAAAGAATATGAATTTTTTAAGACAGTAAAGCCACAGGTTTTGAAAAGAATTAGGAAAAGAAACATTAATAATGAACGGGAAGAAAAAAGAGTAATCAAGAGGACAGTAGATAGCGATTGACATTGCAGTTAAATTTTTACAGATTAAAGTTGGCTGGAAAGCATGGAGCAAGAAGTATGAGAAAAGAAACTGTTAGTATAGAATTTACGGCTACATCTAGCCAGCCCAACTGTAAATTAATGAGACTTTGGCGCCAATCTAGTACTGCGCTTAAATTCGTAAAGTCTAGGTACCATTGAGGAAAGTTTATTCGAATGATTAGCATGAAAATATTTTTAGAAAAGACACGGACATGCAACTTCAAGGTGGCGGGAAATTGTCTAAAGCCAAAGCCACTAGATCAGGACAAATAATATTGCCGATTATTCTTTGGATTTTATCAAGGAGCTTAAGGTAAATAGCAGGAGCAGCGAACCATATGTGGTATTAATATTCTAAACATGGAGGAATGGTAGACTTATAGGCATGTAAAATAGATTCCGGAGAGACAAATTATCCTCGCACTACACAGTGAAACAATTTTCTTAGCAGCCGACCTAGCAATGGATACTCTTTCCACTTCATGTCAGCTGAGAACGTTAGTCCGAGAAGGAGCAGCGAATCACTTTCCTGAAGGTTAACATGTTGATGGAAGGCAAAGAGGGGTCTCTCAGATGATTAATGGACAGAAGTTCAGTTTTGGAGGCGTTAAAATTGACAAGTCATCTTTTGCCCCCAGATAACGACGGTCTTGAGGTCTTTTTGGACATCGGCTGCCATTTTGACCTTATCGAATTGATCAGCCTTACTAATTCTTCCTTACTGCGTCAGAATTTATGGAGAGTTTTGAACCCTCACGTTCTAAAGAGACATGGCAAATAATAGAAGACTTTCTTAAAGTTAATTCTTTTCTTCTTTCCCTGGAGTCGTACAGGTAAATGTTCCTATTTACTTGCTATTCAGGTTATTGTTTGTTTAATGACAAGAAGTAACGCTGTGTTTTCACTAAGTTTATTTGCCGTCACTCGCTGCGGCGACGTGTAGAAAACTGTCCGACGATATTACTAAATCGAAAGTGATTTTTTTTATTCTACCACAAATTGCAAATAAATATGAGTGAATGATTTCTTTATCCTTCTCTAGTCAGGCACATGCAGACATTAACTCAAAACCGTGTTCTTCATGGTGATCCTGGGTATTCCCAGAATGCAAAGGGATAGATGGATACAGAGGCGGGTGACAAGTTAAAAACTTGAAATCAGATTCGCTGTTTTCATTAATTATAGGAAAGGAGGTAAAGGCCTCGTCACTGAGGGGAGAAAATTTTAATCGTTAAATAAGGTCAGTGAAGAAAAACAAAAGAACAAATGTGTCCCCGTTTAAGCGTTTTCAGGATTAGAAAAAGGTCAGAAAGAGTAAATGAAAGTTTTTTAAAATTAACCAGGAAACTATCCGACATTTTCCATCGACTCTTTTCACGCCATATTGTTTTTTGTTTCTATTTTCTTAACCTTTCATTGGACTGTCAGTGTCATTTGAGAGAAAAATGCAAGTCATCATCCACCCCGCCTTGCTTAAAAGCTACAATTACTTTAAAAACGTGTATATGCAAAAAAATCCGTTTCTTCTTCTTCTTCTTCTTCTTCTTCTTCTTCTTCTTCTTCTTCTTCTTCTTCTTCTTCTTCTTCTTCTTCTTCTTCTTCTTCTTCTTCTTCTTCTTCTTCTTCTTCTTCGTCGTCGTCGTCGTCGTCTTATTATTATTATTATTCGTCGTCGTCGTCTTATTATTATTATTATTCGTCGTCGTCTTCTACTTTGCTTTCTTCTTCCTCTTCTTCTGCTTCTTCTTCGTCGTCGTAGTCTTCTACTTTGCTTCCTCCTTCTTCTTCTTCTTATTCGTCGTCGTCTTTTACTTTTCTTTCTTCTTCTTCTTCTTCGTCGTCGTCGTCGTCTTATTATTATTATTATTCGTTGCCGTCTTCTACTTAGCTTTCTTCTTCCTCTTCTACTTCTTCTTCTTCTTGTGTCTCTTCAAGACATAGATGATCATAGCTCTCCACAACTTTCTGTTGTCTGTAGCTCTTATGAATGTTTGTCTGTTTTTTTTACTGTCCATCCCATTCCGTGAGATGACATCCATTTGCACAAACTTGTTAGGTAGGTTTTCCCTCAATCGTTCTTGCTTTCCAAAATATTCTACCTTATCTTTCTGATTCTAAATATAAGTTTCCCCTCTGTTTTCATTTTCTTTAAAACTTTCTCGTTGCTTACACACTCCGGCCATCTTATTCTCAGCACTCTTTTGTAGAAGCACATATTTTTGTCCCAAATTTCTTCATTTGTGACAACATTATCCAGCATGCATTGCCATATACTAGGTGGATTCATCTATTTGTTTTTAACCAAATATTCCTAGCCATTATTATTATATTGTTGAAACTTGACTAATGCATGGAATAATAATGCAAACACAAAATGTACTTAGAACAAAATGTATTGAAACAAGAAAGTGTACACAATATTTACATATAGTCTTTTGTATATTCCTGGGAAGACCGTTCCTGGAGAATGTGTTGACTGAGTCGCAGTCGGGCAGAGTCTCTGGTTGAATCTCTTGATTCGTTCCCCTCTCTTCCCGGTACCAACCATATTTATATGGTCGGTACTCCACTATGCAAATTAGGTGGATCCTACCACAACATATATATATTATAAATATATTATAAATCCATCTGTTCCCTCCCACTCAGCTTAAATTAAATAGCAAAATAGACTAAGCTGACTAGCCGTGATTGGCAACTAATCTAGAAGAAGGACAACTCTATTCAAAACAATATTTACCCCTGGCGTGTTACAACCTATACAATCATGGTAGAGTTCATAATGACTCATTAATTTCGGTTGCATTGATGTATGTATGTGTGTATGTATGTATGTATGTATGTGTGTATGTATGTATGTATTATTATTATTATTATTATTATTATTATTAAGCTTAGTTTAGTTTAACACAAGTCTACAAATATAGGACACTCTGAGAATCGTACTTACTATTTCTTAGTAATGATCACCGAGATGGGCTCGTTAATCGTTAACTCGCGCAAAGGCGTCTTTTTTTACTGTTGAGTTTGGCACAAGACTACAACTATTCATCATACAGTAGCTTCATAGCAAGGTGGAGGCAGTCACCTTCGGCCACGGCTGTAAAAGAGTGCAGCTTTTCGTCTGGCCTATTACTTAAATGCCAGTTAATGTTTTGCCCAGGGCTTTCCGCTTCCGTTTGCAAAGCGTAACACACTCCATTACACTATTTTGTATGTAAGCCGACGACGTTAATTAGACAGATTTTTATTATTGACGTCATTGACTTATTAATGGCGCCATGATGTAGCCTAAACATTTCAGGCGGTGAAGGCGTCAAAAATGTCCCCTCCCGCACCACCGTCCGCTGAGATCCCTTGCTATGCCACTTGGCCATGTAGTGAGAATCAAACACTGCAAATACAGTTTGATGACCGTTACACTACGATGAGTAAACGCGTCGTTATTGACTAAATCTATTTACATCCTTTTACAGTTTTAGACCCACTGGAGTGACAGGGTGTAATCAATTTCTATTTTTTCTCAGATTAGGTAATTTGCAGTAGTGTGCAGTAATATGAATCTATTTTCAGGGTGTGTAATGAAATTTGTTTGGCCTTGAAAAATATTGCGTCATCCGTGATTGCATCAGATTTTTATCACGACCAAACACTATTGTCCCTACTGTCGATTAGTTGTCCTACGGCCATTGTCTGCGATGGACGTTACTCCAAAGAAACGTACGAAAATTGTAACGCTGCACGAACACAATGGCAAACCTTACCAGTGAGAAAAACCAAAGTACTATAGATTGGCCCAGAAACTCTCCTGATTTAAATCCAATCGAGAATCTGTGGTCAATCTGCAAGGAACGACTTCATGGAATGGACATACGAAGTACTAACATGTGCACTGGGTCATGTTTCAGTGGAAAAATACAAAAAAAGTAAATAATAACGGAATTATTCGTTTTGTTTCAATTAATTTGCACCCGAATGTACATTGTTTGGACTGTTGTCCTCATCTTTGTTGCCATATCCACGACCTTTCGACCGTTGTACGCTCCTCAAAGACACCTGGGCTAGTGGATAAAAGCGTTGGTTGAATCCAGTGACTTGACCTAAAGAGTTGTGAGTTCAATACCTGGCTACAGCTGAGGTGAACAAAAAAAACTTTGGACAGTTGAATTAAAAGGGAGGTGATACTGAGATATCCGGAAAAGATATGACTCGTGGAACTAGAGCAATCTACCCCGTTTGGACGAAACAAAGGATTCAGTTCGAAATTCCAATCACCTGAAGAAGTCCGGGTCGCATAACGACCGGAAAGTCGTGAATATGGCAACAAAGTTGAGGACAACAGTACGGACCATGTAAATAATTACTAAATTTACTTCTGACAGAAAACTACAGGATCGAACTCACTACACTGTAGCAATTGGTCACCCCACCTTTTTTCTTCTCAATTGATTTCCACTTTTTGTTCTGCTCAGTTTTATTTCGGTTCTCTCGCAAATTTTCACCCATTTCTTGAAATGTCGTATATCAACAAGACAAGGTATAACGTTAATGTCGTTCAGGATTTCTTTCATTTTTCTTTCTTTCTTTCTTTTTAATCCTATCAGATCGGCGATGAGGAGGCGTCGAAGGCCATGAAAAACCTCCGATCACTGACAGAGCACCCACAGACGCTTACAGCTGAACAAGTAGCCAATGTGACGGAAAAACTCGAAGAAATTTTCTCCTACTCCTTGAAGAAGAGAGAGGTAAGCGCTCTACTGTAAAATCTGTAACTCAATGTCTTAAGACGGTATTTCTATCTGCTTAAATGGATAAGGGAAATTACAAGCAGAGAAAAAAAATCGAAGAACTAAAACCGAATTTCGGCCTATGCTATTCACGTCTATTTGTACTAATACTCTTAGAGCCATGAATCCAATTCACCCTACGTTCTGTCCATAGCTAACCTCTCCAGACAGAAGCAAAAAAAGCCGTTAAATCTACTTTCAGAAACTAAGATCACTTATCCTATTATAAGGCTATATATCCATATAAGGACCACCATTTTTGCAGAAAAATTCCCTTGGTTTGCGTGTGAAGTTAAAGTAACTACTCTTGTTTTCTCTTGGATTATTATTATTATTATTATTATTATTATTATTATTATTATTATTATTATTACTAGCGTACACTTTTCGTCAAAAACGACGGCAACTGTTAGAAAGTATTAATTGTGAGATGCAATGAAACAAAAGTCTTGAAACAATGTATTGAGACTCAATAAAGCCGAAATGAAGAATCCGCAACTAAAATAGAAGCCAATGAACCGTTTTATTAATCTGTTCCCTTTATATTTTTTAGACGTTCAATGGTATCTATGATTCATTGATTACTTCTGGTATTATCTAAATCGCTTTTTGCTCAATAGCTTTTCATGTTGAAAATTGTAAGTTTTAATATAACAGTGAAATGGAAATATCTCTCGGAAGAAAAAATTAGCAACAAAACCACAAAGAGGCTATCGACAAAGACAGCGACAACAAAACCTATTCTAAGACCAAGTTGATCCAATACGATCACTTATTAGACAAAAGTATCTGAGTGCCTCATATGAAAGGCTTGAACAAATAAGACTGCAATCTAAGAAACGTTTCAATGAAGGAACTGATTAATTAAACTGTTCATTTTACTCGGGATCTGTTAACCGCTTACTGTACCTAATTTATAAATGAAGCTATCAAAGATATAGAAATATATATATATATAATATATATAGCGTTTCCAGCATTTACTGGGAGTCTTGAACCCGACCATCCCCAGATAAGGCAATACCTGTATATAGAATATAGGAATTAAATTTAATCTTTGTGATGAAAAAATCACTTAAAAGAGTCAATGAAAAACCCTCTCTCTCATGCCATTTTTGTGTGGTGATAGATTTGACTATCATTGATTTCAAGATGTTTTTAAATATCGCTATTCTCGCTGGTCAAACATGCCATGCAGTCATTTATTTTTAAGTGCTAAAAATTAAAGGTGTGCCTGTGTTTGTTGATAGCATCGATTCGACAACAGAAAAATGGAAAGAAAACCAAACAGAAGACGTGTAAAGGTTGGGGTAGATTGATCCGGATGTCATTTATTTAGGGTTGGTGAATTACAAACATTCTGATGTTTTGGTTTGGTTTGGTTTAAGGCATATCAACCTCAATGGGTTATTTAATGCCGACAATTTTTTTATTGTTGGTAATATTTTCTTTCAAAACAAACTATAGTTGGTAATATCTTTTTTTTACTAAAAATGTACTGCTGGTAATATTTTTTTTTTTTACAAAGTATATCTGGTATGTATTAAACCCTATTTTTACACTTTTATAGTGTTTTGACACCAGTTTGGGTGTCAACTATTTGCCCATAGCCGGAACCCTAACAGATGCTACCACCCCGTGTCAGGGTGGACCTGGGAACATCAGCAATTAAGAGGTGATTCCACGCTCCTCAAAACCTCCTGATCAGAGTCCTTGCTTGCTGTTGGATGTAGTTTATTGTCTTACCCAGGACGCGGATGTAGTTTGCCGTCATACCCAGGGCGGCATTCTGATGTTGACACCCAAATTAAGCAACGAACTGCCTGGTCGATATCAAACGGGTGATCATTTGAGAATATTTACTTTAAATGGGGTGGGGAATAATTAAAATCCAGGAGAAAACGAAACATATTCTACTTAGCGTTCAGCTCTAGATTTGTAAAATACGTAATACCAATTATATATAATTGATGTCTGCCTCCAGAGGGAGTCCCACGTTAGCGATTTCTATGCTTCCCTGCGGTTATTTCTCTGACTTTGAATCTGTTTTACCTGCTCTTAATTTTATATGTTGATATTTTACTAAGTTTAGTCTACCAAGTATTGAGAACTAAGTGAGGAGCAAAGTCACTAGGAAACTACAAAAGTTCCTACGGAAGACAGTGAAGGAAAGCGAGAAGAAAGGACTAAACATCAATTGCAAGAAGGCAGAAGGCATGGTTGTCAGCAAAAAAGATGAGCCCAAAATGTAAATTACAAATTGGAGTTACCAAAATCAAACGAGAACCAAAATTAAACTATCTGGGAAGTGTTTTAACAGAGGGGTGAATGTGTGTGATATTGAAATCTGAAGGCGTATTCGGATAGCTAAAGATGCCTTCCAAAATCTAAACAGAGTTTTAAGAGACAGAAAAACTTCGTTGCACCGAGAAGAGTACTGAACTGTTACACAATATCTGTCCTCCTATATGGCAATGAATGCTGACCAATTTCCTCAAAGATGAAGTAGTGACTTAAAGCAGCAGAAATGTGGTTCTACAGAAAGATGTTGAGGATACCATGAACCGAGGTTTTAAAGAAAATAGAAACAAAAAGGAAACTCATACTTAACATTAGGCAGAGATAGTTGAAATTTCTGGAGTACATAATGAGGAAAGAGGACATGGAAAATCTGATACTCACAAGACAAAGGCAAGATATGGCCAATACTCTGCCTGTACCAAACAAGCTGATGTAGACAAACCTCGTACCCATCAGTGGCTACGTAGTTCAGGGTTAAAAGCTGAAACTGAAGGTTTTTTTCTTGCTGTACAGGACCAATGCTTGCTAAGTAGAAATTACCGAGCACACATACTGAAAAATCGTGTTAGCCAAAATGCAGAATATCCAGAAACATCTTGTGTCAGGTTGCACTTTATTGGCACCGACCGAATATAATACCCGACATGAACGAGTGGGCCATTATATGCACTAGGAATCTGCAATTTTTACGGAAAGGAAACTGTAAGAAATTGGTATGAACACCACCCAGACCCGGTTGAGGGGAGAGGGCCTGTAACAATTTTATGGGACTTCACAATACACACAGACAGAATAATCAAAGCTAATCGCCCAAACATCGTTATTAAAGACCGCAAAAACAAAATGTACGTTTTTATTGACATTAGAGTTCTGCAGACTCTTCAAAAAACTATAAAAATTCAAGGAACTTGAAATCGAAATCTCAAAAATGTGGCACGTGAGAACATCAATAATTCCAGTTGTAATTGTGGTTCTCGGATTGACTGGAAAAGATTCCAATAGACTCATTATTCCTTGTAGCCCATGCTTTAAAGAAATACAAAAAATGTTCTCACAAGTACAGCCCATACCTTAAGAAGGGCTTTATCTATGTAAAATATGTGTAATTTATTTTTTCAAAATTGCTCCATGGAAAATGTCATGATGCCATTTCTGACCTTAGGTCTCTGGTCGGGACCCGGAAAGAAATGAATATACACCAAAAACCAAAGAAATAATAATAATAATAATAATAATAATATGCACTGGAAAATATGCAACTTCTACAGGAAGGAAACTGAAAGAAACTGGTACGAACACCACCCAGACCCGGTTACGGAGATAGGACCTGTTACAATTCTATGGGACTACACAATACACACTGACAGAACAATCAAAGCCAACCGCCCAGACATTGTTATTAAAGACCACAAACAAAATAAGTGCCTCCTTATTGATATGGCAGTCCCTGTAGACGTCAATGTATCTTTGAAGATATTCGAAAAACTGTCAAAATACAAGGACCTTGAAATAGAAATCTCAAAAATGTGGCACATGGGAACATCAACAATCCCTGTTGTGGTTGGAGCCCTTGGACTGGTAGGAAAAGATTCCAGTAGGCTGATTGAAGGGATCCTTGGAAGTCCATGCCTCAAAGAGATACAAAAAATTGTTCTGACAAGTACAGCCCACACTTTACGAAGGGCTTTATCTATGTAATTTTTTTTTTTTGTAGTGCAAAGTGTCATGATGCCATTTCTAACCTTAGGTCCCTGGGCGGGACCCGGAAAAAAATGTGTAAACGCCAGATATCAAAGGAAATAAACATAATAATAATAATAATAATAATAATAATAATAATAATAATAATAATAATAATAATAATACAAGAGAAAAGAAGTGTAGGTACTTTGACTTCAAACACAAAACCCAGGGAATATTTTTAAAAATCTATCTATAAACTATGAAGATGCTAATAATGTAGATTATGTCGGTGTGTTTATATGTTACTCTAGTGTTTTTCATTCTCCTTTACAGATCGCTGCTAACATGGTTCAAGTAATTAGCAATATGTTGGAAGCAAATACTACTGTAATGTCGACAAGTAATAAAATGAATAATACAAGTGAAAGGTAAGCGTTTTTGTCTATATCTCTGAGATGAGGTATTATGATTATTTACATTATTCGGGCTGTTATTCTCATCTTCATTGCCATATTCACAGCTTTTCGGCAGTTGTAAGCTCCGGCCTTCTTCGGGTGATTGGAATTTCGAACCGAAACATTTATTTCGTCCACCGGAACCAAAAAAATTGGAGAGTTGATTTAAAGAGAAATAACCGAGAGATCCGGAAGAGGCATGGCACGTGGAACTAGAACAATCTAACCCCACCCCACACACACACACACACACACACACCTGGAATGAATAAAGGGTTCGGTTCAACGTATCTTACCTGAAGAAGGCCGAAGCGTATAATGGTCGAAACGTCGTGAATATGACAATAAAGATAAGGACAGCAGTCCGAAATAGTGTCAATAGTTACAATAACTCATCTCAGAAGTAATTTTTTAAGTGCATCACAGAGCAATAAATATTTGTTTTAAAACTTATTGTGATCATTTTCATCATCTTGGGGAATTTTTTACTAGAATTTTAAAGAATCTAATTTAATAACTCATAATGATTCATTATTGAAAACCTAAGCATCTGTCTATATTTCTGAAATGAGTCATTGTAACTATTTACATTGTTTGGACTGTTGTCCGCATCTTTATTGTCATATTCACAATATTTCGGCCGTTGTATGCTCCAGCCTTCTTCAGGTGATATATGTCGGAATTTCAAACCGAACCCTTTATTACGCCCACTAGGATAGTGTTGAGATGTTGAGTGTTTCCACGTGAGTATATGGTAATAACGAACAAACACAGTCGTAGGGGAAAATACTGGTATATTCAGAGAGGTATTTACATCAGAGAGATTAGTAGTAGAACGAACGTAGGTTAGTAGTAACAATAATTAATAGTAATAAAGTCCAACGGTATCTTCCGGTCGAGAAACGGAAGTGTAACTGATCACTACAGAAGTCTCACTCTGCACTGCACTACACTGCTACACTCCTCCTCACAGTCTCTAGAACTACTATTCTATTTATAATAATAGGATCAGTCTATTGTGGTTGTGAACAGATAGATTGCTCTAGTTCCACGTGCCATGCCTTTTCTGGATATCTTAATTTCAGTTATTTTCCTTTAGTAACTCAACTCTCAAAGTTTTTGTTCACCTCTGCTGTGGCCAGGTATTGAACTCACAACTTAACAAGGTCAAGTCACTGGATTTCTTCAACCAACGCTTTTATCCACTGGGCCATGTGTCCTTGGCATGTGGAACTAGAACAATCTACCCCAGTGGATGAAATAAAGGGTTCATTTCAAAATTCCAATGTTCATCACCTGAAGAAGGCCGGAGCGTACAACAGCCAAAATGTTGCGAATATGACAATAAAGATGAGAACAACATTCAGAAACATGTAAATAGTTAATCGAAGAATTCGTTGACTCAAAATCGGAATCGTTCTTTTATGCTAGAATACACAATTTATCTGAACGGTCATAGAAAATCAGCGGAAATACTTTGATGGATAAATAATAACACTCCTATAAATGTGTATGAATAAAAGATTTTGCCAAAAAAAATGCTGAAAAATTTTACATTTAGCCTAAAAGAGGCTTGGGTGACCTAACGCTTAAAAGCACACAGAATAAAGTTAGAGAACCGATTTCAAACTCGAGCCGAGTTAGTTTGCTTTTATTTTTGCATTGGTCCCCTGAAGAAGGCATGAATCTATGAATTAAGAAGCTTCATTTTTTTTCTGAATTATCTCTTGACAAAAACCCGCTGGAAATCAACCTATTAAATTAGCGCCATACAGAAAACTAAAGTCCCAGAAATGGTTTCTTTTTATTACAATTGACAGCACTTATTTTTTATTTAATATTTTTTTAAATTTGATAATCGAGTTATTCTTCAAAATTATCTATTTTTTTATTTGAACAAACAGCGACATTCAATTAAAAAAAAAAAGTTTTTTAATATGAGTCAATTAAAATACTTTTTGATGTTTTTGTAGTTTATCATAATTTTTTCTAGTTCCTGATACAAATCGTATCAAGCCTGGTGTTATTCTAGTAAAAGCATTGATTGCTAAATTAACATCTTCAAAAGTGAGCTTAGAAATGAATCATTCTTTGTTTTCATCAGAATGTCTCCTTCCCTTATTTAGTGCAAAGCCCCACGTATTAATTTTATTAAATCATATCAGGAATTTTTATCTTCTGTTTTTGTTTTCAGGCTTAAGAGGCTCTTAGAGAATTACTCAGCAAATGTCTCCATTTCTGAAAATACTGTCATTGATCTGCAGAGTTCAAATATAATTTTGAAGGTACAAGAAATCTCTACAACAGAAAAATGGGGACAAACAATGAATCTCCACCCGATCTTTGAGGACAACAAGGAAAAGGTTCGTAGTTCTGTATATTTTATGGGAATAGACGCTGACTAGTTTGCACAATCAAGAAAGAATCTGTAATTTGCCATAAAAATAGATGACAACAAAATTATTATAAAATGTTATCGTTACATAAAAAATGTAATTAATATTAATAGGAAAAATCAAGAGACAAAAAGCATTAAGATATCTTAAAGAAGTGGTTTATACAGGAAAATGATTTATTTATTATAAAATGGTTTATCTTCAAATTTCAAAAACTTATCATACTTGGTGATACCACCCTTTTCTCCCAAAATAGTTGAAAAACATGCATCCGGGTCTCATATGCAAACTTGACGTTAAATGTGTGCTAGTCGCGTGACGTCACGAAGGTCATAAGGGGCGTCATATCTATTTCTGCTATATCAGTAGTGGTGTATATAGAGCAACGTAGCCAAATTCGAGCTATCCTTCTTCGGGCTGATTTTGAATTCAGAGTTTTCCTTCATTTAGACTGGTTGCCACTTTAAGGTAAGAGATCACCATCATATACAATATACACTCTACCTGTCTATCTATCTCAACTAAATCTTCTTATATCTATCCAGTAATATATTGACTGTACCTTCTGTACACCAATGACAGTGGCTTAGTCACCCAAACAGAATAGGAAATACAGGCCCTGGTGGATACTCTTTTCCGTTCCTGCAAAGTCCTAATTATCTGCCTATATAGAACAGTGGCCATGTTGCAAACTATTCCCGATTAACCTTCCATCGAACCATCACTATTTGTGTATGGCCGCAAACTGAACGTTGTAGACAGATTCATATACTTTGGAAGACACTGCATTCTTGTCGATGAAATATCTGCTCGTGTAAAGAAAGCAAAACGCGTTTGCGGTTCTAAATCGATGCTGGTTTCAGTCATAGAGGGCTTAAGACGTACACAAATGAGATGGCAGTCTGCAATACCTGTGTGATGTCTTACCTGCTGTACTCCTGTGAGGCACCTAAAAGATTTAAACGTGGATGCCGAAAGCACTTAGAGGCTCGAGAAGAGAGTCCGCCAACTCTGTTTATAATCGATTCTTCGTATCTACTTGATATTCGACACGCCAGACAGTGTGGTGTTCGGAAAGGTCAACATAATCAGGCATCGATGCACACATTCATCGCTACAGGCTTCGCTAAGCAGGCCATCTCATTCGCCTTGAAGACAGCAGAATACCCAAGAAAATGCTCTCCGGACAGTTGCTCTTCAGCATTTGACGCCAGCGTAAGCCAAGAAAGCGCTTCCAGGACTGTTTAAAAGTCTCTTTCAGCCTGCCATATAAAAGATACTCTTGTGAGAAAACTTCTGCTAGTGATCAAAGTAAATTGAGGCGCGTACAATTCACGAAGGCGCTAAGATATTCTAAGAATATACAACGAATTGGGAACACGTAAAGCATGCAGATAGGAAAGAGAAAATCATTGATTCAGCAATCCATCAATTTACATGTGATGAATGTGCAAAGTATGTCTCTCTAATTGAGGCCTCGTTAGGCACATGAAGAGTCATATTGGTAGATTATATTACAATTAGACTATGCTGCAATTTATTTAATATGTGGAGTGTATCAGAAAATCTGCAGAAACCGCTCCGGTCTCACCTGTCACATGAACAAACTGAACAGAATTTACAAAACAGGACAAGCCCTGTACAATTCCCTTCTTTGTAACATGCAAACTTGTTAAATTTGCAACATATACATAGTCGAGACGAAACATAACACACATGGCCTGAAGAATGCGTATAAGCATGAAACAGACTGTCGCCGCTTGGAGCTGACCACTTTTTACATATATATAGGATTTAGTGAGTAGACGATGAATATTGCAGTTCGTTATCAATATAGTTAATTATGCTATATGTTAAATAATATTCAGAAATAAGCTTAAATTTTCTAAAGAAATAAAAAAATTAATTTAAAAAAATTAATTAAAAAAATTAATGAAAAATGTGAGGAAACTGTCTCGTTTTCTTTATATATTGCACTCTTTCATGCGACTTCAGTTCTAAGGGCGGGTAACTCTAAGTTCTTCAAATTCATGCGAAATGTCACTTTTTACTTACAAAAATACTTTTTATTATCCGATTAATTTTTTAAAAATACATTTTCACAATTTACAGAAAACGAATTAAATTTAATTTATTCCAGTTATCAACAATTAAATTGTTAAATTAGAAAACTTATAACATAAAATATTTGATTCAAATTTGCTAAAAAAAATGAGACAATATTGCTTTAACATGATCCAGATAACCAGAGTTCCAGAAAACGTTTCTTTTTTATCTTGCTTGACAGCACATTTTTTCTTAATTATTTTTACTTTTATTTTTTTTAACAATTGTCCAACCATTAAAAAATTATTCAAATGGTTTGTGTAACTTCCGTAAAGATTTCTCCAGTTCTTAATCCAAACAATATCAGACGATGTACCAGTGTTCAGATTTCCAGCAGACTTTATTCGTTAAATTGATACTTTCAAAAAATGACTTAGAAATAACTTACTTCCTGTCCCCACCAAAATGTCTCCTTTGGTGATTTGCAAGGCAAACAAGTCTTCCCCATCTGAAATACTGACACAACACAATATTCCATCTCTTATTTGCACGCTTTTGATTTTAGACCATACTTGGCTAAGTTTTGTAAATAAATGATAAACTCGATGATGTGATAAATTTTTTTCTCTCTCTCTCTCTTTTTCTACAGAAACTTGAATTTGTCATTCCATGGGATAGTATAAAAGAAAATCATAGCAGAAAACATCGTAGCAGAAAACATCGCAAAACAGATGACAGCTTAGAGGAACGGGTCCAGATGATAGCTTACAACAACGCCAAATTTTACATTAGCGAGAACCAAAGTGAAACGAATATTAATGATCAAAGCGTCATTTTTGTCAAAATTAAAGGGAGAGAACTCAAGAATCTGGCCTATCCAGTAACGTACACTATCTCCAATCTTGAGGTTAGATATGAACTTTATATTTCAATAGTTTGTTTGCATGTTTGAATGACAGTCAATGTTGATTTTATTTAACGAGGAATTAAAAAAGATGATGGTGGGATTAGCAAGTTTGTTTTTTTTTCAATGATTTTGTGAAACAGAAAAAGGAGTTGCCAATGGAAAATTCCTGAAAAAAGTAACGAACTTCAGCGATGAGGACGTTGTTATAAAAACAACGAAAATGAAGAAACCCGTTCAAATTAATTGTATAAGAATGCTTGAATTGGAGGAAATTAAAATTATGAACCATGCAATTGGATGATGTTTCTTCAAAATCCTAATAGACAAGAGAAACGAAAATTCACTGAAATTAAAAGCGAGAACATAATTGGTAATATAAAAGAAAACGTTTTCGAAAATTACCAAAGATCAATAAAAGAGAAATACTATTATTAATTTTATGCATGATTTTATGAAATTTAAAAATATAAATTTGAAGTAATCTTTCATATAACGCTACTCACTATCATTTTTCAAAAGCTAAACCATAATTATCTATTCCGCAACTCAATTTTAAGTTCGTCACATGCCATTTATAAACCGCATCAAAATGCAGATTACAATTGTTGTTGATGTATATAATTTAAGGCACGTAGCGTTGGCGTTCTGGCCGTATGGTTCGGGGTCGAATCTCGCCACGGTCAGAAAGGTGAATTTTCGATAATATCGTTCTGGGGCGATGACCAGTCCTGAAATTGGGTAGACGTAACTGTAGTACAATGTCACAAGTGCTCGACAATTGGGCAGGATAGAAGCTCTTTGACTTTTCGTTGGTAATCTACCTACACATGGTATATCGATAAAAAAAATCAAACTTCAATCCCCTCGCAGCCTTGGCCAGTTGTATAGACGTATCGACCTGGAAAAAATACGGGCAAAGGCTGCAATTAAGAGAGAATGTTGCAGAGGTGAAAACGAGTAACCTTGAAAACGGAACCTTGTTGTTGTTACTGTTGTAGAGGTCAAGTCCTTCTCTGCCTCAGCAAACCTAGATCCAAGCCTCAAACAAAAGATGACATTGAGTATGGGTAAATAAATGTACAATTTATTTCCATGCATACAAAAACTATTAAATTCTATCTGTTGCTGTTGCTAAGGTAACAGGGAAAAAGTGGTTAAATTAAAAGTGAAATGGACATATGTGTAGGCTCTCGTTGGCATCAAACCCTGATGTGTGTCGCGTCTCTCTCTCTCTCTCTCTCTCTCTCTCTCTCTCTCTCTCTCTCTCTCTCTCTCTCTCTCTCTCTCTGTTTTGATATCAAACGCTGGTCTGTTTCGGGTCTGTTTGAATTTGGGTATATATAACCTTCAGCCGGTTCGAAATTTAGATTTTGTTGATTTTTTTTTTTTTAGCGGGAGTGGATTGGTTATAATATATTGTTCATTTTGTTTTGGTTAAAACGGATGTATGCGTGGAGACGATGCGCAGAAAATATATTTACGCAGTCTGCTTTGAGTCATCTAGCCGTCAACATCCGGTTTGTGTAGAAAATCTAAGAGGCACAGCAGCAGAAAAAAAGAAGAAGTCTTGAAATCTAGCTGATTATTTTGAATTCCTTATATGAAGCGTCATCAGTTATTGTTTCTGTTAAGATTTCTTTCGTTTTAATTCCAGAATAAGACGAAAGCTGAAAATGAATAATAATTATTAATAATAATTATTAATAATTAATTAATAAACATATAAATAAATCTTTTAATCTAAAACCTGAACATTTTGAATAGAAAAGTCGAATATGATTTTGACTTTTTTTAATTAAATACTTTTTCTTATTTTTCATGAAATCTGAGGATTTTAACATAAAAATATTAGCGTATACAGAGTGAAATAATGTTTGAATTTCTTAAGTGAAGCATTATCAATTTATTTTTTACTAGTATTTCTTTCATCTTCGTAGCAGTTACTAACGATATAGCTAGTCATTTTGGGGGACTTCAACGTGGTATAAAGTATTTTTCAGCGCGCCCACGTAGCTACCAAATCTGACACATGGTCGAAGTTTAAAGTGGTTTTAACGACAATACCATGGAAAAAATTACACAAGATCCCTCGGCACCTCCTCTTCTGGGGACGCCTCAGGCGTCGGGCAATAAACCCAGCCCCCTCACGAAGGTGCTTGTGGGAAAGGACCCCTGGGACTTGGGCTTAATATTTTTTATGTATACCTGGAATGTGTGGTATAATGTTAGCAAGCTTTTCTCGCTAGAACATTTACGACTGATTAGCAAATTCGATCTCCATTGAGTGCTCAAAACTTTCGGCCTTATGCCACATCTAAGCTACGCTTAGTAAATTGCTATATTTTGGGCACTTCGACGTGTGTAATGGTTAGCAAGTTTATTTCGCTAAATCAATTATGGCTGAGTAGTGAGTTTGATACTCACTGTGTGCTCCATATATTCGGCCTTGTGCCACATCTAAGCTATGCTTGATAAATCGCTCTATAGCTAGTCTTTATTTCTCCAAAGGCTTGTTATACTTTTATCATTATTTACATACAGTTATAAGTTTTAGTATTTAAATGAAGCATTGTCAATTATTAATTTTTTATTAGTATTTCTTTCATGTGAATAAAAAATGAAAGAAAAACTATTCAAAAATTAATAATAATTAACAATACCTTATTTAAGAAAACCATAATAACCTCACTAGTAATACTACTAGTTTATTAAAAGAGAATAAATAAATGGTTAGATGTGAAAGTCTGCAGACAGTAGCTTCTGTAGCCTAATCAGTAAGGCAGCTGTCACATTAAAACAAACTCATAATAAAAAAAATGCTACCTAAAGGTTTGCCTGAGGCTTATGCTTTTTATCTCTGATCCACTCTGCTTACAAACAATTGTGAAGTCATGATCTTAGAGTTTTGATAATTAGCAACTGAAATTAAGATGACAGAAATACTAGTAAAAAAAAAAAAAAGAATAATAATAATTCTTACCAGATTTTTCACCATTTTCTTTCAGTTAAACCAGAATCATACATGTGTCTACTGGGATACAATAAGTAAGTAACAGCAGTTTTTCTTCTTTGGTTTAGGTCAAATTTACCAAATGCTAAACAATTCATTTTTTAACATTGGTCATTATTAGATTTCTTTGTTTAACATTCGTTTTTTAGGACTTTCAGCCGAACACAAATTATAACTTTTATATGTTTCCATGATATCTTCTTTTCTTTTTTTTTATTTCGACCCAAGCAAGGCTAAAATGCTAAAGAGCTAGCGGTTACTGAGAGGAAAAGAGAATGAGAAGACTTTAATGAGGAGAATAGACAATAAAAGAACAGGTTTCAGGAAAACAGAAGATGGCGATAATGCCCCTAAGACGCAAGGGGTTAATGGGAGTGAAAGTGAATGAGAAGACTTTAATGAGGAGAAAAGACAATAAAAGAACAGGTTTCAGGAAGACAGAAGATAACGATTTGACGTTGCGTAGGTGGCAGAAGAGTAAGAAATCGGAAAGTGTTCCATTGGCAGTAAATGCGAGAAAATAAACTTTTAGAATAGAATGGTTACATCTAGCTAATTCAACAGTAAAACGATGAGACCTATCAGCCAATCTAGTAGTTCGCTTAAATTCATGCTGTCAAAGTACCAGGGAAGAGAGCTCGTTAGAACAATTGCCATGAAAATATTTATAAAAAATGACGGAGAGGCGGAAATAGGACTGAAGTCGATATACCAGGTCATTTATGCATCTACGAATTATTTAATACAATATAAATATATATGAAAAAATACAGGTTATATTATGTAGAACAGATAGAATGTTTATTGAATCTTTTTTTAGAATGTATCTAATAACATTAGTTTGGGTTCGTGTTATTTCTATTGCATTTTGCATAGACAGATAACAGGCCAATCTTCCCTAAAGAGATGTTGTATTATAACTAATATAAGTTGATGGATTTTTATCATCAACAGGCCAGTCTCCCAGATGACACTGAAATTGATATACAACATTGAAAGAAAACGATTACACATTCTGGATGTCTTTACATTAAATCCACTATTAATAAAAATTGTTTCAATATAGGGTCTCACGCGGTAAAATGACATGTAATCATGTAATTGTCACTTGACACTCAGCTCAAGATCATAACAACCCCCGTTGATTTCAAACTTCAAATTGACGACAATACCAACGCCATATTGGATATTTCTGGATTTTCAATATTCTTTTATTGAAAATGACCACAGATGATCGAAATAAAAGAAAAACAGTTACCCCAAATGTCTCAAGTAATATTCTCTCCCTCTTCTATTTAATAAAATAAGTTTAAATAAAGCATTGCTACCTAAATATGCTACATTTTATATATACATGCATGTATGTGGGACGATTATTTGCAGTTGTAACTTTGGAAAATGTTATTAGACTCCTGATTTTAAATGAAACAAAACTTTCACTGCAAGTGAAAATGGTCCAACATCTGCAGTTACGCCCTTCTTCGCATACCCCCAGAATGCGAAAATATGTAGACACGTATCACATTCGAGCCGATATAAATACAATTATTTTAATGAAGAGAAAAGTGATCCTTGTTTTGTAATGTTAAACAAGCGCCTCTAGTGTAGCTAAAAGAGTAGAAGATCAGATTGATGGTATGAAGGAGCCAGCATTTGTTTGTCAGCCATTTTGATTATTATTTATTCTGAGTTTTTTGTAAGCAAAAGCAAATTGGATTCTAAATCCACTCCACCTGCCTTGTTTGTTAGAAGTGATTCGGCATTAAAAAAATATTGTAAAATTCTAATTTTTTCCTATCGAAAATCTAAGTTCGCAAGCTGTGGAAAAAATAGTGCACTATCTAAATGACTGCACCGTGCACAAACTCTGTCCTATCGAAATATTTGAATTTACACATAGATAGATAGATAGATAGATAGATAGATAGATAGATAGATAGATAGATAGATAGATAGATAGATAAGATAACAGATATTTTATGTGGATTAATTTTAACGAACGACTTTTCCAAATTATTAATAATGCTTCTACGATAAAGTGTAAATTCTCTCAGAAGTTCATTTCGGAAGAAAAATACAAGGAATGAACTTCGGGCAACTTCTGACGGGATTGACTCCTTGTCTGAAAAGGAGTCAATCCCGTCAGAAATTTATTATATATTTATAATTTATTTATTTATAAATATTTATAAATTTATTATATTTATAGTATATTAACAGCTGACAAATCCTTGTCAGCTGTCAAAATACCACGTAACACCCTTGAGCGCTTAGCCTTGGATCGGGTAGAATGGAGATCAACGTGTTTTAATGGACTCAGCAGTTTTCAATGTGCTTGTCTGAATCATCTTCAAGAAGCGAGAGCAAGATCTAAAAGATCAGCCAATCTAACAGTTGATCTCATCTCACAATCCTCACACTTACTCCATATGTGGCCTCCTTTGTAAATCACTAGCGGGTCTTAAGTGCCACTTAAGATTATCGCACAAAATTTCATAACTGAATCAATTAAGCTGTCAGATCCTCATACAGTCCATTATATATATATTTCATCGAGCCTAGAAGAATCCCTAACAGAATGCGCTGGACAACTGTTTCGTCCTACTTTGGAACTATATCAGCAGTGCGCATCCACTACCGAGAATCGAACCAGGGCCGTTACAATACGACGCAAGCGCCATACTCACTGGATCAATGGGTCCAGTAGGTATGGCGCTAGTGTCGGTAACTAATTAAACGCGATATAGCGCCGCTTACACTAAATTCTGTGGTGTAGCTCATCCAAATATACTTAGACCAACGGATTGTGCCCCCAACAGCATATATATATATATATATATATATATATATATATATATATATATATATATATATATATATATATATATATATATATATAGCTTAATTGATTCAGTTATGAAATTTTGACAGCTTAATTGATTCAGTTATGAAATTTTGTGCGATAAAGTGGCACCTAAGACCCGTCAGTGATTTACAAAGGAGGCCACATATGGAGCAAGAGTGAGGATTTTGAGATGAGATCACTGTTAGATTGGCTGATCTTTTAGATCTTGCTCTCGCTTCTTAAAGATGATTCAGACAAGCAGATTGAAAACTGCTGAGTCCACTAAAACACGTTGATCTCAATTCTACCCGCACCAAGGCTAAGCGATCAAGGGTGTTATGTGGTACATTGACACCTGACAATGATTTGTCAGCTGTTATATATATATATATATATATATATATATATATATATATATATATATATATATATAAAGAATTAATGAGTTTCATTTAGAATCCGACATATTTTAATGATTTCAGACGTTATTTTTAGTGGATACTCGTATTTGAGTAGAGTGATAGACAAAATAATGTTTTAAAAAGGAGCGAAGAGTCAAATATAGCTATCCACCAAAATAATGTTTCAACTAATAAATATTGGTCGGATTAAAAAATGAAACCCATTAATTATTTAGAAATTGCTTTGTTTCAGAACAAAACAAATCTAAGCAGATATGGCATTCGGGAAAATCTGAACGAGTGAATGTGATTTAATGCAAATAGAACCTTGCTTGATTGTGAAACTCTCCATAGTCGAGTGATCAATGGACGCCGGATTAAACGCTGGCTCCTTTCGTAAAGGGAGATGCCGGTTCGAATCCTGTCTGCGGGCACAATATCCTTATTAAGTTTTCTAGAGTGTATAAGCCGGCAGACGAAATAAACACTGTTTAAGAAAAAACGGAGCGTCTTCTCAAATACGGAAATACACTAAAAATAACGTTCGAAGTAATATATATATATATATATATATATATATATATATATATATATATATATATTTCTAAAGAAAGGAATGTATTTTTTTATTTATTAATCCGACAGGTTTTTGTTTTATTCCACAGCCATATTTGAGTAGAATCTTCGTTTATTTGTTAAAATATATCCGGCTTGGATATTCGAGAAATTAGAAAATAATCAGGCGAAGAGCTCATATTTTCAAAATCAGATTTTTCGATACTCAAATACGAGTATCCACTAAGATAACGTTTAAGTAATATATATATATATATATATATATATATATATATATATATATATATATATATATATATAATGCCGTTTCCTTCGAGGTCATAGGCGGCCATGTTTTCTACTTATTCTGTTTCTTTATTGCCTATGGATTGCCAGTTCTTGAGAAAGATAGTGGAGTTGTTTCTCGTTGCCTTCTTCCAGAGAAGTAATTTTTTTTCTAGACTGGGTGCCACCCTAGATCTGAGACCAGTTTATGCTGCTATTTAACTCATAGTTGGGGGGCAATGATGGATTCGTACCATTCCCAAGGACATCTGTACAGAAGTAAACGCAACAGATTTTGCAAGAATTCGAACCTAGATCGCTGATTTCCCTTTCCGCACTGCTAACCGCACATTGATATTTATTTATTATCGGTAACGCTCTTATCCGCGGTTTCAGTTACCCGAGGTCAAACTTAGAAATAAAGACGATATAAATTGTGCTTAATAGCGGTTCTCAATACACATTTTGGTGATTCTGGCATTTCGGATCTGCCAAAGAGAAGCTGTAAAGGGATTTCATTATCTGAAAAATTAAGAAGTAAAAAAATGATGTTAACCTTACTAACATTTATGGTAGGAATTCTCATTGCAGCATATTGATGTATTCACGATGTTTCGGCCGTTGTCCGCTCGGGCCTTCTTCAGGATTTGTCTATATTTCTTGTTATTTATTGTTATTAATCTCTTATTGTGCCTAATTTATAAATTAAACTTTATCATAGATACTTTTTTTAATGTCAAGTCCATGACTCTCTAGAGATTTTTCAAGGCACGTAAACTTGTAAATTTGAATTTCTTTTCTTTGTCTTTGCCGATTGTTCAAACTGATAGCGTGAGAATGTTTAAAATATTTAAAACTCTTTCGGGGTTGATACTTAAGTTTCAACTTTAGATAAAAGTGAGCTTTCTCGAAGAGATTAACTCTATCATTTTTAGTTTACTCCCACATCATCAAACAAAGTCCTCAACACAATAACCACATATCATTCTTTGCACTACTGAGGCCCACATAAGAGAGTCTATAATAACAGAAAACTGAAGCAAAGAAATTTCCGTTTCGCTTAATAATCATGTGCTTGTGTGTTTACAGGTAAAAATTGGTCGACGGAAGGTATTGTGACCAAAGTGAGCAGCTTTAATGAAACAGTTTGCGAATCGGATCATCTGACGAGCTTTTCTCTCCTTTTGGTAAGAAGAAGTTGTTGTTGTTATTATTATTATTATTATTGTTTTTATTTTCTTTGATATCTGGCGTTTACACATTTCTTTCCGGGTCCCGCCCAGGGACCTAAGGTTAGAAATGGTATCATGACACTTTCCACTGCAAAAAAATATATATATTACATAGATAAAGCCCTTCGTAAAGTGTGGGCTGTACTTGTCAGAACAATTTTTTGTATCTCTTTGAGGCATGGACTTCCAGGGATCCCTTCAATCAGCCTACTGGAATCTTTTCCAATCAGTCCAGGGGCTCCAACTACAACAGGGATTGTTGATGTTCCCATGTGCCACATTTTTGAGATTTCTATTTCAAGATCCTTGTATTTTGACAGTTTTTCGAATATCTTCAAAGATACATTGCAGTCTGCAGGGACTTATTATTATTATTATTATTATTATTATTATTATTATTATTATTATTATTATTGTTGTTGTTGTTGTTGTTATAATTATTATTATCATTATTGTTATTATTGTTGTTTTTATTATTATTGTTATTATTGTTGTTATTGTTATTATTATGATTGTTGTTATTATTATTAGTAGTAGTAGTAGTAGTAGTAGTAGTCTTAATATCTCGTAATTAATGCATGGGTAGCGGTTTACAACCAGAAGCTTTAGGTATCATGCAATTGTTATCTAAGTGTTCATCACTTTTTGGATTATTCTTGCCGTTTCCAAGAGGCTTCCTTTCTGCAACAGTTCTACTGCACAATCAAAATGACAATTCTCTTTATCCATGTCTCTCTAGTCTGTCAGTCACGTTATGCCAAGTGCATCAATTATAACTGGTATGATTGTGTGACCTTTCTTCAATTTTCAAAGCTTTTTCGAAGTTCAAGCATCAATTATTTAGAGTCGATTCCTTTCTCTTCTCCCTTTTTTTTTTTTTTGCTCTATTCTTGTATCAAAATGACACGAGGGATCAATGATCATTAACCTTTCTTTTCCTATTTTATCTTCCACCAATATCATCGCTTTCTTCGACTCAATATGTTCGTATTGAAAAATATCACAAAATCTTGCATGTTTCTCACTCAAGAACTCTCATATTCTGACTCAAGGACATCATCATCATTATTATTATTATTATTATTATTATTATTATTATTTCCTTTGGTTTCTGTTTATTCACATTTCCTTCTGGGTCCCAACAAAAGACCTAAGGTCAGAAATGGCTTCATCACATTTTCCTTTTTTGTAAAACACACAGACACACACACGTATGCATACACATTTTACATAGATAAAGTTCTTCGTGATCTGTAAGCTGTACTTGTGAGTACATTTTTGTATTTCTTAAGGCATGGGCTACCACGTATCCCTTCAATGAGTCTACCGGAACCTTTTCAAATCAAACTCAAACTACAACTGGAATTTTTAATGTCTTCATGTGCAATGTTTTTTAGATTTCCACTTCAAGATCCTTGTATTTTGATAGTGTTTTTAAAGATCTTCAAAAATACATTGGAATCTGCAGGGAGTGCCATGTCAATAAGAAATGTCATCCTGTTCTTGTGGTCTTTGATCACGATGTCTGGGCGATTAGATTTGATTGTTCTGTCTCTGGGTATTGTAAAGTCCCATAAAATTGTTACATGTCCTATCTCCACAACCGAGTTTGGGTGGTGTTCATATCAGTTTCTTGCAGTTTCCTTCCCGTAAAAGTTGCATATTTTCTAGTGCATATATTAGCCCACTCTATCATGCCGAGTTTTATATTCAATGGGTGCTAACACCGTGCAACATGATACAAGATGGTCAATTGTTTCTGAATATTTATCACAGGATCTGCATTTCGGGTTAACAAAATTTCTCAGTATGTGACCTTGGTAATTTTTTAAATATTATTATTCCGTTTTGACCCGCATACAGTTACGAACCTCGATTTTACACGCCCCGATTTAATGTGACTTCGTATATAACACGTTGGGCCAACACAATCGGGTGCAGTGGCAGGCGGGGTTAGAACGTTAGTGTTTCAAATATGACGGCTGAGTTTTCATCTATAAAGTGTTATTTCCGTTCTTCTATTTTGCAAAATAATCTTGCCTCACTTGGACAATATATTAAAAATTAACTATTTTATTATAACAAATCATAACGTAACGCTGGATATCTCAGCAATATATTTTTAAAAAATAGCCCCGTGTTTTTCAATGTTCTTATTTATTTATTTTTAAGGCTGTTTCTCCTGAGAAGCCGTTACCTGTCATTCACGAAATGGTCCTCACCTACATTTCTTACATTGGTTGTAGCATCTCCATATTTGGAATTGTACTCACTATCATTACTTATGGGTTATTTGGGTAAGTTTTATTCATTTTTGTCTTTCTTCTTTCTTTTTTCTATTTCCTATTGAGACTCTGGGTTGATATGTAATCTAGACCGTTTTCAGTTTTTATTATAAACTTGTTTTATTTTATAATAAAGCGATTTCGTAACCCAACATCCCGTTAGCCTCAGGACTGACAAAAAATGAATTCTGATAGCTTATATGACCGGGACAGAGCTCTCAAAGCAGGATATTCCTAGCCAAATCGCAACATAGAAACAAACCGAGATTGCTTGTTCAGTTCGACATTCCAACCACCTAAAGAAGGCCAGAGCGTACAACGGCCAAAACGTTGTCATAAATATCGCGACAAAGATTAGGACAATAGTCCGAATAATGTAAAGTGAGATTACTTCTGTCATTTGGTACGGTTATTTGTTTGTGATTATGTAGCGCCAGTCCACGAGGATGAATAAGAATGGTCCTCGCTAACACCTACAAGTTTCATCCGCTCGAAGCCATTGTCGGAGTTAGCTCCTCCTCAGTTCCTTAATCCTTCAACGGGGGTCTCTCTCCCCTGGCTATAAATACTGGCTGACCCTTCGCCTCGATCTCTCTTTTCCACTTAGGCCGCCACCTCGCGCGGAGGTGAGGTAAATCTCTCTTTTCAACTAACACCAATATGTGACCTCTCACAGATACAGCGTTTCCCAAATTCTGGGAACACGCTAAGAACAATACACGTACGTACGAACACTCACTACAACACACACACATAATTCCTCCACACATACACTATGTAACTGTCCATGTCTTTGTTTAACTTGTTATTAATATATATTTGTTTACACATATATATCGATCTTGTTTGTTTTCTTTGTCTTTGGACTTAATTAAAGTCCAACATACTCATGTAGCTGGACCGGCTAGCAGGAAAATTTAGCCTTCTGATATCTCTTCACATCTTCACCCCACGGTCCACTACACCATTTTAACCATTACTCTTTGAAGACGGTTACATACAGCTAACAGTTTAGATATTTCTGAACGAATTTGGCTCCATGCAGGACATTCATGTAAAAGTCTCGATCTTACAAGGAAATGGAATATCTTTTTGTTTTCTCAGCACTTAGCAAAGTTGAACTTATAACCGCGACGGTAAATGCTGAAAAGGAGGAGGAAGATCGTAATGATATTGCCTATGTTGAAAGTCGACAGCCCCACTGTCCAATTTCAAACACCGAAGCAATGATTATATTTGATAAATGTTTAAGTTGATCGTGCTTTTAACGGAGTGGAGGGGAGGGTTATATCCTGACAAATACATTGACTTAAATCCAGCTTTAGTGGCAGAAAAACGTGAGACCAGAGCCGCAAACGGTGATGCATTTCTTCATAAAAAATAAACTGAACAAAACCTTTGAAAATCTTACATGACAACATGAATGCAAAACTTATTCCGGAAAATGACTTTTTTCTTCATTTTTTTTTTCCATAGATTAGGTTTTCAATTATCTGAACATATTTTTCAACTACTATCGCAAGGTGTCCGGATAATCGAGTACCGTATTGAAGTTATTTTTTCTTGCCACCACAATATTGCAGCCAATTCATTCTACGGCCTTCTAGAAAATTTAAATGTTGTTTGAAATTACATGTTTTTCTTTTCCACATCCTTTCATTTCTCATTCCTATCTGCTCTCGCTCAGGATCTTTTTTGGCCCCCTTGCCTTGATCGACCCACTATCTTTCTCTTTCTCCACATCCCCTCCCTTGCCACTCCTATCTGCTCTTCCTCCAACCCCCTCTTTAACCCCTTGCGTGATAGTGGCCTCCGGCCTTGCTTGGGGTGATATGATTAAAAAAAAAAAAAAAAAAAACATAAAACTAAATTCAAGCTAAACAAAAAAAAAATCAGAATATAAACAATGACTTTTGTAATATATTTGTAAAATCTACGATATCTTTATACTTAAAATTACAACTCTTAAATAAATGTTTTGCTGTCTAATCTATAGCCGTGTAGATGATAAAATGGGTGGAGGTTATCGTGCCACCCAAATTAAATTACCAAAATAATGTATGAATTAGCAGGACATGCAATAGTATATGCCTTAATGAGACAGCGTCTCCGGTCTGCGAGACAGTTTATTGCATTTGTGAAGACTACTCGAAAGCGAGCTCATTTCCTATTAATTGTACAGAAGTAGAGATATTTTCCAGCCAGCAAATGTCATTTTATCATTGGAATAAAGATCAACCGAGGAGGAGACAAAGACAGATATCAATTTACAAACCACGTAAGCATTTCTACTGAAAGAACAATTCTAAAAAAAAAATAAAATAAGAATGCTACCTGTTTGATCTAAAAACTAAAAAATATATAAAACCTACCAGAAAATTTAATTGACTTATACCATGTTTCGGTAGCCGCTTTCTTAAGCTTATATATATATATATGTGTGTGTGTGTGTGTGTGTGTGTGTGTGTGTGTGTGTGTGTGTGTGTGAAAATTTCTCAAAGTTAACTTTTAGAGAAGACAATATTTATAAATAAATGACAATAGGAAAACAGTAATTGCTGACGCGTTTCGTCCAATGTGGACCTTTTCAAAGCAAGAAACGAAATGAATTTAATTAAATAAAGAAAATTAATAAAAACAAAAAACAGAGTGTTCTTTATTTAATTAAATTCATTTCGTTTCTTGCTTTGAAAAAGTCCACATTGGACGAAACGCGTCAGCAGTTACTGTTTTCCTATTGTCATTTATATATATATATATATATATATATATATATATATATATATATATATATATATATATGATGGAGTATTGGATAGCGTCTCGGTTTGAGTAACTGGAGGGCCGAATCCAAGTCAAATCCATTACATTCACTTACGTACTTTTGGGTAAATAGCGGGGCAGACCGTGTTCTATAGCCTTGATTGGCAACTGGTCTAGGAGAACAACAACTCTGAATTCAAAACCTGTGGCGGGTTGTCTGGGGACCTTGTGGCACATTGTGCACCAGTTCTCTGTATTCGGCTCTTCCAAAAGGTTTGGTTGGTTCTGCACAAAGCCTTCACCATTATAATCAAATAATTTGGGAAGGTAGCTTGGCTGTCAGTTTCAAAGAACTGACCTTCAATAGTCGAAATCAACGGGAGATTCCAGTATATATATATATATATATATATATATATATATATATATGTGTGTGTTTGTGTGTGTGTGTGTGTGTGTGTGTGTGTGTGTGTCTGTCTGTGTGTGTGTGTGTATAATGATATTATTTGGTAATCCGTACGAAAGAGGATATAGATCCAGAGAGCTCATTGTAATAACAGAGCAAATAAAATTATGAAAAGGTGAAAAAGTTTCGGTTTTAATGAAATAAAATATTACCATGAACTTTTAAAGTCTCTGTTTTCATAATCATATATATATATATATATATATATATATATATATATATATATATGATAAAAATATAGTTTTACGATATGTTATATTTATGGTTAAAGTGCTCAATATCAGGAATAGAGCGTATATAAATATAAAAGTGAACATTGACACCCTACAGCGACAGTCTGTTTCATGCTTAGACACAATCTTCAGACCATTGGTGCTGAGCTCACTGTTTATACACACACACACACATATATATATATATATATATATATATATATATATATATATATATATAAGACAATGAATAAAGACAAAAGGAAAACTTATCTTAGCCGACGCGTTTCAAAGTCTATTCGAGGACGAAATACGTCGGCTAAGATAAACTTTATTTTTGTTTTTATCCCACACACATTATTTAGACTAAAACTTGTATATATTAAAATACAAGATAACACGATATGCAGTAACTGAATCAGCCTGATGAAATGGTTGAAATGGTTAGATGTAACCGTAAATTCTATGCTAAACGTTTCTTCTCTCGCACTTCTTGTTTGTGGAACTCCCTTCCGGCTCCTCGCTTTCCAGTCAATTTTGATCTTCAGAAATTTTTATACAATGCCAACTGTTATGTTCTGTCTTCTTAAATCCCCTTCTTTTATTTTATTTTCTCCTTAATAATGTTTTCTTTTTCTCAAATTCTCTGACACTCGGTAATCTTTGAACATCTTAGTGGCTTTATTGCCTTGCTTGAGGTGAAATGATAAAAAGGCAATCCCTCTCTAATAAGTATTTCGATAAAAAAAAAACCAAGGTATTTCTATTGAGTTTTTTATATATTGTCTTTTTCTTGCCTGTGAAAAAGTGCTTTCTTTTGGGGACTTAATGATAAAATAGAAATGATTCAAATGCTTCTTGATTCCAAGCACTTCGGCTAAATTTATTAGTCTTTTTAAACGATTCTAAATACTTCGATGCATTTTACTTAGCAACATATTTTTGCTATACAAGCGTGTCCCGTTTCTATGGAAAACTGCAAATTAAATAAAGAATGGCGGTTCGTAGTCTATATGTCAAGCATTTTCGACAATTTTTCTTTTTTTTTTTTACTTGATGTAATCTGCACTGGTGCTGATTTAATTACATTAAAATATACTGTTTGATTTTATAAAGACAAAGATATGAAGATAAAGACAGAAAACTCTCCAGCATCATGACACATTCTGTGTATATGCAATGAAGGTCAACAGCTTTTCAATGAGTCTCTACTCATCACTGAACATTTAGTATTTGTAATTGATCTTCTCCTTTATTGCAGATGTCTCCACGGTGACCCTTCCGGGCGAATCTTGCTGAA
This sequence comes from Acanthosepion esculentum, assembly GCA_964036315.1. Classification (NCBI taxonomy): domain Eukaryota; kingdom Metazoa; phylum Mollusca; class Cephalopoda; order Sepiida; family Sepiidae; genus Acanthosepion; species Acanthosepion esculentum. The sequence goes on along the minus strand of OZ038501.1, from coordinate 23,383,072 downwards.
CCTGTGTTCATCTTTGTTGTTTTTGAATGTAAGCTTCCTCATGGCCAGCCAAGTAAACACTCTGCAGGTAAAATACAATGAGACGTCCGCCGAGACACTGTGCATCATTGTTGCAATCCTCATCCATTATTTCCTGCTGACCACATTGGCTTGGATGTGCGTGGAAGCCATCAACATGTACCAAATGCTGGTCACTGTCTTCAACATCTATCACAGTCGTTTTATGTTAAAGAGAGTTTTGGCTGCATGGGGTTAGTAAACAACCATATTTCTCTAACTATATGTCCATTTCATAATATATATATATATATATTATGAAATGGACAAAGTCCGACAATTATTTAAAGACATTTTTGTGTTTAACATTCTTTTTATAGATACAAGTATTTAAGTAAATGTTCTGTTTATAATAAACAGTATTAAATAACATTTACCGGCCTGAATGTCCGAGAAATTTTCATAGAAAATATTCGCCCTTCGACAGGATTCGAACCTGTATCCTATACGAAACCGTCATATAGCCTGACGTGCCTTAACCGATTCGGCCACTGAGGATCGTTCGGTTGGCAAGGTCGAATTTACTGCTTATAAACTTCAATCTTCCATGAATCTCTCACGTACATTCATATCTGCTCATGGCGTATCAAATGTAAACAAATGACGTCACACATTATGAAATGGACAAAGTCCGACAATTATTTAAAAACATTTTTATGTTTAACATTCTTTTTATAGATACAAGTATTTAAGTAAATGCTCTGTTTTATAATAAACAGTATTAACAACATTTACCGGCCTGAATGTCCGAGAAATTTTCATAGAAAATGTTCGTCCTCCGACTATATGACGGTTCCGTATAGAATACAGGTTCGAATCCAGTCGGAGGACGAATATTTTCTATAAAAATAGTACAAAACACTAAACTTCTTCGAAGTAGAATCCGCTGACTTCAAGCACTTGTTGTAGCGGTCCAGTCCCTTCCTGAAGCCCCCAATGGAAGTTATCAAAAGTGAAGGTGTCCAGGACCCTAGTCATAAGATATTTCATCTTGCTCCTGGGGTTCCCTTTCAGCTTGGGGAACAACCAACAGTCGCAGGGAGCAAGGTCTAGCCTGTGTGGGGTGCAAAGGAAAGGTTTGTTGTCCATCTGTCAAAATAAAACTTTATTACATAGTTAGCTTCCAAATTGCAGAATGCCCTCGAGACATGAAGACAATCTAGTCAACTGTGACAAGGTGGCTTTAGTAGGAAGCATTCAAATAACAAAAGTGGGCAAGTCAGTTTATTAAATGTATAGTAATGGTGTACTAAAATTACAATAATTACAATAATCTAGGACAATTATACAGTGCCTCTCCCCCAAAAAAGTCTCAAAACTTCTGGAATATGCCCCTCGTATCTAAATATCTATTTTAAATTCTATTATTATATTATATTCTATGATAGCAAGTTCAAATTTTGTTGTGGCTATTTCTTTATTTACTACTGTTTCTGAATTGTCGTAGAATGTAAAAACGACCTTTACGTTGAGATAAAAAGCAACAACAATAAGATGGACGATAATTCTCTTGGGGATACTCCCCAGAAAAATGCTATCTAATCTGTTGTAAGAGAAGCAGTGAACCAAATAAACAAGATCAAATTCTATCGTGAACATGCAAACAAGTTTTAATGTGTAAAAATAAATAACATTGGAAATAATTGGTCGGTCCCAAATTTCTGTCTGCAGCATTTAACGATACGTCTGAAAGAATTCTTAATACATTGCAATATTCGGTTCCCAAATGAACAATGTCTTTTCTTTTTTTTTTAACCTGACAGGTATACCCGCTCTTACAGTTGGCATAACTTTAGGTATCGACATAAGGAACTACAAGACTGCTGTTGGATAGTAAGTATTTTAAATGTTTTTCATTGATCCAAAAAACAAAGTGTGTGCAAATGAAAAAAATAAATCCAAGAAGTGTAAGTGAAGATTCTACATATATACACTCACTGTGTGTGTGTGTGTGTGTGTGTGTGTGTGTGTGTGTGTGTGTGTGTGTGTGTGTGTGTGTGTGTGTGTGTTTCGTTAAAGAGTTAATGCACCTTAAGGAACTGTGTTCCTGATCAAACCAAACATATAAATAACTATATTGGTCATACTACTACATGCTTATCTAGACGTCTCACATTAGACCTACCCGATCATAGCTCAATTAGGACTCATTTAAATACACACGGAAACATACCAAACTGCATCTTTACTAATAGAAAATACAAGTATAATAGCCTCATCCACATGTAAAAAAAAGGATTAAAAATAATGGAAGCGGTACTAATAAGAAAAGAAAAGCCAACACTCAATAACATTAACTATGAACACGGCCACAATGTGCTGACCGTGTTTGGAAAATAAAACATTCCTATAACTTCCGACACATACACAAAAAACACACATTCAGTTAACAATAAAAACCGTCCTTGATAATGGGTAAAAGAATAGCCGAAAGCTCTCGGATATACAGGGCTTTTGGACAGTTTTTACACACGTTGTGTCCAGAAAAGAAAACACTTGTACGAACCTAAAAAAAATTAAATAAAAAGCTTAATCGCAGTACATTGTCAGTAGTCTTTAACGAAAATAAAAAGGGATTGCTGACAAATACACAATTGTCATATTATATATATTACTAATACAAGCAAAGTATCTGTCACTTAGCTGATTGAGGTTACCATCAGCATCCCAACTCCAGAGTTTCATAAATCACTGCATCCACTCATTAGGGTGTATCAGCAATTGACTGTTTATACTTCTTGATTTTTCTCATTCATATATATATATGTATACGTTTGTTAGCAGGCGCACCACCCCACCCCACCCCACCTAAACTTAACCTGACTTTGTAAGTACCATATATTGGATACATAAGCTGTCTAGGAAAATTAAAACCCAACCACCCCTAATCAAAATAGATTGAATTTTCCTTAACCTTAACAACTCATAATATTAATATTGTCTGCGCTTATAAATTAAGTAAATTTCTTAGAAAGTTATTCCTAACATCATTTGGCATTGGAACGAAACTATGGATTTTAAGTTTAATTTTTATAATTAAATTTATAAATTTAGTTTCAGTTTTGAAACATGGAAATTTCTGTGTCGCGATGGAATCATATTTTTAAAAAACAAAATAATTATAATACATTAAAATACAAAATAATTATATATATATATATATATATATATATATATATATATATATATATACAATAAAAACAAAAATTAGAATAAACCATTTATTTTTAATTTAATCACTTTTAAAAAGAAAAAATATTTTTTTAATAATTTTTTTTCTCCATTATGAGCATTTCCTGTTTCTAAGGCAAAAGATATTTACAGATCTGATCTTCCACAGTGAAAATTGCTAATGGTTTAAAAGGATAAAAACGTTATCTTTGATGAAAGTTTAAAATTTCAAAGAACATTGTACTTACATTAACTGTACTTACGTTGACTGTTCTAATTCCACGTGCCATGTCTAATGGATATCAGTTATCAGTTATCTCCTGTTAATTCACCTCTCCAAGTTCTCCAATACCTTAACCAGGTATTGAACTCACACTCTTTGGGTCCTGTCACTGGATCTAATGCCTTTATCTACCGTGCCATGTGTCCTTAAGACACGGCACGTGGAAATAGAACAGTCTACCCCAGCGATCGAAATAAAGGGTTCAACCACATGAAGAAGGCCGGAGCGTACAAAGGCCGAAACGTTGTGATAAATATGGCAACAAATATGAGGTCAATAGTCCGAATAATGTAAATAGTGTATATAATACCTCATCTCAGAAATATAGACAGAAACATTGTACTTGTTTATGTATGTGGTTATGTATGAGAGACAATGTGAGTGAACAAGTGAGAACGAAACGAAACAAACCCAATTTTAAGAAATGTTATTTTCCTCCTGAAATTTGGTATGCTGTTCAAAAATCCAAACAGGCCACATATGGCCTGTTGTCCACAATTTATCTATTACTGGTTTAGATTGTGAAAGACATAAATATCCTAGATTTTCTGATTTTCAAAGTAAAATTAATGTTACATTCTTTTTGTTAAAAAAAAAGAAGAATATTAATCTTACTGGAAATTTTGAAAATAGTATCAAGCATGAAACCACTGCTTTTGCACTAATTTGTCCCTCAAACCATCGAAAGCCATTGTTAGTAAGCTGGCTCAGTCCAATAAATTCTATCTTGGTAACCAAGTACTTGTTACTTTTTTCTACAATAAGTGTTCTCCAACATTTTAAAGAAAAAATGTCAAATTTATTTTAAAACATTGTTATATTCCGTGCTAATAGGAATATATACTTGAAAAACAAGGTGGATAAGATAAGTAAAGGTTTATTGTACAAAACCAGTACAATAAGAATAAAGGTAACAGTTATACACAAGGTCGTCGCAAGTCAATCCAGTAGTGAGTGCTAGTGTTGGAAGGTCGGTAGTTCTCGCATAAGTCTGAGTTGTACTCAACATATCCCAGCTAGACAATGTTTATCAACCTCCCCACAAGGCCCAATTTAATGTGAGGCAATCCGAGCCTGTAGGCTCGCCCAAAAATTTCCCGTAAACCCCGCATAAACAGGTTCAGGTCTGTCTACCTCCCCGGACGAGACTCTGCCCTTCGGCATAGCCTCGTCCAGGTATCTCTCTGCACGAAGGCAGAGTGTTCGACAACAGCTAAAAGCTGAGTAACATATCCCAGCTAGTATATCTAGCTACCCACACCCCCACGAGGGTTGCATATGGTACAAGGCCGGGTTTAACGTGGGCTTTCCGAGCCCGTAGTCTCGGCCAAAAAATATTCCCTTTTGAACCCGTATAAACAGTCTACCTAAGGGTCAGTCTACCTACCCGAACGAGACTCTGTCCTTCGGCGGAGCCTCATCCGGGTTCCTCTCTGCCCGAAGGCAGAGAGTACGACTGAATAGCTGGAACAGATCCCAGCTAGACTCTGTAGTCCGTTGCCTTACAGATACTTATAGGCAGTTACTACTTATTGGGGTGCCAGGTTATTCCATTACATCAAACATATTACAGGAAAGCTGAAAGAGAAAAATTACACAGTAAAAGAAGCATAAAGTTTAATAAATGAATTAAATAAAACATCTTTAGTATATGAGGTCTGATAAAAAAAGTATTGGGACTGATTTTATAAAATGAAAACTACAACACATATCAATTCGGCATTTAATCTCCTTCGAAGTAGGCCTCTTCAACATCGTTTCAATTGATGGAAGCATTCGTGGAACTCGTGGTTCTCCTCAGATTCTTTTGGGTTTTTTTCGCCATCTTGAAATCGTGTCCCTTTCAAGAGAGATTTGATTTTTAAAGAAGGAAAAGTAGCAAGGGGTGCGATCTGGGAAATATAGCGGTTGTCAGACCTTGGGAATGTCATCTTGGCCAAGAACTGCTGCACAAGCCATGGTCACCGATGGAACCTCTGTGATGTGGTGAAACGACCACACTCTAGACACTTTCCTTCCAAGCACAGCTATAGACAACATAAGTGAGTGATAATGTTATAACTTCTATGCGCGGCAGAGTTCAAGGTCAATCTGTGTATTTTAGTTCCGTTACAGCAACAGTCCCGATATATTTTTATCAGACCTCGTACATACGTTAAAAAAAAACATGGAGAAGTCAGGATTGATTAGCTTGTCATCTGTTTATTTGTGCATTTTTGCTTGCTGCTAATTGATTGCGTTGCAGGGACTGTTTCTAGTTAGACCAGAAGCAGTGTAGCACCAATATTTTGCACATCTAAATGACAAGTGTAAGGAAACGGATGTGACAATTTCAATAAGGCAATATGTTTGTTTGTTTTTTTCCTTATATAACTGAGTAAAAAGAGAAAATACATGAGCATGCACGTGAAAGAGAGAAGATCTTACTGGTTAAGAATTATGTGGGTGATACATACGTGTGTGAAAGTTCAGTTACTAAGGAGGAAAATATGTCCATGCTCAGGAACAAGATCCCGTAGGAGTTAGTTCTACCGCATGCTAGAATGAAAAGAGAGAAGACAGGAAGTGTTCTGTTTTATAGCTGTTTGACAGCACAATCTAACATCTTCTTAACAAAATTGATGAAGCTATGTGTGAGTAACCCACAACAGATAGGAATTTTAGAAGGGAATGATAAGTTTATAGATGTATGTGTTCGATTAATTAGCTTTTACTAAAAATGTGTTTGCTATATCGTTTTTCATGAAATCTGCGTCAAAGACAAATGCAGATTAATAACTATTTTTAAACAATGAGTTACACAAATCAATTTTCTTCTTTTCCAGTTGTTTTCTCTCCTACGGAAACCGAACGGCTTTTTACGTGGCTCTTTTAACTCCTGCTTGCATAATACTCTTCATCAACACAGTTGTCTTCGGGATGGTCACCAAAGTCATCGTGAAACCTAAATTCAAGAATAAGCACCAGTGTTCCTCGGCCGTATCCAGCGTCCAAGTTCGCGGCTGCTTCACAGTCATGGTCTTACTCGGAGTCACCTGGCTCTTTGGACCATTGGCCATCAACGAAATGAAAATCTTCTTCAATTATCTTTTCTGCATTCTAAATTCCCTTCAGGGTTTCTTTATCTTCGTGTTCCGTTGCCTACTCAACCCAGAGGCCAAGATGGCGTGGGTACAATTGATAAAGATGGGCACGCTCAAGAAGAAGAAAGGGCCAAGGAAGTCTGTCGACAGTTCATCGAATGGAATGTACGGAGGTGGTGGCGGCGGCGGAGGTGGGCAGCTTGGTCACCGCTGGAGCCAAAAAACTATGACGGTTGACATCAGAGACAACACTAACCTTAAAAAGCTCTCCAAACCTAACGACAATGGTATTTATGAGAAGAACATCTCATACGAGAGCTGTCGAAATAAATGGGACCAAAGTAATGGTAGCACATACCAATCAGACAAGCCTGTGGAATTCACTCGACTTTGAGATGATTTTGTTTCTTATTGTAGTGAGTCATATTTGCCTATGTAGGTAATTATCTTACTTGTTTCTTGAATATCTAATTTGTCATTACTTCATTCATGGCTACCACACACAAAAAAACAAAAAAAACGAATATTTATTCAAGGGACACAACTCATTGCATAACTTCATACAAACATTTAAGTACGAAACTACATTAAAAATGTCCGATTATTTATTTATTTTATTTTTGTGGTACTAAAGAGATTTTAAATTTTCTTATTTTTAATAACAAAAAAAACAACGGATAATCTATCTCCAAGTGACAATTTTATTAGTGGTTTCTGCACATTGTGTAACTTGGTAATCTCACAAAACTCATAACATTTGAAAAAATAAAACAATGCTAAATTTTCTTCTCATACTACAAAAAATCTACAATATATATATATATATATATATATATATATATATATATATATATATATATACACACACACACACACACACTAAATGAACACCATATGATGACATCATGCCTAAAGTAAAAGTTATTCAATCTTTCTTCTTCAAGTCTGTACAGTGGGGAAAATCTCGAATCAATAGTCAGGTTTCAAACACATGGCAACCAACCAACCAATCCTTATATTTGGAAATTAGTGCTACACAGTCTTTCTTTCCTCAGTTTTGTAAAACTGACATCTTATAAATATTTGTCTGCAAGTTTGTTTTTTTTTCCAGTGCCCTGTAAAGAATTAAAATAGAAAAAGTTGAAAAGTGAAACATTAAATGACAACAGACGCAACACTAATTTTGCTACAAGTAGGGCAGAACTTAACTTTTACCTATTGTAAACAAGTTCCAGATCTTTTCAGTCTTACGGAACCACTTTATGCACAATGTTGCAAAAGTTGATCAGAATACACACTGGTTTTATCAATTCACAGTTGTTTTTTTTTTTTTAAAAAAGAGAAGAAAAGGAAATTATTTCCTAATGAATTTACTATTACCAATTTTCTGAAATAAATTTTTTAAAAAAATTTCCTTCCAATTTCATCAAATCTTGGAGACTGACATGTTAGTATGGACTAAATATTCAAAAACAATTCTAGTATCAAGAACATGACATTTTAAAGAAAAGAAACTCTAAAAATATTTGAGATGTGATTTTTTTCAGTAAAAGAAATCCTATTAAAAATAAATTGTTAAAAGAAGATAAAGAGAAATAATCTATGATTAATTTTCTCTTTTACAGACAAATTGTGAATCATTTCTCTTAAAAGGCGTCTTCCACCTTTAGAACCATTTTGGAATACCATTTCAGAGGAACTGTCCTAAGAGAATTGCAGAATATACCAAAATTCTCCAGGAGTTGATTTTGAGGATTTGAAATAATATGCATTAAAAAAATAATTAAAAAAAGAACAAACATTCCAAACTGAAATGCAATTATTTGTCAGAATGCAAATCAAAATTTGCCCCATTTAGGAGAGAAACATTTTTCTTCTTACAAAAAAAAAAAAAAACTTCTTTTCGAGATGATAGTGGAGAAAATGCCACCGAATGTCAGTAACAAAAATGACATATTTAATAGCAATTTCACTACTACTATTACTACAGGGACTCTGTGTTTCTTTCTCTTCCCTAAAACAATTACTATTTTGTCTATTACTACTGAGTAATAGCATTGTAATCTCCATCCATTCTTTTGTACATATATATCTATATACAGGAGGTGCTAGTTTGTATACCAGTTATCCTCACATGGAGTCATCAAACTGAGTTGAATTTCAACTAAGGTTGCTTATATTTACTTTGGAAAGGCATGAATTCACTTCCCTGCATTCTGTGCCATCAGATATTTGGATGTTTCATCACTGGCTCTTGTGTGTAAGCACACATGGTGAGTTCAATCCTCACAGCAGATTTTACAAGCCCACAGATGTACACATCATGTGACTACATCTCCCTTTCCCAAGACACTGTGGCGGCAAATACAATGCAGCGTGGACTTCAATGAAGTTATTTCCCATAATTCTATATCCTGTGTAACAGGAGGAAAAATAATCATATTATTGAGTTGTAAAAATCATTACAGTTTGAATAAAGACACAGGACATTCTCCTCCCAAGTATTACATAAAACACATTGAGTCTGTGTACCGCACTATGTTGCAAACATACCTTCTTTAAAAAATGACAATCGATTTAAATTTCTTTTATACAAGTGGGAAGTTAAAAGACATTTGATTTCATGGATTATATTATGTATAATAGAAAAATAATAGGCAGATTTTTTTTTTTCTTTTTTCATATTTTTCTGGTAAGTTTTGCAAATGTCTTTTTTCCATACACAAAAAAATAATTGTCAAAATCTCTAATTGCAATATAACGCATGGTTTTTTAAAAAAGAAAGAAAGAAAGAAGCATCACTAATGGCGTACACAATTTCATGCACCAATCTCTGCACATTTTCATCAAAGTTTTAATAAAGCTGCTTTGAAAGTCACTTGTACAAATGAAATAAATAATGATTGAATAACAAATAGAGGCCAAGTTAAAAGAAAAAAGAAAACTCATTTCCTTTTGCACTTATATATATATATATATATATATATATATATATATCATATATATGTCCTTGTTGTGAAAAGAAATCAAAGTCAACAGACAAATTTTAGAAGACAATTTGCATCAGCAGTAAGTCTATCTAAAAGCGAACAGTGATGAAAATAGGCCAAGTTGAGAAAAAAAACAAAAAAAAACTAGTATGCATTTTTTAATTTAATACTTCAAAACATTTTCACTGGCACATTTACCATGAACTGTATACTTATCTTAAAAACACCTTGTTTTCCAATAACCAATTCTCATAGCTGTAAGAATTGTTAAGAAATTAATTCCATTAAATTAATAAGTAAAATTGACGAGTTAAACACATTTAGAGTTGATTTTCTTGATTTTAATCCAGCACAGATTGATTTACCATCACTCAGCGCCATATTCACTGGCTTGGTTACCAGAGTCATTTAACAGTTCAACCGGCCATCTGCAAACTGGAGATGACCATGCAGCAGACCACACAGCCACTAGAAGGCCGTTGTCCACCAGAATCTCCAGCAAGTTAATCTCACGCTGGTGGATGCTCTGCCAGAGAGCTGAAGGGACAAGGTGACACTCGTCAGCTCAACACCTTCAGATTTAACAGCAACAGCAGCAGAATTAGACAAAGAAAATTGTTTTTGCAGGAAAATCCCTATTTTCATCTAAGATTCAAATGCAAAGTTAATTTATTTTTGCTGCTAGGCTAAAACAAAAGAAATAAATAACCATTTTCCCATCCACCCAAAATAATCCTAGACTATAATTCAATGGTCACGAAATGATAATATTTTGAATAGCAAAATAAGTGGTTGCTTTTTTGTTCAACTGATAGAAAATTATTTGATGTTTTTCTAGAAATTTCAGTATACACATCTCTGAATGACTTGTATAATATATAATGTTATGTTAAGATAAGGAGGATATATAATTATATATCCTCCTTATCCTCATAATCTTCACTTCCTACCGCCTCTTCCTCTTATATCCATATCATACACATCATTTAGTCACCCTCTACATTGAGTGGCTCTCAAGCTTTATATTGAGTGAAATTTAGTATTAAAAAAGTTATGGTTCAAAGAGTAGAATAAAAATAAATTGCTTTATGTGACGAGTTATTTTTAACCTGATATAAGAAATACAAATAATTAATTGATTCCACCTGTAGCCACAAAATCACAGGTGTGTATGGAGCGGGGAGCGTGTGATTGGTTGATTTGCTTTTTACAACTTATCAACCTTTTGCAGGTTATTTAAAGCCAGAAACTATTTTTACATTGTAAGAATTGTTTTGGAGTTAATAAGGATTTATTGATACAAATCCTACTAATTAACTCATAGCTGGTGGGGGCAGAAGAGATGGGTTCATGCCTTTCCCTCAGGTATTAGCATGTAAGTGAATATAACAATTCCAACTGGAAATGGAACACATCTCCCCAATTTCCAATTCTGAGCATTTATCATGTACACCACCCACACATTCAAACTTACAGCACCTGGTATTCCCAAGAGGTCACCCATCTAGGTACTGACTAAGTTTGATATTGCTCAACTTCGATGACTGTATGAGAATGTGTGTGTGTATGTGTAAGTATGACAACTAAATCCATACAGAAGAATAGTTGTATAAACCTACACAAAATAAAAGAGTAAAAAGAAAAAAAATCATATCTGCACAAATATATTAGGGATTGCCTGTATATATAGTGATATATAATTTTAATTTTCATAGTTTTGTCATGATACAAAGGGGAAATTATCTCCCTTTGGTTGAGACAAAGTCACAAGGGTCATATGGCAGTCATTGAATCATGTAAGTTCATAGTGTCAAAAAATTGCTTTGTAGGCCGCAGAGAAAACAGATGTCACTGTCACAAGCCCACCATGGTAGAGTGAACAGAATCCACATATTCTCACCAGAAACAAATGTCACCACTGACATGCTCTTCTTCCCATTGGGAAAGACCATCTCTTTTTTGCCCATTTTCACACTGTTTTTTGTATACATATGTTATAATTTCTCTGTGGGACAAATTAGTGATAAGTATGTATATATCGGTATAAAAGATCTCTTTGAGAATCATGTATGATTGCCATTCCTTCCTTTCAGATATTCTGTTCCAGCCATGTATTAATATTGCGGATATAATAATGCCTGTAATTTGGAAATATGAACTGGGAATATTCTTTCTTGCATAGCACCCCCATTAATCTTTTATAATTTGCAAAAAACTAAGCAATAAATTTATTATATCCTTACCATATACTATAAATATGGCTGTTGTATGGTAAGTCTTAGACCAATTTGCTTTCATTAAAATACATTTGGGACATGCAGGCTTTTTTCTTTACCAATGTTCACCCAATACAAAGCCCAAGTGCCACTCAAGGTAGAGGGTTACTGTGTAGAGTTGTATTAGCATAGGAAAGGTCAAGATAACAGGAAAGATAGGCAGAAGAAGTTAAGATTTAATTAGCAAATAAAATTTCAGTGTTCAGGTGGAGACGTTAGAAGTATAGAGTTGAAGTAGACTTTAGAAGCAACCGGAAACCAAATCCTAAACAGGAAACAAGGGATGAACCTCTACTCCTGTTCGAAAGACCGGGGAAGAGTGTGAAGCAGACGATAGGCAAACCTATTTATTCCTATTGGGAGAGGAAAAAAATTAACTGAATAAAAATTTCAGATTTCAGACAGAGACTTCAGAATTACAAAGTCGGAGGAACTGGTTGCTCAATCCTAAACAGGGAACAAAGGATAAATCTTTACAAGTGTTAAAAAAAAATTAGGGAGAAGTATGAACTAGGTGATAGGTGAGCCTGTCTGCTCCTATGGACAGGGTGGGGGGTAGTAAAAAAAACAATGCAGACTTCAGGCTGAAATGTTTGAAGCATAGAGTTGAAGTAGGAACTGGACACCCAATCCCAAACAGGGAACAAGGTTCAAACCTCTACTCCTGTTCAAAAGACCGGGGAGGAGTGTGAACCGGATGATAAACATAATGGTTAGTGGCTTGGAAAAGGAAATTAGTGAGATGTGTTCAAATTCCTGTTAAGTTTTTTTACATTCGTTTTCATACAAATAACCTTTGGAAAAGAATGACTATCTTTTCTGCTACCAGCTATGGGTTCAACAGAAGCACAAACTCAACTCTATAGCCATGGTTGGCAACCAGTCTAAGAAAAGGACAATTATGAATTCAAAACAATATGTAACCCTGGCAAAGCAGATGAGGGGGGGGAGGTAAATCATACACAATGGAGATTCAAAATAAGTTTCAATAAGACTTTACTAGAAACATTTAAAATTGTAAATATGCATATTGACAATAATTAACTTTAAAAAAAAATGTGTCATTAATTTTAATATTTATTTACATATCAACAACATAATCTGAAAAATAGCCTGTAAAAAAAGAAATGAAAACAAACAACCACAGTTACTTATTTGTTAATAGTTGATTATTTCCAAATATAAATGATTGTCAAGACAAATAAGAACACAGGACTAAATCTCTTGTACGTGAAAATGATTATCCATCTCCAGATGTCATCAATTTTTATCAATGAGTGGGTGTTTGACCTTTGGGGGACTTTCTTTGAATATAGATCTCCTCCTTGAGGAGTTATGACAGTCTCTCTATCGTTTTCCTCTTAGGAGAAATACTTAAATAACTTCCTGTCATCAGGTCATCCCATGTGTGCACATCCTAAACACAGCTAGGTTGACCACCTTTTTACATGTTAGGAGCAGCTAGTGACATCTTTTGAGACATGAATTTGTATCTGGTGGATATGGGGTTACTTTCTTCTTCAACCCACTGATTCACATGGCTACTCTGATGTTCTGGTTTGAAAATGAGTGCAGAGTCTATATTGGTATCATCTAAGGTAGCATTTCTCAGCAGGTGCACCCAGGTGCACTAATGCACTTTGAAAGGTAGCCAAGTGTGACCCATGTTAACAGAAGAGTAATTTATGAATTATTTTTATATTTAAAAAAAGAAATTTATTTTTAAAAAGCTAGAGACACAAAGCATATGGTTTCCATATCTAAGTCAAGTCTTTGTCATTTGATATTTTAAACTGAACACTAAATTCCTTAATCTTTAAGGAGTGGATAACCCTTTCTCTTTTGCTTTCCTCAAGGGATCTAAATCAGTCATTATCAACCTCTCTATAAAAAAAAAAAAAAATTCTTCATAAATCTCTTTAACTGAAAACTGTACCGTTAATCCTCTTTGAGAATGCTGAACCAAAATTTCATATTTTCAAATTTCATGGCTAATTTCTCCTTATTAAAATTTAAAGTGCACCTCAAAGTTTATGGTTATTCTACAAGTGCACCCTGAAGTAAAAAAAAGATTGAGAAACACTGACCTAAGGTGAACCCAGCACAGATTGGAGTCACTCCAGATCAATTTCTCTTAGAACAAAGGTTTGTTTCAGTTTAGAACATCTACTATTTCCTGTCATGAATCACATACTAAACAAGGCTTTGTTTTATTTTCATCCTTTTTTGTTAGAAAATATAATTTATTCCAAGTTTACTCTGATGAAAATTAATCAAAAGTAATCCCCTTATAAAATCCACATATAAATCAATGTACTGACCCTATGATACTTTAGCTTAAAGAACAGAGATTGAGAAATCAATTAAAAAAATGTAATTAAATTAGCAGTTGTACAAATGTAAAATTACCATTATCTTTTTAACCACTAAATTTATTTATTAACTCATTAACTGCCAATTTTTTTTAATTTTTGGCCAACAGATGTCTTAGGAGTTTATTTATTCCTTATATTTAATTTCAGTAGTTACCATTGTCGTTTTTATAGAAACTAGAACATCAAATATATATGTGTATAAAATATCAAAAAAATAATATTGATTAGAAATAATAAAAAAATACTTTTCAAAATAGTCATTATTTTTCAACTCGTGAAATGTAAAATTACAACAGAAAGTGTCTTCTTACGGTTAATAATAAAAACTTTAAAGGCTAAGCGTTGTAAAATATACCTCTGCAAATGCAATGTATGTAAGCAATTCAATGTAAATACAAGGAATAACATGTAGTGAGTTTAAGTTTAACAGATCCCCAAACGGGGCTCATGGCAGATAAGGGGTTAAATTGAAAGATAAAGTCGCAAAAAATGAATTATTTTAAAGGAAATCAATGATTCTGTAAAGAATAACAATAAAAACTTTGTATAGATTTTTTGAACTTGTGAATTCTTTAGAAAAGGACCAAATTTTGAGGAGTTGTTATGAAAGAGACATTTCTATTAATAGCTCCTTTGAAGTTGGCAAAAGAATAACCAGTGTAAAAAGCTTTGTTAATTTTTCTTAGAGTTTTTTGTTGATACCAAATAGCAATAAACTTCAAAGAGACCAGCACTAACGCAGATATTGTCATTTTATAATTACAGTTTATCGAACAGAACAAAAGATCTGTATGATTAGTTTTACATTCAAATAGATTTTTTTAATCTACAAATTTATTCCTGTAAAAATAGTTCTATATTAATTTTAATGATTCAGCTTTAACTTGAAAAAAAGTTTGTCAGTTGATTTTTAATAGATTTTTCTCTCTGTTGGGGGAGTTTGGGAATCTGAACACATAAAAATGATGACAGTATCATGAAAATTGACCATTGGCTGAAAAATGATTTTTAAAAAGTCCTGCAGCACTACAAAATCCAGTGTAATTTTTTTTAATATATTAACTATTCTTTTCATTTTAAAATGATTTAACTTTTAAAATGAAATTCATTGCTATTTTTTTTAATATATTAGAAATTCATTTTTTTAAGGTGTTTTTTTTTTTACTGATTTCATATAGAAAACTAGTTACCAATTTTTATAACTAAATTTTCTTCATTTCTCATCTCTGTTTGATATGTAATATTTGTTATTTTACATATGTTTTTATCTCTAATCAATTTGTTTTTTATTTGTATCTGATGTATTTATTTCATTAAACACTTTCTACAGAAAATAAACTATTGCTATTATTATTATTATTATTATTATTAATATTAAGAAAGCTCATTTTTCCCTGAACTGAGATGTCACTCTTGGTCTAAATCAAAAAAATTACATGCCAAGGGTAAGAAATTTAATATTCAGACACAAGGGGAAGGAAATGGATATTTGATCTAAATTTGACTTTGATTAAAAACCATTTTCAACCAATCAAGTTTAGTTGTCTATAACTGTTGACATAATTTACCAAAAGAGTGCTGAAAACTTCTTCACAAAACCAGTATTCTAATGTTTGGTGGTTGAAACATTGATGATTGGAAAGTGGAGTCAGGTTGAAAGATTTTCAGCACCCCCACCAACTTTGGTAGATTTCTTTGCTAGAAGAAATAGAGGCCTCCAACTGGCATGCAAGAATTCCAAAAGGACAGTTGAGTTGTAAAAAATTTCATTGTTAAGCATGCACTTGGCCTATTCAGATTTGATAAAAAATCATATTTTAAGAATTATTTTTTAATCTACATCTGAAATAATTCCTCAGCTAAGAAACTGTTTAATTCATTAGATATTGAAAATAAAACAATGTAAGAAAGAAATGTCTTAGAAATTCAAATTTGGAAAACGGAAAATAAATAAATCTGTATATCAAGCAAAATTCAAACGTAGTACATGGAAAATAGAATTTTATATAATATAAAAGGCTCAAACACTAATATTCCATGGTTACAATTTATTACATTGGAATCATAATCACAATCCAATTCATCAGACCTACTTGTAGGTCTGATGAATTGTATCCCAAACACGATTCCAATGTAATAAATTATAATGGATGAATCTGATTCAAATACGATTTCAATGTAATAAATTATAACCATGGAATATTAGTGTTTGAGCTTTTATATTATATTCTTACTCTGTCCAGGACATTGAGTTCTACCTGGATTCTATCCTCTTGGGAATTTATATATATATATATATATATATATATATATGAATAAATGTAATTTGTCACTTACCTGATTGATGTTTTATTCAGCTTCAACCTAACCTCAGCTCTAGAGTTTCCTAAATTAACTTTTTGATAATTGTTCAATCCATGCTTCCGAAGATTTCCGCAATTAACTCCCCTTTTTCTCATTTTGTGTTTTCTTTATATTAACTTTGATGATGTAATCAATTTATGCACTAGTTTGGATGCTCTTCTTATTATCAGTGTTAGTTTGTTTTTTGTTTGCGTACACATTTGTGTAGATAGAAAAAGAGAGAGGTGTGCATATGCAAAAGTTTCGCCTACACCAACTAGAAACTGAATATACACCAAAAAAACTGTTTTTTTTTAATAAAACATTCTATCAACATTTTACCCTCACACACACATATATATATATATATATATATATATATATATATATATATATAATTTTAATATTTTCTTTTTGTTTACATGTTATTTTTATCGATACAAATATTTAAGTAAATGCTCCGTTTATAATAAACAGTATCAACAAGATAAAATTACTGTTTTTTATTTGCTAATCAGACGCTTCCTCTGAAGCTAAATGGTATAGCACATCAGGCTATATGACAATACCGTGTAGGATACAGGTTCAATTCCTGTCAGAGAATACATATTTTCTGAGATTTGACATCCAGGCTGGTAAATGTTAATAATACTGTTTATTATAAGCCGAGCATTTACTTAAATATTTGTGTCTATAAAAATAACATATTAACAAAAAACATATTAAAATAATTGTCAGACTTAGTCCATTTCATAACATATTTCACATATATATGTATGTGTGTGTGTGCAGCAGACATCAGTGACTGAAAAGGTCTTGTACAATCTTTTGCATGATATTTTGATGGCCCACATTTGTCTCTTGTGAACACTCTTCATGCAAAAAAAAAAAAAGGGAATTTTCTGACCCCAGTGGCACACTGAAAAGATGGTGCAATCCTTTTGATGAGCTGTTGACTCATCCTTTTACAGTGGATAAGGATTTTCTCAGTAGCATTCCTAACTTGTTAGGGAAGAGCTAGCCACTCTTCTATTGCTTGGAGAGGCAGCTGTCAAAAAAAGTCACCTGGATTGAATACTAGATCTGCCAAGGTGCCTGGATGAGAAACTGTCACCAAACGTCTACATCTTGTATTACAAGATTATTGGGGGAAAGATTCTTTAAAATTGGCATGATGCATTCATGGTAGTACTTTAAAAAGGGATTCCTGCTGATAAAAATGCTTGCAGTAAGTACTCTCTGTAGTTGGTAAAGCTTTATTTAGGATAATGTTAGACTGATGCTTAAAGAATCTCAGTGTTCTCTTAAAACAGGCCACAGATATGATCTTTTCTGCAATTACAGGAACAGTGTGTGAAGCAGAGAATGGATCTGTCTCAAGTCTTTCTTGATTGGACAAAAGCATTTGACACAGTCAACAGGACTGCCTTGTTGAAGACATTGAGAAACTTAGGTTTCCCAGTAACATTTATTAACATCCTTTGATGATTTCATGATAGCATGAAAGGGTTGGTAATTGCTGCTAGTAAGCTGCCTGAACTAGCTGAAAAATAGTCAAACAGGGAAATATTTCTGCTCCTACCCTATTTGCTCTTTACAATGGGATTATACAAGGTATTCAAGAACTGTGATGAAATGGTGTGTGTGTGTATATATATATATATATATATATATATATATATATATATATATATATATATATATGAAAGTGGACACTTTAGAAACCCATGGTATTATTTTATTTCACAATACTGGTAATTTATGATGTATCAGTTTGCACTGTTTGGTCTGATGAGATGAAACTGAAGTACTGGTTTTGCAAAATAAAATATTACCATGGGTTTCTAAAGTCTCTGCTTTCATAATCATCATTTGCTCTGTTCTTACATTGAGCTCTCTCTGGATCTATATCCTCTTCAGAATTATCCATACGGATTATCAAATATTATTATCATATATATGTGTGTGTGTGTGTGTATGTGTGTTATCTGGAAATAAGGTGCTTGAGTGAAGGGAGTGAAACAACAATGAAGCAACAATTCTCGAATATGGGTTGGGTTGGGTTGGTCATGTTGCTTTCATGAGTGACAAGATTCCAAAATAGCTTTTGCATGGAGAGTTTGCTAACAGAAGTTGACCAGCTCATAAGCCAAAAAAGGATGACCTGAAAGAATCATTGAACCTTTCAAACATACAACTAGGAGTTCCATTCAAAGGATCATAGCAGCTGGTTGAAGAAGGTTTTCATAAGAGAAAGATTGCTTTTGAGAAATCTCGAATTGCAAAAGAAAAGCCAAAAAAGGTCATGATACAGAACTTCCATCTCATATAGGTGACAAACATGATCCTCCCCTGCAGCGTCTGTGGGAGGCCGTGCTTGAGTAAAACAGGAAAATTAAGTCATATGTAAAGTCATCAGAGCAGAACACTAACCAACTACAAAATAGCATTAAGTATCAAGAATTTGTGTCATATTTGTGGGGAAAGCTTCAAGTTGGCTGATAGTTGCTGAAAGGACATGCAAACAATCACAAAAATATAACTAATGACAACAAAATCTATGTATCTCCTGTCTACGAACTTTGAAAGGATACGGCCCTTTAAAAACTTTTAAAATTGGTCAGAGGTTTTAAAATTTTGTCCAGTTTAAAGGACCATATCCTTTCAAAGCAAAAGTAACTTTTACAATGATATTTTGATACTAGACAATGAGGAGGCAACCACACACACTTTTCCTCACCAGTCAGTTTTCAATCAGAACCTGACAATTGCATTGTGCATGAAATACAGTTGTGGTACTGGTGCGAAAAAAAATGTATATTTATTATTATTAGGTTGGTGCAAAAATAATATCGTTTTTAACGGTCAAGATCATGTCAAAAAACGACATTATTTTTGCACCAACCTAATAACACTGAATTTTAACTCTGTTATTATACATTCAGCACTATTTTATTAACACCAGCACTCAATGTGTGATATTTTATGTTCATGTATGTATGTGTGTATCTATGTGTGTGTGTATTCCAATCCAGTATATACACTGATAACTTTGAAGGTCAAAAAAAAAGAAAAGGTCATTCTAAATGTTGACATAAGTATAACTGAATTTTAAAATACGCAAGTTTATTACTAAATGTCATTTTCAAATGTTTATAATAGTTATGGGCAACCTTTTCCAACCAGTGGGGCCATATCAGATATGGCCCATTATACGGCAGGCCACACTAATAAAAATGATTTCAAGGTAATTTTTCATCGAAGGTGCTTCAGCCATTTTCATCACCGAAGACCATACGTCATATAAACATCTGCCATAGAAATGAAACGGGGGATTGTTTCCCAATAATTAAAAAAAAAAAAAAAATGAAGTCTTGGTAAAATATTATCACAGATAACAGTGATTAACACACTGTTGCATTTGATTTGTTTCATATTTATTCATTTGACAGTGCAAAATATAATTTTTAAAATAAAATATTTCTTCAGGGAAAAAAAAAAGATTATGAATGTCCTGTTTCTAAAGCAAATTATATTTACATGCATGGCCATCCTTAGTGAAAATCACCAATCGTTTAAAATGATGAAAATGTTACTTTCAACAAAAAGTTACAAAGCTCAAGAAACATTGTATTTAATCATTGTCTATATATGTGATTATGCAGAAGAAAATGTGAGTGAACAAGTGAGGACAAAACGAAATAAATAAAATTTTAATTAACGTTCCTCATGAAATTCGACATGCCATCCAAAATGCCAAACAAACCTCATGAGACCCATGGGCTGCAGTTTGCCCATAACTAGTTTATAAAATAAAATTTCTGCTGTCTGTTAAAATAATCCAAGTCACCTAAAGGGCTTAAAATATAAAGCAATCTCAAATGACATGGATGTTTTGCTAATCATTTGTTTTTTTTGTTTTTTAATATTTTAAGAGATTCAAATTAGAATAGGAAGTAATAAGATTGAGTTTAATAGATATGAAACTATATGTATATTATTTGTCATAAGTTTGCACCAATGAAATTTGAAAAAAAAAAAAAAAAAAAAAAAAAAAATGACATTACTTTTTGTTTTGTCGTAAACAGGAAAGGTGGATACACATATAGAAAATAAGTAGTTTGTTCCGAAGAATAATATGGTACATGGTTGAGAACACAGACTAATGTAATAAACAGTTGTTAACTCCTCTCCCTCAAGAGAGAGTGCTGTTTAAATAGCAGTCCATTTTGTGGGGGTGTTCAGTTACTCCACAACACTTTCAATTATGTATATTTTTATAAAAGAAATTTTTAAAAACTTTATTTTATTATTTTTTTTTATACATCCCAAAGATATGAACCCAAGGGAAGTGGAATGATATGTGTCTGTGAGAAAGAAAAATATTTCAATCTGTTGGTCAAATTCAACCCAAAGAAAGTCTCACATAGTCTTTTTATGTTATCGTTTATTTTTCTCTAGGATCCATATTTTAGGCTTTGTTAAAACATTTAAAGGTGGAAATAATTTCCAATCAAGTTTTACACTGTGAAAAGCCTTAATGTTTCCAAGAATTGTGTGAGTCTCATGGTATGGCTGTAATATTTGGTCATTTTCACTGCTAGCACCAATTAACAAATGGGTAAAACTTTGCATGTCTGGACCCCCAGGGGATAAGTCTTCTGTCTTGTTGTATCTGAAAAATAAATAAATATGAGGGAGGTTCTCAAAAATTATTTGCCTGGTTAAAAAAGAAAGAAAAAAAATCATTTAAAATAAACAATTTTTGGTCAAATTTTTTAAAGTGAACTTGGAAGAGCCCACGTTCCATGACATTTGCATGTTCTATGACACCCAGAAAGGACCACACAAGGAAGAGTCAGCATTTATGCCAGTAGGTGTAGGGGAACATCTGACAACTCGAGGAGCTCCTGTTTTACAGTGCCAATCTTCTCTTCTTGTTCTGCAGTTCATTTCAAAAAGGAAGATGACTTAAGGCCACATCATGTTGAAACACCATTTCATATATGGTCACCAGTTAAGCAATGTCAAGCCTGGTCAGTACTTAGGTGACTACATGAGAATACCATGAATGTGATAATAGTGTAATGAATGTTAAATGCTAAGAACTGTTAATTGGAAAGCCAAGTTCCAATTCCAGCTGGGTTCATTATATTCACTTACTCATAAATACTCTTGAGAAATGTATCAATCTACCTCTTCTCCCCTAGCTATGGGTTAATTAGTAATATTTGTATCACTAAAAACATTATTATCACAGAAAAAAAAAGAAAAAAAGGAAGAAGAAAAAAGAAAAGAATTGCATACAAAATATTTAGATTTTGGCATTAACCCATAGGAGGTTGATGTGCCACTACACCAAAACAACCAACTGACTGACTACTATATTGACAGGGAGTTGATTCCACAGGAGATGATAATCATTTTTAAAGAGGCTTTGTATCCCATTCCACTAGTCAGGGTCAAGTAGAGTAAACAGAAGAATCTTCAGAAAAGAATAAATGTTTATCTTCACCATATTAGCCTCTGCCCACTATTAGGAATTCTTTTGCAGCTTTAATGTTTGCAACACTGCCTGACTTGAGGATCCCTGTGTTAGTGATGAAATCACTGCAATGCCCATTGATACAGACACAATGATGATTGAAGTATTTTGAGTAGCTATAGATAACACTGGTATATGACCCAGGATTCAGGTTTATCTAGATATATGGGCAGTGCAATGTCTCTGTAGTCTTATTTTTTTAAGTTCTTGTTTCTCCAGAAGTTTGCTTTAACCAGTCTGCTATCTCTATCTCCCCCCACCCCAAATCACACTAGAAGTCACTCCAGCCAAACCTTTTGCTACAACAGTGATCCTTCTCAAGAACATATTTCCAGTAGGCAAAGTCCTGGCCTACTCTACCATTAAAATCACCAAAGACAATGGCTTCATCAGCTGCAGGGAGATTTATTAAAAGGAGGGTAAGGATCACACTGAAACTTTCATTTCTCCACTGAGTCTACTTAAAGGGTTGAGTCATATACACTGAACAGTGTACTTTGCTGCCTGTTGATATGGTCTGAGTGACCAATTGATATGTTGGTAAATTTACAGACTGAGAGTTCTTCACCATGAAGAGGCACCCTTCTATTTGTGGCTGGTGTTGGATCAGCCACAAATGTAAGATGTAACTGCTTCATGTTCTTTCAACATTGCCTTGACCCGAGGGAAAAAAAAACCCTCTAAAACAAGGTTTCTTAACATGGGCCACGAGAGATTTTATGGGGCCACAAGGCCAAGTTTGAAAAATGAGAGGTCATGAGAGAATACAGAAAATTTAGGACCCACAAAATATATATATATGAAATATTTTATAATTAATAATTATTATTTAAAATAAAATATTAAATTTCTTATTAAGTATTAAATTAACCTGAGCCATTTTGTTAACATAAATATTTATTTACTGTGATTTTTTTATCTATGCAAAATGGTTGTTTTTAGTTCTCAATTTCTTAAAATTTAAGCCTCATAATTTCAAGTTTAAATTAAGGTATGTTTTCACCAACTTGTCTTTCAATTTTTCTTTTTGTATTTGTTAATTTTCTGTAGTTCACTTGTTTGCTAATAAATCTTTCATTGGGTATATTCCTTGAATTTCTTAAGGTTTCTAAAATAATTCAATTACCAAAAAATAGGAAAGCACTCTCCTTGTCAAACTTTTGACCAATTTCTGAACTTTCAAACTTCTCTAAAATTTTTGAAAAAATTATTTTCAGCAAAATGATTTCTTTTATCAATAAGTATAATTTAGTTTCTTCTCATCAGTTTGCTTTTTTTCTGGATTGTCAACTGAAAAAACAATGATGCATTTTTGTTTAATATCTTTGACTCTTTATAAACAGAATTTTTCTCTGGCTATTTTTCTTGACGAGTCAACAAAAGCCTTCGATTCAGATAATCATAAGTGTTTACACGGCAATACAAAGGGAGATAATCAAATGATTTTTTTTTTTTAAATTTGTTGATTATAAACAATTGCCAAAAATCAGGGGGTCATCCAATTTTTATGAAATTTTCAGCATTTTATACATTAAGGAAATAATTTTATAATGAATAGGCTTTATTTATAAAAAAGTGAGAAATTAATATTTTTCCCCTTAAGAGTGGGGTGGGGGAGTTCAAAGTGTGGTCATTTGAAAAAAAAATTTTTCCAATTCCTAATTTGATATTTGTAGAAAGATCAAAATGAGAAGACCACATATACTAAAAAAAAACTAATAATTTATTATGTAAAGATGCTGAAAAAGTTACTTGAAATTTTTAATATTGTTTTTAAAAATCTCAAAAAATATATTTTTTGCAACATGTTTTTCTCTTGTAGTTTTAAAAACAATTTTTTTTGTTTTTTTTTCTTTGGGTTGATTCAAAAAATAACTTCCTCTTATACAACTGACTAAAATTATATTCATTTAAGATTTAACATTAAATTTTAAAATCCAGGGACCCCATCATCCAGGTAATAAAAAATATATATTTAAATAAAGATTAATTTAATCTTTCTAAAAGAATGTATGATTACAAGTTTGCCGTCATGGCACTCATATTTTCCGAGATTTTAATATATTAAAAAAAAAAATTACTAACAAGTTATGAAATACTAAAGGGGATTACAGAAGAAAATAAAGGTTTTCCCTTTTCCATCAAAATACCCAGATGTGTTATTCAATTTTGGTTTCAGATTTGGAAACAGTCTTAAGCCTCTGCGTGGCATTGTTTTGTTTATTTTTTTTAAAAGACTGACAATTTGGAAGCCCTGCACCAGTCACAGGTATCCCATTGAAACCATACAAGATAAAGCTGATGGTACATGTATTTTTTGTTTTGTAAATAAATGTGTTTATTCAAATAAAATATTTATCTAAATAATATTCTTTGATTTACAACTGGAGTTAGTGTTTTGATGCCATAGTACTATCCAAACTACAACCTTTAATATTCCTACTTTTCTAGATGTATTAAGGGATGGGGTGGAAGGGAAGGGGGGCGATATGAACTCAAGTTGGCATGGGGGCCCATAAAGAACTTATATTAGGTTGAAGGAGGCCACAACCAAAATAAGGTTGAGAAACATTGCTCTAAATGGCAACTTTTGCAAGCTCAAGTGTAATTAGAACAAAGTGATTTCATGATCAAATTCAGCTAATGCGCTGCAGGGTGGTTCTCATGTCCAAGTAAGTTATAAACAAATTCATTGTCTGCAAGTTTGTTTCATGTTTTGTGTGAACCAGTGAACTCTTCATTCTTTATCTTGCCCATGTTATTATTACATTTTGGCTGAGCCATTCTACAGCCTTCTTCACATGTATAATCAATAAAGAAATAGAAGGGACTTTTTTGGCAGAAAAAAAAAACAGAACAGAAATTAGTAGGTTATACATTAATTGCTTCAGTCTCCTCCAACAATTTTAATTTCCTCACAAAAGATGTTCCCTAATTTATTTTGCTAAACAAGAAAAAAAAAAAAGTCATTTTTGCTATATGGGTGCCAATGAATGGTATCTTCTGTGTGTCTAGTGGAATGAACTGAACCATTTAGTATATTTGCTACCATTTTCTGTTTGCTAATTTGTTTTCTATATATATATCTTTATACTTGAAGATTGGAGAATGAACTGGCTGAAACATTGTGGTAACAACATCAATAATAAAGTCTGCATACATTTTTGAACATGTATCATCCAAACAGTTTAACCCTATTTATTAAATACAAACTTTTTTGCTACCAATAATTATAATGAAAATGTAAATTATCTCTTTGTTGCCAATGCAATTTTGATGTTATTATAGAAAGTGACATGATCTTTTATATGGAAACCAAATTAAAAGTATAAGAGATTTCAGAATTTACCTCCATTTTGGATTTTGTTGAAGAAATCGTGTGACACCCGTTTGAGCAGAAAGCACATCAATATGGACATGTACATCTGAAAATAAGTTGAAGTCAAAACCATTAAACAATACAACAATGTTTTCCTTTGAAATCTTTAATTTCCCTACTTTTCATCAGAAAAGATTTTGTTTCTAAGCTATTTTTTTACAAGGGTCAGTCCATTAAATAATGCTTCCTATTATGATGAACCTTGACATCGAAGGTGGATTTCAATAGTACGATAATAGAGGCTGAAGCTTCCCACCATTTATTTGCATCATTACAGATAGCAATCTTGAAAAATAGCATGCAACATGAAAGTGCATATGAAGCGGACGTGTCATTGGCATTCCACTAAATGTTGTTCATCTTGTTGGCAGAAAAGCATTCTCTTTGACAAGATGACAACTGTTCATACAAGATAGCAGCTGTAAAATGCCTATCTCTTGAAGGACAAAAAGACACTGATCTATGCAGACTGTATGCAATCTTTGCATTAATATCAAATCAAAACATTACATTTATTATGAGCTTTTATAGAAGAGATGAATTCTGATGAATTTCTTACCTGAAGATGGATGTTCTAGCTGATGAAGACGTAGTATAGCATTCCCACCGGGATAGTTATGGTGAGACAGGTAAAGAATATATGAGGTGAAAAAGATATTGCCAAGAAGGTGTAATACCATGAAGGCAGCGAAAAGCCCAGATTTGAGAGACTTTTTCCGATTTTTCCATCTGTAAGAAAAATGATTAAGATCTTTCAGTATGATATTTATATATATATATATATATATATATATATATACACACGTGTGTGATGACTATGTTTGGAAAATAAAACATTGCTTTATCTCTAGATACATACATGAAACAATTCATACATTCAGTTAGAAGTAAAAATATAATCCTTGATAATGGCTAAAAGTGTAACTGAAAGCACTCAAGCATACAAAACATTAGGACAATTTCTACATAATTTATATCCAGAAAAAAAATAAGAACACAAGAAAAATTAAATAAAAAAAAAAAATTAATTGCAGTACCTGGTCAGTCATTTGTAATGAAACACAAACAGAATTTTTTTATATATATATATATATATATATATATATATATATATATATATATAGTCTTAAAATGTGCTATATTTATGGGATAAAGTGCTCAATATCAGAGATAGAGCATATGTAAATATAAATATAAGAGTGAACATTGAAGTCAACACTCAGAGGCGACAGTCTGTTTCATGCTAGATGCAATCGTCAGGCCACGACTCGTCACCTGCCAATTGTGTCTAGTATGAAACAGACTGTCGCCTCTAAGTGTTGACTTCTATGTTCACTTTAGCTGAAGTCATCAATTTGATCTATTTCTCAAAATCTACCCAAATAACTAAACATAAGAAACCTTTTTTGTGAGAGAAAATGGCTTCTTGAAGCAAGATCTTTTTAGCACCTATTCACATGTATTGAATGTAAGTAATTTGGGGAAACAATTTCTTTAGCAATCCAAAACTGATCAAGCAAGAACAAAACCAAATTCATAAAAACAGCCAATAAATGACTAGTAGATTAAGAAGATTAATTGTGTAATCTGTATTCAGATCATCTCTAAAAACAAAATGCAAGTGATTTAAATTGATTCATAACAAAAACAGAAATGTAAAGTACAATTAAAAAGTAAAACAATAAACAAATTCTGTTGCTTCAAGATCTTTAATGGAGGTACAAAATTTAATCAATGCTATAAAAATCAATTTAAAAAAAAAAAAGGAAAGGAAATTAAACAAGTGGCCAGTTTTCATTCCTCTGTCATCAGAACTCAATCAAGGAATTTAAATACTCTGTGCACAATGACTAAAAAGAAAGAACGGGGGGGGGGGCAGAAATGGGATAAACATAATTTCATTTATACACTAACACAGGTTTCGTCACCCAGAGTTTGAGTGTACCCTAAGGAATCAGTGAGTAATATTTAGAGTGTCAATGATAGTCAAATGGTCGAATAGAGGGTCAGTGTGCAAATGGCACTGAGCTAAATCTTAGTTACTGCATATGTTGTATTCTTCGTTGCAGACAAAAGAAAAGCACTGAGCTCAACAGAATCAACAGAATCAAAAGCCTTCGTTACATCTATCCACATTGAATCAAAAGCCTTCGTTACATCTATCCACATTGAATCAAAAGCCTTCGTTACATCTATCCACATTTGTTTTTAACTTTTATTTTCATGAGACTTATTTAATGTTACATTGAGAATAGCTTTCTCTTTTTTACATGATTCGGACTATTATCCTCATCTTTGTCGCCATATTTATTAAAACGTTTCGACCGTTGTACACTCCGGCCTTCTTCAGGTGGTTGGAATGTTGAACTGAACCCTTTATTTTGCTCACTGGGGTAGACTGTTCTAGTTCCACGTGCCATGTTTAATGGATGTCAGTTATCAGTTATCTCCTGTTAATTTTTCCCTCTGAAAGTTCTCCACTGCCTTAACCGGGTATTGAACTCACACCCTGTCACTGGATCTAACCAATGCCTTTATCCACTGTGCCATGTGTCCTTGACATCTCAGAAGTATAGACAGATGCTCTTTTTTAATTGTTCCAATTTGATTTTCACATAACAATCCCCGTTTATTCAACCTCTGACTGTAAAATAGAGTTGAGGATGATGAAGGTCATTTGGTGGCCTGATTGGTATGACTACATCAAGTATGATGCAATATTGGTTTATTTAATTAGTACAGTGCGAGTTATAAGGTTCAAAGAGATTAGAAATGGAGATCTTATTGGGGAAAGAAGAGAAACAAAAGAAGGTCTCTGGTCAAAAATGTTTGACAACCCCTGCTATAAACAGATCACATTGAGAGACAACAACCATTCCTTTTGTTTACACAAAAGTGTTCAACTGTTTGTCATTTTTTGTTTTCATACTGACATTTATTATGGTTGTATTTCCTTTTGTCCAATTTTCTTTTCATTTTTAAATATTTCTGTTTTTATAACATTCATTCTGTTGCTTTACTTTTTCTTACTTCTGTTCATATCTCGTTCAAATGATAAGAAAAGTCAATTCACTGTTTGATTTCTTTCATTTTCATATCCATTGTTTTTTGTCACACCTCTCAGGCTGTCAGTCAATGTTAGTAAGTAGCTTGGATCAGAAATAAAGAATATATCTCCAGCAAGATTTGAATTTGCATCTCTCAAAAGTCATTCCTCCCATGCCAGCTGCCTCACTGATTAATCTGTTAACCAATAGGAGACATCCAAGCTAGATTACTTCTCTGAATGTCAATACACCACCATCTTTGCATGCATTAAATAAAGTGAATAAAATAAATAGTAGCAAAAAATTAATAATGCCATATTTGATAGGATATAAGGTTCCCTACCCTATTTCAGCCAAAAATATCAAGAAAATAAAATTAATTTATAAGTTGGGGTTAGCATTTCAGGTTATTGAAATAAGTAGCTACACTATAAAAGAAAAAAAATATTGGAACTTCAACAGCAGGTAATATTTTTAAACAATACTGCTGATGATGATGATGACGACTTATTCTCCAATTTACAGCCTCTTTCCCACAGATGCAACATTGCAAGCCCATCTGTATTCTATTACTCTTTCCAAGCAAATATTCAGATGAGCTCCCTTCATTAGATTCAACATTTCAGACTTTTACATCTGGACAGACCATGCCACTTCCAAAGAATCAAATCACCCTCATTTCTTCCATGTTTTAAATGTGTGAAGAAAGTTTCACTGAACTTCTACCCCACTTCCCAACTGTCATTTTGTGAAACAAACTCCTGCATGGTTGCTTCGATGAACTATTCAAACTTGACCTCTTCAAGTCATGGGTCAGATGTCACCTTTCCCCCTTATTGTCATAATCTTCATTTCCTCCTATTTTATTTTCCATTCATATCACACACTTTATTCAGCATTACCATTTTGACTGTAACTCTCTAGCTTGAGTGATTATCAAACCTTATATTAAGTGAAATTTAAAATACAAAAGAGAATACTAACCTAGAAAATAACTCATCTTTACATTTAAGACACAGAAAATATGTTGGGAATCATTTTTTAAAAGAGAGGAAATATGTGGGGATTTTTTCGACTGTCAAATATAGCAACTGAAAATAAGCATCATCTAAATTCCAAACTTATTCAACATACTGAATCTTTAATTAAAAGAGAAAGTAATTTATTAAAGTAAAAATGTATAGAAAGTGTGTGACACTATTTAATGCTGAAAAATTAAACAAAGGCTAATGGATAGAACGATTGATATACCGAGAGACCACTGGTAAATAATAAGAAAGGTTAATGGATAGAATGAGGGATATATCAGTAAACAGTCTGTGAGAAAGATTAAAGATTTTTTCCCAAAAAGCTTAATTCTCAAGAAACCGAAAGAATTGCTTAAAGCAATATTTTTACAAGAAGGCCATGTCATGATATTCTGACAATTGATGATCATCCCTACAAGTACTGATTACCCAAAACAGAAGTGGATAGAAACAGATAAGATTTGATCTATAATAAAAATTTGGGAATGAAGTTCCTTGAGGAAGAAGCCATGTGGTTTGTGTCTAATTCTGGACAAAAACATAAAACTGATATGGGAAATTTTTTTTTTTTTGCATCAACAAAAAGTTTGAAATAATAAATCTTTTAATTAACAGTCTTGGAATTAAGCCACGCCAAGCAGTCAAGAGCCATTGGTTGCGGAGTAGCCAAGATAGCAGGTGCATATGAGACACTGAGGAAGGTGGAGGAGCTACACACACCTGTTGGGAAATGTTAGTGAGAGATGCTAATAAGAGAGGTGGATCAATGCCTTTGACTGCTACCCATGAAAAGGTGGATCTCCCAAATTGGGAATTAATTAATTTTCAGAATCCAGACAACTGAAAGGGTTTCTTTGGAAAGATAAGGAAAATACTGAAGTCCCCAACTGCAACATGCCCTCACACCAGTTTTGGGTGAATGCCAATAAATACGAAAGAGTCGAAGCGACAAACAGAATTGTTCTAGACGCCAGACAAGAACAACCTCACATGACTGTCTAAAGAAAACCTCCAACATCAGCTCTGTGCAAAATTTTACCAAGCCAGCCAAAGTGTCACATCTAACTTAGAAGCAGATTGGGTTGATAACTGTCCACATGTGAACTGCTAGATTTTAACAACGAAACTAACCAAAGTATTGTACAAAGGAACATACATGAAAACGTTTATTTTTTTATTCAAGTTATTGCTTTTCTTACGTCTTCATTCCACTTGGACCAGCCCGATACAAAGATAACCAACAACGATTTGCTGGCCTTACGATCAAAACTAAATACAATGTGGGAGAAGGCAAGGCCTGGATCAAAGTGATCAATTCATTGATCAGTTATGGGTGTTGGACACTGGGACAAGCAGTGAGGGATTTCAAGACAGCAATTGGTTGCCATGGACCAGGATGGAATCGGATGGTGACAGTTCACCAATTTTATTTGCTATTACAATGCAAGATATTTAAAGACAATGGTGAGAAAAAGAAAAACAAAAAAGGCAAGTAGGAAGTTGAATGATGTCAGCCTGGCTGTGCATCAGACACCAGAAAAATTTAAAGTTAAACATCCCTGCATATTCAGCACGTATCTCAATGTATTATTATAATCAATGTTTGTTATAGTTTGTTCCCCTCCTCCATATATATATATATATACATACATACATACATACATACATACATACATACATACATATGCATGGATGCATGTTGCATTAAAAATGACAGACAAGGAACTGCGATTAGGCTTTGTATTTTTCTTGTGTTCAAACAAGTGTCTTCTTTTTTGGGCACAAAATGTGTAGAAACTGTCCAAATGTCCCCTATAATTCTGACTGCTTTCAGCTATACTTTTAGCCATTATCAAGGATGATTTCTTTTCAATCGAGTGTGTGCACTGTGTGTATATTTTTTAGTGTTATAGAGATAATTTATTTACCGAACACAGCACATTGTGGCCGTGTTCGTAGGTAATATTATTAAGTGTTGGCTTTTTCTTTTTTATTATTAATGCTTCCATTATTTTAAATCTTTTTTTACAAGTGGATAAGGCTATTATGTTTGTATTTTCTACTAGAATGTTTTGGATGGGGTCTGGTAAGTTTTTGTGTGTGTTTAAATGGATTTTAATAGAGCTGTAAGGTAAGGCGTCTGGATAGGCATGTAGTCATGTGACCAATGTAATTATATATGAATTCAGTTTGGTCAGGAACACAGTTCCTTAAAGTGCATTTGAACTCATAGATAATGTTCATTCATTGTAATTTTAACTTTGCTGGTGTGCTGTTATTTTTAAGGTTAACTGTTAGAAATTTTTTGTAGTAGATAATTTGTTTTGTTCAGCTCAATTGGAGTAGTGTTTTTTTTATACTATTTCTAAGTGAAGATTCGTCTTGTTTGTAGTTAATGTGTATTTGGTTTTTGTAGAAAATATGTTATTTTTGACTGTATGTTATTTACTTTGGGGAGAAATAGTCTAATTTGGTGGTCTATAAGGTAATTAGGGAAGCCATTGTTAATTAGTGTCCGTTTTACATTGAGTTCTTTAAGGAAGAGTAGTCAAGAGTATGAATTCTATGAAATTTAGGAAGTTTTTTTATCACTACTATTTTGTACTTGAGTGGGCGTTCACTTTTAAAGTTAAGGTGACAATAGTTTCTGCTAGTGGGTTTTTTATATAATGTGGTGATAAAAGTGTTGTTACTGTAATTTTTAATGAAACATAAATAAAGGATTGCTGACTAAATACACAATATGATACCAATACATAAAAACATATAGTCTTTTCAAGAAACAAAACATGTTACATAATTTTGTCATTCAATTACCAACCATTAATCTGATGTATACAGTTTTTATATTATATTCTCATTGTATTTTATGCAAAATATAAATAAATAAAAAAAAACATTGTTTACTTACGCTTTACTTAAAACACAGGCTACTGCAACGTTGAGTATAGGGAAGACATAAATAATGAAACGCATCTCCTTGTGAGGTAAAAGGGAGTAAATAAAAATGTAAACTATAGCAGGAATAATCAGAATGCGTGTCAATGGTGTGTTGCTCAAACCAACAGGAACAAGAACAGTGCTGAAGCTTAGAACACGAGGAATGGCAGAATAAAAATACCAAAAAAATGGCATCGTCTGCAACAAGTTCAGGAAAAATAAACACAAAGAACAAAAATGGGCTTTTAAACATAATTTTTTCTTTTAGTGAATTTCATCAAATATTTGTCAGGTTAAATAGATGGTAACTGATTTTTTTCTTATTATAATTCTCTTTAATTTCAGTGGTTCCCAAACCTTTTTTCTTTGGGCTGCATTTTCAGAATTAAAATATGCTCGCCCCTCAAATTTTATGTGATAAAAAGTACATTTAAAATTAAAAAACAGGGAGAGGGTTAAAGGAAGATAACTGCAGATTCAAAGTCAGAATATTATCATTGATAACTCTCTCCTCTATTTTGAAGACCCTAATTACTATATTCTTAATACTTGATATAATGCAAAAATATCACAAAAATAAAATCGGTCAATAATTATTTATAACTATTTAGACTGGGATTCATGCATGCAATTACAAGTAATCAATAATACTTTAAATTTTGAAATCATATTTATTTTTAGCATGCAAATTTTTTTGAAACTGTTTCGAAATCTTTGATTGTTTTTCAATCATTCTGCCTCACCTGCTATTCTTTTCTGTCACATTTATGAAGTGTACTGCACTGTTTGGGAACCACTGATTTAAATAATCAATAAAAAATGTTTGAGAAAAAATAAGTTAATGCAAATAATAGTATTAGGAAAGTATGCTTTCCTATAGTAAAATCATTTGTAATGCATTTACATAATATAATAACTATTCTGTTAATAATTCTAGCATTATTTCCTGACCACTAAAAATCCAATACTTCCTGATTTTTGACACAGACAGACTGAATACTAAAATTGGCTCAAACAAATTTTAGATGCATTATTTGGACTATTGTCCTCATCTTTGTCCCCATATTTATTACGTTTCGGCCGTTGTATGCTCCGGCCTTCTTCAGGTGGTTGGAATGTCGAATGTCGCTCACTGGGGTAGACTGTTCTAGTTCCACGTGCCACGTTTAATGGATGTCAGTCATCAGTTATCTCCTGTTAATTTCCCTCTGAAAGTTCTCCACTGCCTTAACCGGGTACTGAACTTACACTCTTTGGGTCCTGTCACTGGATCTAACCAACGCCTTTATCGACTGTGCCATGTGTCCTTGACGAGGACAATAGTCCGAATAATGTAAATAATGTACATAATACCGCATCTCAGAAATATAGACAAATTTTGGATATAAAAACATTTTTAAAAATGCAAATTTTATTGCTTAAAATCATCAAATTTCACTTTTTCATTCATTCAAACCCTTATTAATAAGATTCATTACTCTGTACAAAGATCAACACACACAAAGAATGAGCTATTTCAAATTTTTTTTTGGTGGGGGTGCAAAATAAGTTTGAAATGCTAAACTTTCTAAATTATTCTATTTGATGTACCTGTTCACACATTCAATATGCTATGGGAATACTGGTATCTGCTTAATTCATGTATATGCTTTTACTATTTGCTATGTTACCATACTCTTAATTATTAGGGTAAATGAAAGTTTTGACAGAACTGTTTAATAACTTCTATATATCACAGGTTATATAAACATCAACAAGGTCCACCAAAATCAGTATAGTGACTTCAATTTAGGATGAAAGACATCAAATATATAATTGAACTACAAACTTTGTTTCAACTCAATTCATTTAAGTGATGTCTTGAATAAATGGGTTAATTAAACGTCAGCATTTTATGATAATAAAGGCTGTTGTAAATGCAGCCTAAAAGAAAAAGAAAAGCTTCAACGAGCTGGAGAAGGACCAGAGTAGGAAAACTCTCCCCCGCTGATTTTCAGCCTCATATCCTCTCCTTGTGGCAAATGTAGCCTAAGTCACCTGGTAGCAAAAGGAGATAACCTATGTTTTTTTTTGTTGTTATTAGATCCTACAATTCCAGATTTCCATGCACATTATATTTATATAATATTATTTTCTTTATTTATTGTTCAAATCTCTACAATATTTTGGTAGAAACTATCATTACTAATAATGATAAAAGTAAAATAAAAAAAAACTAAATACTACAAAAAAAAAAAAAAAAATTTAATTTCAAAATGACCAAAAATATTAATTCTCTATAAAAAAAATAAATTTTGGTAAAAAGTATTAAAATTTATTTTCCATTTCTTCACACTGTCTCAAAGAAGTTCTACATGAAAAGGATACACCCCATTGAGAACTTTTGTTCAGCACTGTGTTAAACCAAATAACTTCACCTTCTGGCCAAAGCCACCGATGCCAAAAGAATGAATCTACCAAAACAGTTGCCCCTGAAGAAGAAATAAAATTTCAAAGTAATAAATGACATTCAGGTTGTACAAATCCAGACAGTAAAGAGAAGACCATAATATTCCAGATTGGCATTTATTTCATAAAGTTCATTTTCTAAAGTTTAACTTAAATGATTCTATTCTGAATAAAATTTCAAAGATTTGATAAACTTGGAAAAGCTTTGATATATAGCAGTCACTGGCTTCAACATTAGCAATATTGGTTACCATGCCAGTGTTTATATTCCAGAATAGAGTGATAAGGAACATATATTTTACTCACTGTGATTTTACTTACCATCAACAATTGTTGCAACATAAGTAAGTAAAAAGTAGCAACTAAAGTACAGTTGAGTTCAAGGATATGTAAAATATTTTTTAGATTTAATATCTTTAAGGGTTCAAATGAGCAGTCAAGACTTCACAAAATCACAATCATTTTTTTTCATTTCAAGTTGTTAACTACATTGATTTTTTTCCTCTTTCACTAATACTTGGTTCAAGCAGACTTGTTGCCAAAATACTGCATTAAATCCCTATACCAATGCCCTAGATAAGCGATTTTCTCCCTTTGGACAGGACAAATTTATTGAGGTCTTAAGAAGCCTTTGAGAGTCACATGATGGCCCATTGGTAAGGATAGTCAGTTGCTACTTAGCTCACCATAACAGATGGCATGATTCCCATGCATCAGAATAGGAACCTATGACATATCAAAAGAGCTGTACCATGTCACTCTTGGCAATATTAAAAGTAAGACCTTTTATTTTCACCAATTCAGTTATTGTTTGCTTCTTTATTACATATTTTCATTTCTCTGTGTGGGAAAATTTCTGACACACACATATTAATATTAGATACATGCAAGAGAGAGAGATAAAAGCATGCAGGATATCCTAGAAATATATAAATAATGAATTTCTCCCTAAACATCAAATATTGGTGTTTTTCAAGTATGAAAAGAAGCTATCTAAAACAATTGTTATTCAATAAATGAATCTATAAATCACTTGCACATTGCTGAGGTAATTTTTATACATACAAGTTTCATTAAATGTCACAGAGCAGGATTTTGTATCCATAGATTGTAAAAGCTTCCTGAATTAGATTCTTAGATTTTAATAAAGTTCCTAAGAAATCCCAGCAGTTTTCTCTTCCATCCTCAAAATTAAAAAAAAAGGCTTTCACAGAAAATTTTAAAATTTCAGTGTTACATGTTAGAATCTGATAATTCTGATGGCTAATTGTGCCGTTTTCTTTTTAATAAAATATGTTAATGATACCTGGTATATTAATTTCAGGATTTTATCTTATTGTACATGTATACAGCGACCCTTAAAAATGTATTCCTCATTAAATTCACACTAAAATATTGTCACTATTAAAAAATATCAATATAAATAAGAATTAGCATTGAATACTGAAAATGCAGAAAGAGAATAGACTTACCTAAGATGACAATTGCTGCAGGAATGGCTATACGAATGAATTTGGTAATGCAAAGTTTTTGATTGAATATCGCAATCAGGAGATACAGCCCAAGAAGAATGCCAAGTTCAAAGCGAAAGACAAGTGCGGCAATCCCAGAAAACCATATAAACTGGACATGCTTTCTTTTTAACCAAGCCGAGAGAGCAAGGAAAACTGCAATTTCAAGAGGTGATAACAATGAAAGAGATAAAACAGAAAAACCTATTCTGTCAATGACAATCTAATGACACGTGGTTTTCTTCTTTAACTGATTAAACAGAGGCGATAACCAGGTTTTTAATTATAAACTTTTAGTAGAGAGCAAACCAGTAACCAGGAAGTATAAGCAAAGAAATCTTGTAACTGAAGAAAATATGTCGGGTTTCAGTAGACAAATTATTGTTTTCATAATAAAATTGATATTAACCAATTGAGGTTGGTAAAATTTTCCGGATATAATAAATATATGCCATATGAAATTCAACTTATAACATCTCTTTACAAGAGATATTTATTATAACTTATTTGGGATGTGTGATATTTTATTATGTCACTTTAATTGAGAATATTCATATGATCTCTTTGTAGTAAAACCTAAGGAAAATGATGTACTAATCCAACTCTTCTGGTGGCTGTTCTCATGATTACTTGTCCATTATCTTATAATTTTGAATAAATATTATTTGTTCTTGAGCACTCTTTTAAGAATAGTGTTTTTCGTTATCGGAATTTTATTCCATTAGTACCAACCCTGTACTTAGGTGTGCGTGTACATATATAGGGTGACCCCAAAAAACGGAAATTTTTGAAGTGCATATTGCAAGACAGTGACCTTGAGCAAGTAAACATTTCGCCATTTTAGTAACAAGAATAAAATTCACAGTATCCCAGCTGAGATGTTGCATCAGTAAATAGGGGTCTCAACAGCAGATTTCAAGAATGCATTCGTACAGGAGGACGCCATCTACAGGACATAATTTTTTAAAAATGAAAATTCCATCATTGTTTCTTAAATGGCATGTTTTAAGGTTTCAATTACTATGAATTAAATATTTTTCTTCCATCACTCTTGGTTTTATTGGATTGTTAAAAAGTTCCCGTTTTTTGGGGTCACCCTATATATATATATATATATATATATATATATATATATATATATAGTATATATATAAGGAAAAATATGAAAAAAACAAAATCCGAATATGCAAGTTTACTGTTTTAATGTTTCAATGTCGATGTCAGACGTTTCGGTCTAGCAGACCTTCTTCAGGACATAGTTATTAAAACATAATTAAACGATATTCAAGTCAACATAAAAAGACGATAGACATAAGAATAATCAAAACAAAATAACTGAATTTTAAGATCAGCGTTCCGTTTTGCAATGCGATCAGGTCGGCGTCACGTGGGCGATGTTGTGAAAACGTATTCATAAAATTAGAGTTTATTATAAAAGAAAGAATTTTACTTGAATGTGATCACACACACACACAGGGTGCAATGGGTAAATGGTTGGCATTTTATATTTTTTGTTTCATGCAATCATATTGTTTGCTTTTGCTTTTCTTGACTGCACAGAATAGTAGGGTCAGTTGGGCACCATCTGTGAGCAAAAAAGAGCACCATGATGCAATTCACTCAGCCAGAAATTTGGAAACAGGATGCTGTACTTCTTGGCATTTGCGCCAGAGGCTCCAATATAAACAATGGAGTGTGCTTGGTTGTCAATCTGAGAGCAGGGTAGAGGATTTGGAAAGAATTGGATGTGTTTCTAATGGAGATTACAAAAGCATGGCAGCTCAAAAAACTCACCCTGATCGTTCTGATAAGAACTCCCAAATTTGTTGGTGAGGGCCTCAGACTCAACAAGGAGGCCTACATGAAGTGCCTCGAAGAGGTAGTGCTGCCCTGGGTCAAGAGGGTGGCTGCTGGAAGACCCTGCCTGGCAACATGACTCTTCACCATGCCACACAAGCAGGAGAACCCAGTCATGGCTGTCAGACAATTTTTGCAGCCACACCACCCCTTACATCTGGCCACCCAACTACCCGGCCTGCAACCACCTTGATTATTATGTGTGGGGCACAGTTGATCGAGAAACCAACAAAACTCTTTGTAAGACCAAAGATGAACAGAAGTCAAGGCTTATGGCAGTATCCACCAACTTAAACAAGGAGACCATCCAGAAGAGTTGCAGGAGATTCTAAAGTCATCTGGAGGCCGTGGTTGAAGCCAATGCCAATTTTATTGAATAAATTTATTCTTCAGTATTTCAAGATATCTGTGTAATTTTGGTAAATATATGTTGAAATGAGATGTCAGTGTTATTTTCATTTTTGCATAATTTAGATGACAATTTATCCATCGCATGTTTTATTAAAAACACACACATCTGGTCTGTTTTAATCACTTTTTAGTGATTCACTCTTGTTTTTTAGCAAAAAGGTGAGGAATATTTTGTTCCAGTTAGTAAATTTTGTCTGTACATGTTCCTGGGTATAAACTACATGTGCGTCCTGGGTAAGATAATAAACTACTTCCAACAGCAAGGCCTCTGATCAGGAGGTTTTGAGGAGCGTGGAACCACCTCTTAATTGCTGGTGTTCCCAAGTCCACTCTGACCCGGGTTGGTAGGACCTGTTAGGGTCCCAGCTATGGGCAAATAGTTAACCCCCAAACTGGGGTCAAAATGCTATGAAAGTGTAAAAATAGGTTTTAATAACAGAAATACTTCATAAAAATTATTACCAGCAATATACTTTTGAAGGAAAAATATTATCAGAAATAGATTTTTGACAAAAACAAAATATTACCAGCAAAATAAATTGTCGGCATTAAATAACCCATTGATGTTGATATGCTGTAAAACAAACCAAACATGTTCAATTGCTTTCAATCATTATTGATCTTTTTCAAAAATTGAATAGATTTTGCTTTTGAAACTCAAGAAAACTTTGCCATTCATATAATGTAAAAGTCTATATAAGGGAGAGGATTTCTACAAATAGCCTTCAATTAAGTTGTGCCAGCTTTTTATACTGTTGAAAGAAGCATATATTGAATGCTTGGAAAGAAAAACAGAAGAATCAAAAAAAGAAAAAAAAACTTACCCAATCCAAGTGCCATGATGTTCGGTAATGGTCTAGTCATGTAAAACATGAAATGAAACTGCGAGATGATAACTGGAATCAACCAGAAGCTAACGTTTGGTCCAAACCAAAGAGAGACGGCAGTTCGGAATTTGCGGAATGACCACAGAACATAAAGACCAAGGCAGTAACGAACTTTCAATTTGCAAGAAAAACAAAAAAAAAACATTTAGTTTACTGAATACCTTAACATAAGTATCTTAGTTGTTTATAAATCTGAATTAGTCGAGTCTATTGCATTACCGTATTTATTACTAATTTGTGCTGCTTCTTATTCTACAGAATTTCCTTTTTAAATGATGATAACATTTCACGTAGGTTAAAACGTGTTGCTTTCTTAAACCACCATATTCAATATGTCAGAGAGTAATCAGGTGAAAAGGAATTGTCATTAGATATTGATTAATTTGAACTATTATCCTTATCTTGGTTGTTAAACACAATGTTTCATTTATGTACCATCCGACCATCTTCAGGTATCCAAGTTTGGCAGATATTTTGTATTATACAATTTTTGTGTCCCTATGATATAATATCTTGCTTCTTCCTTTTGAATATAGATTTCACTACCTGATCAAGGTAATCAAAAATGAACACCTGAAGAGGACTAGAAAATAATTGATTGAAACATAAGAACAATAGTTCAAATAAATGTATAATCACAGTTTCACATCTTAAAAAGAAAATATTATCAGAGCAGTACAAACATAGTGAATGTTAAACCTTCAAACCTCAGATTGAAAGGTCACCAAAAATAATGCTACCTGATGTCCTTGATGGTGATGACCTTATGGATATAAATGTCACTTAAATAAGTGTTGCTGGCACCAAGTAATCATGAGTTCAGTCACTAGTTTATGTAGTAAAATCTATACATTGATTCAGCATGATACAATGTCAGAGAGATAAAATAACACAAAAATCAATTCTGGAAAGCCTGAACACAAAAACTGATTTGCTAGCCTACACAACACCAGCAGCCATCTTTACCACCATAGTTTCAAAACTGTTCACCAGATGTCAGTGATGGTTACCATCATATGTAATACCACAAAGCATTTGCAGGAGATTTTTCTTTCAGTTCAGGGAAACCAATGTCTGTTTATATCTAATTTCTAAATTGATATCTTAAATGATAACACAGGCATATTAAGAGCTATCTTGTATTAGCTTTATCAGCCAAAATAAACATCTGAAAATGTCTGGAACAGGTGGGGAAGCCAAAACATTGTATTTATAATAGCATCTATAAAAACCAAGATTAGTTCAATGTATCACACACGGGATAACATTAAATATTAATTTTCTCATGGCTAATCTAAAATAAATCATGGTCTGAGGTTCAAAAGTAGTAAAGTTGGATAGGATCACTTCAATTTTAATAGCTGCGATAGTTACAACAAAAATTAACAAACTTTTATTCTGAAAATCAGTTTTGATTTTGTCCCAAATTAGTAGCAAACTCAGATTACTTATATGAAATTTTTCTTTTTTTTTTTTTTTTACACTTTTCTACACTGCTGTCTAAAACCAGATACCCAAATCATAATTTGGTGTGGAAAATAACAATTAGCAAATTTAACTAATATCAAAATGTTGGGAAAATTTTAAGTGGAAAGGAAAAACTTACCAATATATTGCAGGAAAAGTTTGTTGATTTTTAGGAGATTAGCCAGATAGGCAAAAGGTGCAGCCATAGCAGATATGACAAGCGGCCCAAGGAAAGTGCGAGGAACAACTCCAGGAAATTCCAAATGATCATACTGGGTTAGAGATTGCAGAAGAGAAATCTTAATCATAAATATTAAAAAAAAAAAAATTTCAAATATTTCTTTACACTATTCTTAAGCTTTTACTGATTACCAATCAATTTCTTAATGTATGATAATCTCATGATTGTTAAAATAAGATTAATCTTTAAACAAGGAGGTAAAAAAAGTATCTAGAGTATCATTACTTTTCACAAAGTTTCATCAGCTTCTAGTGATACTACAAGGCTTTTTTTCATTCATCCCAATATTTATGATGACTCTGGCAAAGAAAACAGCAACTTCACATTAGGATAGCAATTTGAATTTTCAAAGCCTTCCAAAAGGTATATTTTCTTGATTTGTTGAACTTAATTGAATCCTAAAATGATAGGTAGAAAAACTATGGCAATTTCTATATTGTCCTTATGTAGATACTTCCAGATTTGTGATACTCAAGGTTTAAAATTAATTTTTAAAAATGAAAAATCTTTCTTGAAGCTTTTATTTTAGTTTTAATTTCAAGTTAATAAATTTAATTTAATATTTCCAATAAGCAAAATACTTTGCTGTATTGCAAAACTAATTTAAATTCAGATTTTGTTTTGAAATTCATAACATCACTGATTTTAGTACCATTTTTAGCCATCTGTCATCACAATGTAATACTCTATATTAAAAAAATAAAATATACTTTTCTGAAACTTTATTTGAGGAAGATTAGCTGATTTAAAGTTTAATTAATCTGATTTGAAAAAGTATTACTTTAAAATATCACAGAAATGCATTTTTTAACATGGTGGTAGCTGTTTATTTTAGGTGTTGACAGCTTGAATGACAGACACAAGTTTATCTAATTTTTTTCTACAGTGAATATATCTGCAAAATTTATTTGAAGAATGTAATGTGAACACCTTTTTTATAT
Organism: Acanthosepion esculentum; assembly: GCA_964036315.1. NCBI lineage: Eukaryota > Metazoa > Mollusca > Cephalopoda > Sepiida > Sepiidae > Acanthosepion > Acanthosepion esculentum. Next base: position 23,340,792 of record OZ038501.1, on the reverse strand, counting down.
AATTTTTAACTACCCAGTAATCTAAAATATTTAGCAAAATATTTTCTATCATCTATCATTTTATTGAATTTTAGGTAATTTGGCTTTAAATTTACTATAGTTATCACTATTTATTTTCTAATAATGTTGTTTATTGACATCCATATTTACAAAAATTTACATTTATACACACAAAAAATTTCAAAATTCTTTTTAAATATTGATGCTTGATGAATTGTAGTAAGCTTTTCTATTTATGATTAGTAAAGATAATTTTTACTTAATAACAATATCACCTGACACTAGGTAATGCAGAAATTTAAAAGATCTACTATTCTAATTTTTAAAAAATTAAAATAATTCTTGTAACAATTATTCATTGAAAAAATTTTTTTATTAACACAATAGTGTCCATAATATATCTTATTCATAAAAGCAATTAAAAGATTTTCTAATTAAATAAAGTCAGTTTTATTGAATTTTTATTTTATGATTCAGAGTATATTTTTAGTAACTGGTCTTCCTATTTTACAAAAAAAAAAAAAACAACTGATGATTTAAGTTCTCCAAGGAGTTCTGCTTTTAACTAATATAAACATTAAGTGGCATAAAATTTAATTTTTCAAAATTTCATGAAATAAGTGGGGAGGGGAGGGTTTACAGATGTAGAAAAAAAAAAATGAAAATTATTTTTACTAAGATTTTCTAAAACATTTCTAAATTTCATTTGTGAATAAATCCTGAAAGTTTCATTAAAATCTGACAATTATTTGATTTTTTCCAAATCTTTGTGTTTTTCACCACAAAAAAGACTAAAATCTACTAATCTTTGACTACCACACAGACACAAAAACAAAAAAAAAGATTTTTAACCAAAATTTTGAACATCCTAAAAAGGATGAAAAAACATAATTTAATAATGAAAATATCCCTTGGTCTTTCCTCTTAATAATAACAAAGATTTTGATGATAAAACTTTGTTTTAATTAAATTTGGGACATTTTTTTCATCATTATATGCTAATTTTTTTTAGCAAATCAGTGTAGGTACCTATCCTTATGTAATAAGAAGCTCCATCCAGCAAGACAGGGAAAAAAATTGTTAAGGCTGTGCATCGTCCAATGTCTGGTCATAGTTCAAGAAAGGAGTAAGAAAAACTCCTTTATCCGTATTGTATCTGAAAGTTATCCACCCCTCTTTGGAATACCACCTTCCAAAATTTCTGATATGAGTGATGCCATGTGAGATATCCTCTATTATCCCAAGAATGAGGATTATGCAAAGTGTAGTTGTCAAAGTTTTATCATCAAAAAATGTTCAATTGTGTAGCTTTTGCAGAATTTTTTTTTTTTAAGTAAAATTGAGTTCCATTATCAGATACCACACTGTCAGGAATTCCAAACATTGCAAAATGTTTGTGCAAGAATTTAGTCATTATTCTGGTAGTCGGTTATTTACACTTTATAATTCACTAATCCAAGAAATGATTGTAGAGTTACCAAATTTGTCGGAGGAGTTATGTCTTTAATAGCACTTGCTTGAGTAGAATCTGGTCTTCCTTTTTCATTGATTATCTGACCTAAATATTTAATCTTGTCCAGAAAGAATTGACATTTCTGTTCACTGATTTTGAAACCATAATTATGTAGTCTCAAAAGTACTTCCTGAATAAGTTTGACGTGCTGTATTTTTGTAGCACTCTTAGTAAGTATATCATCTATGTAACAACAACATCTAGTCTAGCTAACATCACATCCATTATTTGCTGGGAAATACCTGAGGCTACTTTTATACCAAAGAGTAATCTTTTTAACTTGTAGAGTTTTTTTTGTTTTTTTTTTATGCGTATTATCAGTCAAAAACTTCTGGCATTCCTCATAAACTTCGATTCAAAGACATGCCTCAGACAAGTCAAATTAAAAAAAAAAAAATTACCATCATTTAATTTGGCAAATATATCCTCTGGAGTTGGTAGGGGATATGCATGTGGTAGGAGAGGCAGTCATTCAATCCAGTTGAAAAATCTGCACATAAACGAATCATATTATTTTTCTTTCTAATATAAACTGCTGACATGGCCCATTTTAAATAATCTATTTTTTTTAATAACTCCGCAGTTTTCTCACCTATCCAGTTCAGCATTAATAGACTAACGCAGCAAAAGGCATACTTCTTTTAAGATTAAACACTAGTACCACATTTTCTTTTAATTTAGAAAATGCCTTTGACTTTGAACATTTTCCCAGCTCCTCTGAGAAAATATTTGTGAATTTATTTTTTAGTCTACTAGTTTCTTTAGCTGTAAAGAAAAATAAAAAGCTAAATTGCAGTCCCTTGTCATTTGTTTTAACGAAGCATGCATAAAAGAGGGATTGTTGCCCAAATACACAACATATCACTTTATCCAGCACTCACTATACAAACCTCTCATTTGCAGCACACAGGTACATAAAAATATTAAAAAAAAAAGAACAGGTGAAATTTCTTAAAGAAATTCAAAGAGTGAATGAATAAGAAGCAAAACATGGCCGCCTTAAATACCTCTGATATGTTCAGTTGATGGTAAAGAATATCATGCATTGCCTGCATGTTAAAACTTTCCTCCACTTTTGTGTAGGGGCAGACAATTAGGTGAATTGTCATTACAGCCAACATTAAGTATTCCATCATCATCTTGCTATCAGGACTTGACTGGAAAAAATATAGAAATCAAATAAAAATGCTGTTTAGAAGAAAATATCTTGGTGAATTGGTACTTTGACCGAGCATTTTCATAAAATAAACAAATCTATTTAAACGTTCATAAAAATATAATATGCATGTTAAATTTAAACTGTCGTCTAGAAGTAGAAAAACGTACCGAGAATTAATCTTAAGCTGAAATATTTTATTACCCTTCAAATAAACTATTTGTTAATAAATGTCAGAAATTGTATTCATCTGCCAAAGAGAGAGACTTTGATTTCAGATTCTTAATACAGAGCAACCTCAGTTATCGAACATCTCTCATGTCAAATCAGTTTTCAAACAAAATTTTGGTTCTCAAACAACATTGCCAAACCAAGTTAATACAAATGGAATCATTTCTTAGTTGACCTCTGTGTTGTATACACTCACGTGTTGTACTCTGTGCTTTTCTTTTCCAATTTTATTGTGCTATGACTTTTTTTTTTTTTTTTCTCTTCATTAGTCCTTAGTCATGGCTCTGAAGAAAGCCAGCAGTGATACTGGTAAAGGGAAAAGAAAAGTTAAGAGAAAAACAACTGTTGATGATATTGTCTCTTCCGACTCAGTACAGATGGCAAAATCAATGATCTATACTATTATAAATAAAAAGACAATCATGTCTTTCCTTTGCCTTTCCAAACAATAACATCTCTTTCCTTCCGCCATCAATTCTCCTACTTACAGGTACAGTAAAATTGAAGTGTTTGTCTATATTTTATCTGTTTAGTATTTATTTTTTTCTTAGATTTAATGATTTCCATTAGCTTTGTGTTTAAACTTGTGCAGAAAGTACTGTTGTTAAGGATTAAATAAGCAATCATCTTCGGATCAGGAATGGATTAATCCATTTTACATTGGTTCCTATTGGAAAAATAATTTCGGTTACAAACGGGCTTCAGGAACAAATTAAATTTGTGAACCAAGGTTCCACCATATATATTTATGTGTAACACAAAGCATATGCATCAAAAAATTCAAATGATTATATAAATTTTTATACTTCCCATCAGTCAGTTCACATTAAAAAAACCAAAAAAAAAAACCCTCATTAATGCAGCAGAAATTCAGTTTTTTCAAGACTACCACACCTACTATGTTATTAAGGACTAAGGTAAATTGTAGAAATAATAAAGCTGAAAATCACACCTTAGTTTATCTTAAATTGTTTTACCTAGGCTCAGATTTATTCTATAAATGGGTAAAAAATGTAGTCCAACTTCTGAGACAACAGAAATATGTAAAACAAAAATATATAATTAAAATAAAAATGCTAATTGCTAAATCCTTTGAATGGATGAAATGAATTAGATTTCATTTTATTGTCGATGATTGAGTCTTCTGAGAAAATGGTCTAAAATTTTTGATTATTTTTTTTTTAATAATTTCATGAAGCAAGGCAATAAATCTGCTATGACACAAGGATTTACTGAGTATAAAAGAAAAACATTATTAAGGAACGAGAATTAAAAGAACAGGAATTAAGAAGACAGTAGATAATGATTGACAATGCATTTAAATTTTTGAAGATCAAACTTGACTGGAAAGCAAGAAGCCAGTTCCACAAGTAAGAAAAGAAACTGTTAGCATAGAATTTATGATTACATCTATTTCAATTGTAAAATGCCGAGATCTTGCCACCAACCTAGTATTGCACTTAAATTCAAAAAGTCTAGGTATCATAGAGGAAAGTTCATCAGAACAATTACCATGAAAATATTTGTAGAAAAGGCATAGTAAAGCTACATTAGGGGTGGAAAACTGACTGGAGCCGAGATGCCAAGACAAGACTAATGACATTGCAGATTCTTATTTGGATTTTATCAAGGATTTCTAAATATATAGCAGGGGCACCAGGTCATATGTGACAGTATTCAAGGCCTGGATAAATGGTAGATAGTGCTATGAGTCACTCCCCTGGCGGTTAGGATCAGCCATGCTAATATAGAAGACAGAATGTGTTTTCTCAGACAATTCACAGAGAGCAGTTTCATTTTGGGGGTGTTAAAATTAATAAGACATTCATTGCCTTAGTTAACAACAAAATATAGGTCATTTTTTAGATTTGCTGCCAATTTCACCTTATCAGACAAGAATAAATAGTTTGTTTTATTGGTTAGAGAAGATAAATTCAATTTGTTTATAGAAAAAAAAAGTGTGCTTAGAATATGAGTCTAGGTAAAGTGTTCTGAAGGAATTAATCCAACATTTGGTATGTGAAAAATGGAAGATACACAACTTGAGTAGCCTAAAATAGCCAAGATATCATTCACATGACCTGACAAGCTAACAAATTTAAGATCATGTCTTGTCTGAAGATGCTATGAATTCCTTCAGTTTAATTTAACAGTTGAAGAATAGATCACCTAAAAGAATTTTAAAAAATATGTAATAAAAATATTTCATTTCAGAACCTCTACTGAATGATATATATATATTATATATATACACACACACATTATACATAGTTTATTAATATTCAAGGGAAGTAACTCGTATAAGAATTCAGATTTTCCAAGCAAAGTGGTCTTGAATGTTTTGGACAGCTATAGTTTCCTATCGGTTATAAAACTCAATGTGTAATTCTTTATAAATCTCAAACACGCAATTTTAAAAGAATAACAGTTTAAAGAAAAAAAAATAGTTTTTTTTATTATTATTAAATTTATTAGTAAAATGAATTTTTCTAGCATTTTAAAAATTATTGTAAAAGATTTTTTGGATAGATATAAGAAAAAGAAAACAAACAGATTCGGTCACACAAAATGACAAAATATTTAATACTTACTTCAAAATGTGATTAAAAAGAAAGTGTCACTGTTCACACATGTCACAAGTTGCTTGTTTACACAAGATTTTCTTTTACTACAAGTTTTAATAAATTAAAAATCTTAAGCCAACAAGCAATATTTTAGTAAAAGAATCCTTTTTAAAATTTTCATGATAAAAATAAAGAAAAAAGTGATTTAGTGTTGAGAACATTTAGTTTTTTTCAGCAATTACAAATAAAATATTCAGACTTGCAAAATTTATTGGATGTGTCACTAAATTACTAAAAGAAAGTAACTTATTAAACCATTAAACACTGAACAAAACTAAATGTAGCTTAGTGTGGCACAAGGATACAAGTGTTGAGCACTAGAGGATCCAACTATGAAATGGTTTTTGAGATTAGCTCGCAGCATATTAGATATTTCAAATGAAAGCTTAACTTTTAATCCATATTTACTTAGTAACTCATCTGATGGTAGCTCAGATCCTGACAATTGGTAGCAATTAGTAACATTAAAAAGCTAGTGTAATTTCATCATTATCGACTACCACATAAATGTCGATTTTTCCTTAATATTGGATTACCTTAAAACTTGTACAAAATATTATCCTTTGTTAGAAGTCTTAAAAAATTAACACAGCTGAAATTTTTAGACTATGTCCTTAATTTAAAAAATTAGAGATTTTACGATCATTAAAAATCGAAGTAGAAATATCCCATTATGGTGATTGATGAACAGACTAACTGATGTGTTGAGACAATATGACTCCAGCTGTTTATATAGAAAATACATTTGCTAGGATTCCATAATTTATACTTAAGAAGCAAGTAGCAGGACATTCAACCACCTAAAATGTACAATCATATATAGATTTATATTCTAAGAAATGCTTAATTTCTCCTTTTTTTCTCTCCAAGAAATAAAGCTATTTTCTTTACAAAAAAAAAGAAAGAAAAAATTCAATATATGTTTTTAATAATTAAGCAAAAGAAATAAAGAATAAATCAAAATGATATAAATAAAATAAATATATCAAATCATTTCAACAATCACTGGACTATCTTTTTTCCCTAACTTAGTGTAAAATAGAGTAGAATATAACTACTGCAATTAAAAGTATACACTATCATATATATATAAATATATATATATAAAAGTATATACTATCATATATATATAAAAGTATATACTATCATATATATAAACATTAAAAATATATATATATATATAAAGTATATACTATCATATCAAACATGACTAGGCATCAAACATTTTGTTAATGAATGGTGAAAAGTAAACAAAATCATGTTCAAATTTTTAAATAATTTCAAATTTATACAAGAAATAAATAATGTTCTCTATTAATGATTTAGCTTTAATTAAAAAAAATTAATTATAATCTGAAAATTAATTTTTTTAAATATTTTTGATGGAGCCAAAACTTAATTAGACAAGGATTAATACATAAACCTCTGGTGATTATTAAATCTTTTCGGGAGTGTCCATTACTTAGAATAAGGATTTGTCAGAGACAATAACATAATTCTTAACTATTCCATTAAAGGCTTTTAAACTATACATGAATTCTAATCACTTTCACTGTCTTGGATATGACAATAAACTACATCCAACAGCAAGGCCTCTGATCAGGAGGTTTTGAAGAGCGTGGAACCACCTCTTAATTGCTGATGTTCCCAGGTCCACCCTGACCGGGTTTGGTAGCACCTGTTGGGGTCCCAGCTACGCGCAAATAGTTAACTCCCAAACTGGGGTCAAAACGCTATGGTAGTGTAAAAAATTATTTCCAGCAATAAATGTTTAAAGAAAAATTATTACCAGCAATACTTTTTTGGAAAAAATATTTTCAGCAATACATTTAAAAAAAAGAAAAATTACCAGCTATACATTTTTGAAAAAAGAAATATTGCCAGCAATATATTTTTGGAAAAAATATTACCAGAAATAATTTTTGAAAAAAAAAAAAAATATTACCAGAAATAATTTTTGAAAAAAAAAAAAAATATTACCAGAAATAATTTTTTAATAAAAAAAAATATTACCAGAAATAATTTTTGAAAAAAAAAAAATATTACCAGAAATAATTTTTGAAAAAAAAAATATTACCAGAAATAATTTTTGAAAAAAAAAAAATATTACCAGAAATAATTTTTGAAAAAAAAAAAAATATTACCAGCAATATAAATCTTGTCGGCATTAAATAACCCATTGAGATTAATATGCTGTAAAACAAAACAAACTATTCGCTTTCAAGGACTAACTTGTTAAGTCTATATTCTCAAAGTTATTTTCAAGAAAAAATTCAATTTCAAGATATTCAAGCGAGCAAAAATTACAATTGCAACAAAACTCTTATATCGTAAAATTATATCAGTGATAAGAGACCAACTTAGCTGATGATATTTATGAAGGGGAAATTTATTAAAGATATTACAATTTGGAAGTTTATTCAGACCAATACTTATTTTCCAGATTTCAGTATCAGCCGTTCTTCAGCTGAATTTTCCATCTATTCTTGAAGAAGATGGAGTACCTATTTTCAAATTACGTCTTCAGTATTTTTTCCCATTTTTAAACAGCTTAACAAATATATCTAAAACAAATTCTAAATTTTTCAGATTCATTTTTTTTTTTAAATTAAGTCTTACATGCAGGCACTGGAGCTTGGGAAATGAGTTGGGCTGAGAACATTTCTACATCCTCTCATAAATGTTGCTTCAATACATTATCAATCAACAATCAAAATTGTCCTGAAAACACTATATGGAATGATGACCACATTACAATAACAATTTCCACCAAATAGGTGACATCCAGAGCTAAGGAGTTTTACTCTTATTTTTAAATGAAAGTAACATTTTTTTATGTGAATAAAATTCTATCAAAGTATTTACATACACAGCTTTGGATTAAAGTTCAATGTTTTCATACAGATATTAAACATACGATATTAATTATCTGATAGCTTTGAAGCAAGAAAATAAAAAGCCTTTGTCAATGCACACACACAAAAAAACTAAATTACAACATGCAAGTACTATTGAGACTTGCTTCTGGCCAAAATTGTTATTTCTGATTTTATAAAATGTTTTAACAATCAAATCCATCAACTGATCAATAATGATGACTAATTGATTAGTATGGATGATTATAAGATCAGCCAGTAATCAATAGATAACTATCATTGAAATATCAATGATCGATTTAACCTTTGGCACTCAGCATTATTAATATTACTTCCCTTTCCACTGAATTCTTTTTCAAGGCCTCTCAATTGAAGTAACCCTATTGTTAATTTCCCTCAAATGTGTTTTCTGTTGCCATAGCAGGATATGACAACACAACTATGAAATTCAAACAAATTCAAGCATTAGAGTCACATTCAGTGGGAGGATAAACTTTTTGCACAGAAAATGAACAATCACATAGAGAGTGATAAAGATCAATAATGGCCACCATCCATTGAGTCAGTCATGAAGAGCCATCAACCAATGAGAAAACATCTTTAAGTAATTTATGGTTTGTTGTCAGATTTAGAATTCAACAGAATAAAATTTAAAGTTGTTTCTTATTTCTGCCATTTTACAACATCATCAGAAATGAAAGTCAATTTTTGATCAAAAGTGAGTCTAAGAGAATAGTTTTAGTAATAATAGAAAAAGAGAAATCATGACTAACAAAAACATTTTTCATAAGAGGATTTTTTAAAAAATGATAATCTTTATTAGATACATAAAAAAAAATGAATATCTAGTGATGTCATTGGTTATTATATACAAAGATTGACATCATACATCCTAGAGATCAACTCTATGTACATGACCATGCAGAAAATGATATATGAGGCAATAAAAAAGGTGCTGCTATATACAAGGGGTCTTTGAAAACACATTATTAGAGACACGATGCAGGGAACTAAAAGAAACTTTAATCAGGCTGAGGACAAGTGGGTTCCATTTATGCACATTAAAATAAAAAGAATTTAAATCTAAAAACGAATGTGTTTAATTTAGATAACTTTAGGACCCAAGACTGTGACATATATAACAGAATGGTGATCAGGGTTTACAGGAAATTATTTCATATTAAAAATTCTAAAATAAAACTTCTCTTGATTTAGAGTGAATCATATAAAAGCAGGTAAAAAGGATAAGAGTGAGAGAGAGAGAATATGAGCATTCTATGAAAAATCACATCAGCTGATACACTGCTTATGGTAGAAATATTGACCATGTTGTGGCAATATAACAGTGAAGTCAACGGTAAGATGTTAGATGCAAAGGCTTGATAGATATGTTAAGAATTAACAGTTTAAGAGCCTTAAAGACTCTAAACTCTATCACCGAGTCTTGTTACAAGTGTTAACAGACATTGTGAATTTAAATAATTTCATCACATTTCACTAAAACATTTTTTTAACTGCATTCGAAAATGTGAATTTTCAAAGGTTTAAACAGCCACTTGCAGAAACACATCAACTGCATATTACATTAAAATACTTTCAAAAGAATTCTACAGAAAAACAATTATAATTTTGCTTACTAAAAGTTATTAATGATAAAGAAAATTATAAAGCTTAAATAAAATTTTCTACATTTAAAAATTTTTCTGTATCAAAACAGAATTGCTTTTGTTTATTTGCAATAATTATTGAAAAAATTAACTGGAGATAAAGTTAAAATATGAAGAATGAAAATGAAGGCAAAAGATGGACAAAAGTGATAAGACATGAGCAAGTGAAGGACGAAGAAATCCATTGAAGAATGGTAAGCAAAATAGAATGATTGCAACAATAACATTTACTCTGCTGAGAAATTAGAAAAGATTCACTTAGAAAACTGTCTGCAGAAGACACCACAGCAATATATCTGGAGATAATTCAGTCCAACTGTAAAAGCAGCTTCAAGGACTTTACTCTTAACTTTTGCCAACAAATGGTATCAGCCAACAGAAATAGTGGATCTAAATAAAGAAACTAACAATGCAATCAAAATATCCTATTTCCACACTTCATGAGGAAATGAAAAAAAACACATTGATATTGGTTGTGAGTTCAATCCTTACAGTGCTTTACAAATCCGATGACTTTAAATAGGTTTCAAAATTAAATGTAAATAGAATCAACCAAGAAAAAGAACAAAACTGTTAACATCTAAAATCAGTACATTTATGTAAGGAAGGAGAAAATATTAATAACTTAAGTTAAATGCAAAAATACACATTGAAAAAATAATGGAATGCCTTATATTTGTTTCAAGACCATTTAAAATTTGAGGCTTTGTATATTTTGAATAGTGAATTTCATTTTAACATTGGTAGATATACTTCTACTCATAAAATAACACAAGTTACTTTTTAATTAACAAAAATCATTCAACTTATATTGTAATATATAAGAATGGATTAGATATAATATATTGATTGTGCATGCATTCAACTTGCACAAAGGGCAAACTTAAAAGAAATGATACGGCAGGCTTATGCCGGTTACCAAAGCACTAAGATACAAAAAGAACACACATGAAAAACAAATACCAATTTAATTGAAAAGGTTTGTACAGACAGTGCAGAATTGTCAGTAAAGACTGCTAAAGTAAAAAAAAAAAAAAAAAAAAAAAAAATGAAAGTATAATAAAATAAAAATATCCCAACTAAAAACTTAAAAATAGATCACTAAACAAGAAATTAACCTGTCTTACTTATACTCCACAAAAGCAGACAAGCAATTAAAAAAATTATATCTGCAAAATGACAAACATTGCTGGTAAAAAAACCTACAAAATAGAATAGGTCTGCTTTCCTTTCTTAACATACTGTTTAGGTTTTAGTGTCAGGAAAAAAATGAAAATGGTTTCCAAAAACATCCATCTATGTTGACAAAGAGAAATTCAAATAATAACCATAATGAAGACTACTTAGCCTTTCTAAAAGAAATAAAAAGAGAAAAAGAATAATTTTACAAGTCTATGTAAAAGTTTCTGAATACTCAAAAGTTAAACAATAAGCAGTCTATGATTTTAGGGGTCACAGTGATAAGTCTAAGGTGGGTTTTAAAAGAGATAGAGAGAGAGGGGGGATATAAAAACATTATAGAGTAGGGTAATAAGCTCATGGGTTCTATACATAAGCATATGTGAGTTTTATGAGAGTTAATAAGCTAATAAATGATCAATGAATGGGTGTTAGAGGATTTCCAAAATATTCAAATAGTACAGTGATAGGTATCTTGAAAAAGGCCTATGGATCACACCACCAAGCCTCAAAGAAGTGCATGAAAATATTTTTTTAATTTTCATTATTATATTTAAAAAAAAGTGCAATATTTTTTGCCAAAGTATTCACATTGCTATGTATATAATTTACTTACAGGTAAAGATCAACAAGATAACATTCAAGGACATTTTTTTTTTAGATTTATACATTGTTTTCAGGAGAGAAGCACGTCCATAACTTGAAGTAAATTTTGTAAGATCTTAATGAGTCAAGAAAGAATGAGTTGAAGGTGGAGTTTCAAAAACTTGGCCCAAGTCATGAGGTAGTCCTGAGGCTTTTTTGTTATTTTTTAACTGGTTTGCAGAGGGAAAAGTTAAAAGAAAAGAAAAAGAAAAAAAAAAAAATCACATGATAAAGTGCATCTTTTTTAGGTCAGGTTTTTTGTCGACATGAGATGTGTAATGAACTGGCCCATACGCAATGTCCCTTCAAATGTTGCATCATAAACAATGACATCTCCCTCTTGGTCCTCACTGACTTTCGAAATCTCAGGCACCTTTGCAAACACAGACACCCACTTAGGTTTTCTTAAAATTGTCTTAGTAATGCAACCAAGTTGTTCAAGAAGTTCCAGCAGTTCGCGGATGGGCATTGGTTGCAACATAGGATTGTACTTAGTAAAAATGGTCTCTTCAGAGACCCCAGGCCGGGACATAATGAAAAACATCAAAGATTCTAGCATCATCTTCAATGTGTTACGATTCAACAAACCTTCAGGCTTTTTCCAGGGTCGGCAGAGTGCACGAACCTTTTCATAAGTACTAGTTGGTGGAGGATTTCCTGACATGTCTTCATCATTAAGAGTCAACTTTGAGGGTCGTCTCCTATTGCGTTTCTTCATTGGGGAGACAGTAAAGTCTGGAGGAGGGTCCAGCATAATGACATCATCGTCTTCTCCAGCATCAGCTTCACAAGTAGACCCTGAAGAACTAGTGGACGGTTTAGGGATGTCAGGTTGAAAGCTGCTGGTATGAAATACAATTGGCGTGCTGAGGTCAAGAGATGTGCTACCTGGGTTACAGCCAGCCTCTAGCTGTTTGAGAGCAGTCAGTGCAGCATCACAGTCAAGAGCAGCAGAATCAGGGACACTAGGTTCCTCAGGTGGAGGAGTACCTTTAGATGTTTCCTCTTCAGGGCTGGATAGTAAGATTACAGGTGAATCAGCATCCCCACCACCTGAATTATTCTGTGACACTCGTCCTCGCAGGTTCTTAAATGCATGTATGATCCATGGCCGACAATACCTTGTGGCTACATACCGCTCAACAGTAACTCCAACTCGAAGAATAAGCTGATAGTTCTCAAGGATTTGAACACATTTCTTTGCCTGGGGCCATCGGCTTTGAAAGTGGGTTTGCAGATCATAACGCCGTATTCCCAAGCTGTGCTCACGTTCAATAATAGCCAGCGTTTGCTGCAGTAAGCTTAATTCCCGACTTGAAATGTTGGCCTGGTTCCGAAGGCGGTCCCAGATAAGTGGAAGTTCTTCAAGGGTGGGTACTAGTTGGCTTAGCTTCTTATTGATTACTTTAAATACCTTTTCTGTAACCCACATGATTTCCCCCGATGACTTCGCAGCTGCTATTAAAGACGCACCTCTTTCAACACTCCCAGAAAACTTAGAAATCAACGGCTCTATCAGGCTGATGTTGACAGTACAGCTGTTGATAACAAAGTTGTCTTGCGGATTTAGTTCCCGCAAATTCAAACCAGTGATATTTTCGGATCGAGCTAGGGAGAGAGTCACACGACTTGCAGGCCCTTTGCCTTTCTTTTGTTTCAAATTATGAGAACGAATCATCAGTGGTTGAGAAGGGTCTGTACCAGCAGCCAGGGGTTCTGCTACCTGCTGACTCTTCTGACTTGTATCTGTGCTGTCTTCAGACAATTCAGAGCTGAGAACACTACTGCTGGCACTTGGTGCCTGTGCAGATTTTTGCATCCTTGGAACTGCAGATGTCTTTTCCACCTGAACGTGTTGCAACACCGACTCAGTAGTAACTTGTTGGTCAATGGGATCTAACTCTTTCCTCGACGACGTCTCCTGTTCATTATAGTCATCTGATTCCTTGGAAGCAGCTACTTTGCCACGGCCGATCGGATTAGACTTGAGACCCTCAGGATCTAGCACAATGATCTTATCAGGGATCTTCACCTTAAATTTAACCAGCTGCAGGCCAACGACAGAAACCACAAATGCCGCATACCCACCCTTTGGAACATCAGACACATTACAACCTTCGTCTAAAGCAGACTCCATTTTTTGGACTATTTCAAAAATCTCAAGGAACAAGTTTGGAGGAAATCTGCTCACAAACTGGAAGGAATATCTTTGTGACAATTGGTGTGTGTTGAGTGATGAGAAATCAGTCTGCTTCTGTTTGCTTTTGTTAATCTCTTTTTTTATGCGAGTGATAATGCGGTCAGAGCGCATTTGGTCAAATACCTGCCTGAGGAGAGTTTCGGGGTACTGGTTAAAGAGTCGGAACATTTCATGTGCACGTCCCTGCTTGTCGTTCAACGACAGATAGCTATGAATGATATTGTGCAGGACAGTAGAGTAAATATCATCCACTTTGGTGACATCTTTATGGACAGAGACTTTCTTCCACCTACCAATTTGTGTGAGGTTATAATCGGCATGTAACTGGTCAAGAGTATCAGGTAAATCACAGCGCTGTGTGTATTTGTCTGAAGAGAATTTTGCTACAAGGCGGTTTACAAGTTCTTCAAAAATTTTATCAGTTTCTGCATCTTGGACATATTTGAATCGCTTGGAGCCAAAGTCTTCAATGAGTTTGGAATCATGCAGCGCCTCTTGGAGAAAAGCAGAAACATTAAGGACTGTTTGAGGATTTTTCAAAACAAAAGAAACCCTTCGTTGACAAGCTTTGGACGTTTTATCTTTGGCCAAATCTGGATACTTTTCCATAAGCAAATCCCTGATTTTGGTCCAAGAGACAAGCATTCGACTAAGAGTATTCGGACGACGGTTTTCTAAAAAGAGGTTGGTCACTTTGCAAAGCAGTAGGAAGCTGTCCTCCTGTGGGGACCACACGACACGTTCCTTTGTCTTGCACTTCAGTGCAAGCTTGTCACGTTCATCATAAATCTCAGTTCTTTTTCGGCTTTTCTTAAGTTTAGGTGTTAGATAATTTAACAGCTTCCTCTTCTTCGGCTTTGTGACCTTTGATTTCAAGGGCATCTTGCGTTTGATCCCCTTTCCACCTTTCACCGGCTTGAAATCCTTTTTCACCACAGGAATAACTTTTTCAGACTGTTTCTGCAGATTTAGCTTATTCTTTGGCCCAAACAAACGGGGTAATCGTTGGCTGAGCGAGTTCTCTTCAAAGATGCTCGGGTGCAGTGGTGCTGCTAGCTCTCCAGTTTTTTTTTCTACCTTTTTCTCTTTGACGATGTTCTTCCACTGGCTCGTTTCTGCATACCAGAACCAATTACGAGAAATGTGGCAAAAAAGAGATGAATCAAAACCAGCAGCACCCAGACCATCTCCAGGAATGCTTCCATTATCTTGGACAGTGTCTGGAGTCTTTGCTGCCTGGGCATCTGACATGCTGTAAGCCACTGGAGCCACACCATGTTCTTCTTCCCATTTCACTTCATCAACAACTTTATGGTAACGGCCAAGTGGTGTATTGAGGGCTGTAACACGAAAACAAAACCAATAATTCTCCACCACCTCCCAAGTATCCAAATGGTAAGACTCAACAGGAAATGTTTGTCCCTCGGGAGCACGTACTTGACAGTAACCAACAACAGAACTTTTAGTGTCTACCAGCTTTGCATTTTTGTGAAGGTAAATAAATACTTGATCTTTCTCCTTGAGAACTTGATCACCAAATGAGAGCAAACCCATCTGGCAGAGTAAAGTGCATACTTCATAAAAAGTGAAGATGTAGCGTCTGGCATATAGCAATTGTTGTGTAAGCTTGAAGGGAAGGTAGGTGATTGGATAGTAACGCTTCACTGGATCAGCAAGGAATTCTTTTAAACCATTGATTTTGTACGGTAAAGAAACAATTTGACAGAAAAGCTGTAAAGGCAGAAGCAGCAGGACATCACTAATGAGGCACCAACCAGGAGGAAATCCTGAATGCTGAGGTAGTGGGGCAAGAAAACGGCGCCAAGAGTTGTCATCTATATAAACAGGTGGAACACTCTCTGTAGACTTGATATTCCATTCCACATTGCCTTCAACATCCATCTCAGGCATGAGTGCCTGGGGTGTATCAATAGTTGTTGTCATTGTTATATCACCATCAGGATCGGCCTTGACTTCAAGCGACGAATCTTGGTGGATCTGGTCAGTAGGAATCGGTACTTTGTTACCACCACCATATACAAGGTACCAGAGAAGTTTGTGAACAGTCTCTGCTTTGCGAAACTTTGGAAGCACTCCATATTTTCGCATGTAAGAAGGGTCATAGCGCATATCACAGGCCTTCATTCTACTGCGATGATCGTAGAGTTTCCGTACACTGTCCTGAACACTTGGTGGCATGTCTTTCATCAAGAAGCGACTGTTATTCTTCAGTCTTTCCGATTCACGGAGGTGCTCTTTGCAAACACCAAAATACTTCAGCTTCGCCTGTTCAATAGCACTTTTCACAATTTGATGATCGGGGCTGATACTTGGGTCACAGATGAACGTCAACTCTTTCTGTTTGTTATCAGTTTTTATGATGGTCTTGATCAAACGGATCTGGCCATTTTTTTGCAAGCGGCGCAAAATGCGATCCACAGACTTCTTATCAATCTGAGTAGACTCCCCCATGGCCTTCTCTTTATTTAGAATCATATTCTTCAATGCAAAGGTCTTGTCAACAAGTTTTGCTTCTTGAACAGCTTCAATGATCCAGTTGGTTCTCTGCAAGACTTTGGATGTCAGTCGTGGTTTCTTTGTGTCATCTTCTTCTGACATCATTGAATCACTGTAGGTGACACTTGCATCCATTGTGAGAGAAGAGTTGCCACTTTGCTGACCTGAAGTTTGTGATACAGCTGCATTTGCAGTGTTACCCTGTGCATCTTGTTGGTTAGATGCAGTCTTTGTTGGAAGTTTGGGGGCAGATTTAATTAACTGCTGCATCTTATGCTTCTCTTTCTCCAAGTCCATGTGCAGTTTGCTGGTGTTGGCATACTTATACGATATGTACATGGCTTTACGCTGCCGACCAACATCCAGCATGACAGAATGTGAAGCTTTGGTTCGAGTGAGATATTTGAGAACACTGCGGCTCTCAAACGTAGAAATGTTCATACATTTCATCATGTCTTTCAGGGACATACCACCAGGTCCTGCACACTCCAGCAAATCGTTTGCTTGCTGAATAAATGGACGTTCCCACAGGAGATTAATCGGATCAATCTTGTTCTTTTTATCATCACTATTTTTGACCACATCTTCATCACCATCTTCATCACTTTCAATATCTTCCTCATCATCATCCTCTTCCACGCCGTACTCACGGATCATCTGGATAACTCGGACAGTCTTCTCCTTATTTTTCTTGTTTTTGGAACTCTCAATGACCTCCATATCCGGGTAGACGTCTCTATAGTTTAAGCTGAAAATCCGCACATACCGAGTAGAGGCCCGACACAGCTTCTTGAAGGACTGGTCATCAATTCCAATTTCTTCCTTGCAGATTGCTACCTCTTCCTGGTGATTATATTTTGTCTTCAAGTAGCTGGTAAGACGTTCCAAGAGAACCATGTAGCGAGACTTCTTTTCGGAGTAAAAACGAGGCAGGTGTAACAGCCGAGTGTGCACTTGTTTGTTGACAACATTAGTCATTGCAAACACTTGTTTGCGAACCAATGACAACCGAATGAGTAGCTTGAAATAGTGAAACATCAGTTTTGGAGAGTCACTGAACACAGCCAAGCTGTTATGACCACGAGTCAGTTCGCCAATATAACGTGAACGCCCAATTCTCTCCAAGATGCAGTAGGGCAAATCAAGAAGCCGCATGTTTGGATCTCTGTCAGGTCCAAAAAGAGACATGCTGCGTAAATTTTGAGAGGCCACAATAACCAGCTTCTCGCCCCAAAGATTTTCGGCCTCTTCCAGTGAACATACCAGTTGGTAGTCAGCAGTTCGAATTTGATGAGTGATATTCACCCGAGTATTGTAAGTCAAACATGATCCTTGTACATTTGGATCATCCTTCACCACTTCTATAGGGTAGCAGTCAACAATTTTGGCTGCTTCAATCCACTGACCTGTGGCTGGGTCTTGGTAATCAAAGTGGTTGATGGTGACAAGTGGCAGGCGAGGGGATGGAAGTTCATAGAATTCAATCTGGTCTTGAACTACGATAATGTTCCAAACATAGTGTTTAGATTTATCATCTATTTTGAAAGCAAAGTTGGGCCGGTCTTTAAGTCGTATCCATAATGTGTTTAGAGTTGTCCCATCCAACCCTTCTAAAGCCACTTCATCCAAGATGTCCCCAACAAAGTCAGCAGCCATGTGGGAAACCTAGAAACCAACAAGTGAAATGAAATTAGACATTGAGTCAGTACAACAGGAGGGAAGGGGGTGCTTAAAGGGGGGATTCTTTTTAATTAAATAATGCGGGCTTCTACAATTGAATTACAAAACTGTATGCATTAACAGATGAATGGTCATAGAACAAATGTTTTTATAATGCCAAAGACTACTCTCTAAAATGAAAGCACATTATATATCAATAGAAATGCAACATATAACAAACTGAGTTACCTATATGCATACATTAACAGATATTTTATATATATATATATATAAAAATAAATAA
The DNA here is from genome assembly GCA_964036315.1 of Acanthosepion esculentum. Lineage (NCBI taxonomy): Eukaryota > Metazoa > Mollusca > Cephalopoda > Sepiida > Sepiidae > Acanthosepion > Acanthosepion esculentum. The sequence goes on along the minus strand of OZ038501.1, from coordinate 23,322,221 downwards.
TGCATAAGGAACACAATATAATAACCATACTAAAGATAAAAGTAACAATCTTAAAAGATATGGCAATAATATAAGTACCATGTTTAATAAAAAGATGGTCATGGCTCCATGGCTGTTATCTTTATTGGGACAGAGGCATCTGATAAAGTGGCTTCAATAAGCTAAATATCATAAAAATAAGAAAAAACTTAATTCTTAGTCTTAACCAGCTATGGTCAGACATGATCGTCCACCAATAATAAAAACCAAAATCCCTTCAGTAGCTTTCACTGCCAAGGAAAAGTTTTATTCTTTATAAAAACTATACAATTTACATCATTTGAACTGTTGTCCTCATCTTTATTGCTATATTCAATTTGAATGATGTAAATAGTTACCTCATCTCATAAATATAGACAAACTACACAATTGTAGTATTTAAGAAATAATGACAATTCTTTATCATACAATGGTTTCTATTTTGACAAATCAGAATTTCTATTTAAAAGAAAATATTTGAGTAAAGGTTATTAAGATTATAAGTTTAAAACCAAACGTGAAGTTTAACAAAACAAGTATTCATCATGACATAAGCAATAACATTCCCTATATAATATTCTTAGATATTAATCAACCATTTTCATTTGAAAAAATAATTTTACAGGATTTTTGGAAATCAAAAATTTATTTGAAGTAATAATACCATCTCAAGAAATAAAAAAATAATAGATCAGCTTATTTCTTTACACTAATATAGTTGTAAAAGTTACTTGCCTTTCAATACTTTCCATTGCAATTAGACTTTATTAAAAAAAAAAAAAAAAAAGTTAAAAATTTAAAATTACCATGAGAAGTTCATCTGCATAACTTTGGCATTTTCTTGTCTGAAAACCAAATGGCATTTCTAAGGTTCAAATTTTAATTCTTAATCTACTGCAATATAAAAGATCAGGTTTAGGTGAAGTTTTGACAGAACATGCTCTTAAAAAAATTTTTATTGTATTATTTTAAAATGTTTTTCAAAACCTCCAAAGCAAGCTTTCAGCGAGGTTATTAAGTGAGCAAATAAACTTTTGAAATGATGCAACATGGAAGAAAAGAAAAAAAAAAGAAATGAAAGTGTATCCACCTTTTCAAGTTATTCTCAATGCTGCAGTTGTGTCCCTAGATTAATTATTATGAAATTAAGTAATGATAAATGGTTAGCAGTAAGAAATAATGAATAATGATAAAATGGTTTAAGTATATAAACAACATAAACATTATTTGGAAACAAAGTGACTTCCAAAGACAAAATGAGAGCCTCTAAAGAAAACTTGATGATCTAATGAATTTGTGCAACTGAATTCTGCTGATGAACTTGAAATGAAATTCCACATGGAAAAAGCAAAGAAGAATTTTCAATATTTGAATATATAAGGTACATCAAATTTCTGCTTTTGATTAATACAAATATATTTATACTAATTCTCGAGAAAATGTCAGGTTTCCTTTTTTGTTTTTTTCTCAAAGAATTTACATGTACCAATAAAGTTGTACAAGCAAAATGCCAAAGTTATATAGTGCAAATTTTCGGATATTTTTGAAATTATAAAAACAAATGTGTAGGGAAATAACTGAAGCAATAGTTACCAACTGTAGAATTCAAATAATTCACCTATGATAACTAACTAATATTTTATGAAAGAAAAAAAAAAAATTTTTTAAATTGTTTGATTTCCACCAACTTTAAATTTATCTTAAAAATTTAAAAATAAAATAGATTTGCATAAATCATAGATTCTATTTAAAAAGGAAAATCATAGTTCAAGTTATACATATCTTACAAATTACAAGGTTTTGTTACTCAATAGTTTTATTTGCTAAATTATATTAAGCTAATGATATGCAAAAAGAAAAAAAGCTTATTTGTAAAAATTATGAAAGAATATCTGATTTGAAAATTGATCTTCAAGAACAAAAGGTTGCTATTATATAATAATGTTCAATTAAAATATGCATGACCATTAACGGTTCAATGTACTAGTGTTTATAGATTTAACCAAACTGGGTTACAAGGAATAAGCAAAGAAATTTAGAAATTATTACCAAAATCAAGAATATTGTACAATTTTTCTTTATTTTAAGAGGAAAATGTTTGTTTTATGCTAAATCTGTTGTTGGTTCAACTCTCTTCATGTCAAATTTAATCTAGTGCTTTGTATATTGTTTGGTCTAACGGACAATGCACTGGATTAGATTTGGCATAAAGAGAATCAGAATATGAACTCTTAGAAAAAAAAACAGTGAAGATAGATAAAATATTAAACAACTCAGTTTTGCAAAAATAAGTGTACATTACAAGAAAAATAAAAATAGTTTTAATGTTCAATAATTCAATATAAAAAAAAGAATATTTTGTTAATTTGCACAAAAAAAGAAAAATCACACCCATACAAATGTACTAAATAAGCTTTATCAGATCACAGTATAAAATCTTTGACAGTAACATAGTAAAAATATTGACTACTAAGTTAACTAAGAAAATAATATTCATTGTCTGCAACATTGGATAGCATTTATATTTTAACTTCATTAGAAAAATCACTTAATTCTGTTCTGGCAACTGTCATATGAGTGGGATAGTTTTTGTTTATTAATTCAAACACTAAAGATGGAAGAAAATAAGCAACAATTTGAGATTATGAGTTTTGTTTTTTGGGGGTGTTTTTTAAGAAAAGTAAAAATGCAACTCAAACAAAAAAGATTTGTGTATTTTATGAAGATGTTATATTGTGAATGATCAAACATGTCAAAAGTGTTTTTTTATGGAATCTTGAACTTCTTATTAAATGAAGACACTACTTGAAAATAATCAAGACATGAGATAATCAATCTAAAATTACTTGCACCAGTTTCATTATGTTAGTCACTTTGATCTGCGGCTTCATATAAATAAAATAAAATAAATTTGTGTGTGCAATTCTCAATGTAAATGTTATGTTCCACTGTGTGGCAGGCAATGAAAAGCGAGTACTTTACAACAAAGTAGTGCAGAAGAGATCATGAGACAAGAAAAATGAAGTTGCACCAACTGTATCAAATTCAGATCTTCATTTAAACCGAGTGATACTATGTATGCAATAGGACTAAAAGGGAATCCTTGACCAAGAGTTCCTTTCGGAGGATCAAACAATTTATTACAAAAAGCATATTATTCCATCAACATAATGCGAGAACACGTTTCTCTGGTGAACAAGCTAAAATTCTCTTGAGAAGTTTGAGCTCGTCTATATCTTCACCAGATATTGTACCTTACTATTCATGCTGATCTTTACAGAATCCTCTTCATGAAAATAATTAAATTCATTGGAATACTGTATGACACCTAGAGCAGTTGTTTGATAAAAGAAACTTAAGTTCTTAGACTGGGAGAATTGAATTCTAAAGTTAGTTTCAGAATCGCAGAGTGAATCAAAATGATAAATATGTTGGCCAATAAAGTTAATGTGAACAAAACACAATTTTTTTTTTTTTAATAAAAACCAAATTAACATGTTGGACAACCGCAATAAAAAATTAAGTGGAGTATTTCTGCTTTAAATATCCAGACATGTTTAACTTCCTTCAGGTGCAAAAAGATAATACTACCTTGATTTTTTTCCAAATAGAATTTTAGACAGAAATATACAAGATCTTTTTTTGCAAACAAGGTATATTGCCCAACATTTTCTGTGCAACACCAATTGTAAGAGTCGCTTTAAAACTTAACATTAACAATAACAGACTGCATTGTACCGAAATGTTAGAATTCTTACAATTTCAAATTTTTAACCTAGTAAATTTTTGCCACGTCAAATATTTGTTTTAGACCGGCATGTTACTTTAATTGAAACATTTTTTAACAGTTCTTTTGTTTTAGTTTGATATCGATCCCCTAATTAATTTATTAATTTTCTAGTTTATACCGACGCGGCAAATATAATCCATTTAAAATTACAATTATGAAATCGAGCATACTTTAATAGTTTAGTGTTCCAACGTGTGGCATAATTTTTAAAAAATTAAAAAAAAGACGATAATTTAATGTCTGGAAAAATATTTGGCTATTGCTAAAAAACGGCCATGTTTGCCTACGAATACGCATGCGTGGTTTTTGTTTTTATTTTTTCAGGGTTAAAACCCAAATTAGAGTATTTATTGGGACAAATTAAATTAAAAATGTTCTGAACATGAATTATACATACGATTCCATAATTTTAAAAATATTTGACGTGTCTAAACGAGAAAATTAACTTTTGCTTTATGTGCGTGACGTATAGTGGCCCAAGTGAAATATTAAGTAAATAACAACGAAAGTTTAGAGCCGATAGACCTTCGGAAAAAAAAATAAAAACGAGAATTAAAAATTTAGTATCGATTCATCTGATATAACATTACTTATGTGCGTTTTAATTTAAGTTATATAATAATTTATAAATACGTTAAAAAAAAAAAAAAAAAAAAAACAACTACTAAAGATTAGGAGGTTCGAAACCTAAACCCAGCCATGTTTGTTTTTAAAACAGTCACAATATTAAGCAAGCAGCTCAAAGAATAAACAATGTTTTAAGGAAACGAATAATACAAGTAAGATTTGAAACAAAAATTTAAAGATTCCCAAAAGGCTTTAGATATCTGGGTATATTTCTTCATTTATCCTTTAAGTTTAAGATAAAACAATCGCTTAGGAGACGTGGTTTAATGGACACTCAAGAAGATTGACCCGTGAGATTTGAAGAGATTGTGTACGATAGAAATGGTGAATAGAATAATAATTATTCTTATAGCCTTTGTTTAATGAATAATAAATACAAATGGATGGAAAAGAAATGAAAACAAAAATTCCACCAAAATTAAATACAAACTTACGGAATGTCCGTGGATGAAGCTATAGCATTAGCTTAAATGCCGGGTCGGTTTTTACAATGCTTGCATAGAAGTAGGGCCGCTTACTTACTTGAAAATAATTGGACATTGGAGAAACCGATGAAAAAATGCATAAATTGTACATATAAAAATTACCCTTTTAAACTAAAATAAAAACGTTTATATTACAAGTTATTTTGTATTACAAGGATCGAATTTTAATCTCAAAGCAACCGGGTTATACATAATAAATTTTTAATTGACAATACTTATGAATTGCAAATTCATTCAGAGTCGCTAACAACACTAAAAAATAAAACGTAATTTAAGTACAATTGTTTAAAAGAAAAATGTTTTTATGGATATTATTACATATTGATTTTAATTCAAAAGAATACGTTTTATAATCTTTCACCAAATATAAGAAAATAACATTTTTTAAAAGTTCTTTATTTTCCTTGGTGAATCAAAAGTTACAGGTTATCTCCCTTGAAGGAGGTGCTGAGCGATCTCAAGACAAACGTGGAACCGATTTTGTGAACATTTCTCTGGTGAAAGCACGAAAATCGAATAAAAACAACAGCGAACACGTACGTAATCTTTTATTTAAGTAAAAAAAATGAATTTCCAGAAATAGAATTTTAACTTACTAAAACTGTATTCTCAATTTTGAGAATCATCAAAGCCAGAATGAATGACAATTTAATTTACCTAAAAAGATTTTGCAAGCGCTGAAGTATAGAAAATGAAATTCTTTGGTTCTTTTTAGTTTTGCTTAAAATCAAATCGTTGTTTTTTGTTCTAAATTGTTGATTTTATTTAATGCTTTCAATGTTAGTATTTTGCTTTAATGAAAAGGTAGTTTTAAGTTATACTTTGAAGTAAAAAAAAAAAAAAAAAAAGCAGATGGTCTGTCAGTTTTATCTTCATTTCTTGTCAGCCGGTCTGTCAGTAAAAAAAAAAATAAATAAAAAAGCCTAGAGACTTCCATTCAAAGCTTCATTTTTCTTTTCGTTTACTTTTCATTTCTATTTTGAATATTAAACCCTTTTTGTTCTAAATTTCTGATTCTCCTTTACGATAATCATCATCATTATTATTATTATTAATATTCGTTTCCTGCTTTTTGGGTCTGTGTGTGCTCCACTAAAAAAACTACGATTTCTTCACCGAGATTTTCTCAAATAAAAAAATAAACTTGTAAAATCAACAAACAAGAAAATATTATGTTAAAATAATTCAAGTGAAATTAATTTTATTTACTCATAAAAGTCGTAAATAAAATTAAACTAGTTTTTTTTTACTTTTCAGAAAATAATGCATGTCATTCGTTAACAAAAATTACTAAAGAAAATTAAAAAGTTATATACATTTTTTACCTTTTTTTTATTAATTTATTTTTTTATTTTCGGTAGACCATGATCTGTTGTCTGTTGTATATTTTACGTTATATCTGCAATTAAATACTTGTATAATCATATATAATCCATTTAAAAACCAGTCAACATTTAAATAATAGCTACAATCAAAAAAACAAAACGTAATTTAAATTATTAAATTCATTCATAAAAACGATAATTTCGTTCAAAACTACCTACAAAAAATTATTTTTTAAGGAAAAGGCCTATAATTCTCTTTGAATTTATTTTGCAATTTGAAAATTAAATAATTGGTTATTTTTCCCTAATCTTTTTTTTTCTTTTGATGTTTTTTAATACAATACGGAAATTGACTTAAAATCTTTCAGAACCTCTCACTGAATGAAAACGTGACTTCAGACTTTGCTTGAAAACTTTTTTCATTTAAAGATGCGCATTTTTTATGATTTTATTAAGTTTCTTTTAGTTTCAAGCAAATCAGGAAGAAAATCTTACTCTGTAATCCTCTACCTCGAGTGGCTCTTGGGCTTTGTACAGGGTGAAAACAATAACATTTTTATGATTTTATTAAATTTCTTTTAGTTTCAAGCAAATCAGGAAGAAAATCTTACTCTGTAATCCTATACCTCGAGTGGCTCTTGGGTGAACAATAACATCATTGTAAAAAAAAAAAAAAAAAAAAAATTTTTTTCTTTTTTTTCAGACCAAATGTATTTGTGCTTTTGAAATAAACAGGGTAAATTTTGGTTTTATTTCCCGAGCACTAAAAATCCCTTAAAATTTTACAAAATTGTCATAATTCCGTGCAAATTTACTTGCTGAACTCGAATTAACAATTATATTTATGAAGAAACCTACCGTTTTGGTTTGGAGTTATCGACAAGAAAAAATCGGACTTCTTGTTGGTCATTCGTCCCCCATTATTGCCATCATGATTACTGATTCACTGCATAGTACCTAAGCAGGCGTAATCAGAAAAATTGGCCTATTTACTTCTTTTACAGACTTTCTTTGCAGAAAATCACTACGCACTACCGTAAAGAAAAGTAATTTTTTTTTTTATAAGTGTAGTTTTATTTATAACAAAAACAAATTAAATAATACAATAGAACCTTTTTTCCGTTTCGAATAGCAATGACAAATTAAAAGAACAAATTAAATAATAAAAATAAAGCATTTTTTATATTCTAAAATTAAAAACAAATGAAATAATACAATCAACCCTTCTACTTTACTAAATTTGTGCATTAATTTTTGTTTAGATCTTGTTTGAAGTTGGAGAGTAAATGGTGTGCAATTGCCTCATTCTTAGGCTAAATGTAAAGCTTTCTGAGCATTTCCACAGCAGTCTTGTGATTCTTTAAAATGTTTGTAAATCACCGGGGATAGAAAGATAATGAGTACATGTAATCTGGTTATAGCTTTAGGGTAAATAGCATCAATAAAGTTACTGAAAGTTTTAAACCAATGGTGCTGTATCACTTGCATTAGGGTCTACCTCGAAACAACATAGTTTCAGATATCTTTCCATAGTTTATATTCAATAAATTATGAGCTAAAAAGAAAGTATGTAACTTTATTCAACATAGAACGTTTGTTAACAGAATTCTTCTATGATAAAGACTATGGCTTTTATAGGTTGTGTTAGGAATAGCATCAGTAAGCAGTGGTGGTGCGAGTAGAATAGTAGTCACCATGGCAGGCATATTGTAGATCACCTTACAATTAAAAAGGGATTATTTTTCTTTTGTGTATACATTGGGAGCAGTATAATTAAAAAAAATAGTGTTAAGGTTTGCATAAAAGGTCAACAGGCCAATCAACCAAACATTTTTTCAACTCTGTAAAATTTGGCAATATGATAATATATGTGGAAATTAAAATCAGTTTGGAATATAAACTTACAAGTAAAGTAATCAAATGCCACACTCACCATACTTTTTTTTTTCCTCTTAAAAATTCCTAATCATCCTTGAACAAACAAGGTGAAGTTGTCAGTTTTTCTTTGACATTCCAAAAGATTACATGATTTAAAGACCTTGAAAAGAATCCACTTTAAAAAATACTATCAAAATTTAACTGAAACTTTTCAATTATATATATATATATATATAATATATAAAAATATGAAGAAATATAGTCTTAAAGTGTGCTATATTCATGGGATAACGTGCTCAATATCAGAGATAGAGCGTGTGTAAATATAAAAGTGAACATAGAAGTCAACACTTAGAGGCAACAGCCTGTTTCATGCTAGATGCAATCGTCAGGCAACTATATAAATTTTAAAGTTAATATGTTTGCTTTAATTTCTGGTGAAATTAAAGACAAAAATTGTCCAACATTTGGATATTTTTTTTATTAATTTAGTCCTAAGCTTTCAGCTCACATAAGCACCATCAAAGATGATATTTTGTTATGCTGACATAGAAGTTTGCCATGCAACGATAACAGTCACAGAATAGCAGACGCGGGTCGTAAGTTCAAGATGCAGTTCTGTGACGTCATACCATGTGAGAGACAGAAATATTATGACAGAACCATGTCTAGATGAAAATGAATCTTATGTAGGATTGAATGTGACATTAGACTATAATTTATTTAACAAAGAAAAATACAATCATGTCTGATAGGCATATATTCAGTTACATGAAAGAATTTCTGAATTGTAATTGATCATTGTTTTCATCGAATGATCATTATTAAGAAAATCTGTTGCTTAAGACTTTAAATCTTTACATCTGACTTTTTATTCTTAATTCCAAACTAAACACTCAATACTTGGATATCTTTTCTATTAAATCATTGGTGTTAGGTAAAGGATAAGAATCTAGCATAGTAAATCTATTAATGGTTTGAGAATAAGTGTTTCTTATGAAATGTGATGACACAAACAAGAAATTCAAATTTAAAATTGGCACGACTAACATTTTGCTTGATGAAAATAATCACCTACCAAGTGCTAAAGATTAATATAACTACATACAATAACTTCTGTTTTCTTTTTTTTTTTTACAGTGTCTGTCACTTGATTTGTACCAAAATGAGGACATACAATGAAGAACTTAAATTTTTGGAAAAAGTTACCCAGCGTAGCTGGCGGATCAAAAAAGGATTTGTAGAAAACATGAATGTAAGTAAAACATTTTACCTGGCATTGTTTACAATTTTTTTCTTTTTCCTTTTAACTTGTAATTGTCTATAAGACCAGAAAGAATGTATAATTTGCCACATTTTCATAATTTTAAAACTAACCTAACAAAAATGTGATTAAACTCAATTTTTCAAGTTAAAAGTACATACTTAACAATAAAAATTTTAATAATTTAAAACTTGAAATACCTGAAGATTATTATAGATAATTCTTAGGTTAAATAAAATTGGTTAGTTATGCTCTCTATATTTTTTTAATAACACAGTGTGAAACATCTTTTATCTCTTTTCCTGTTCTTAAGCTACTATTAAATATTCTGCAGTAGTGACTTTCAAGTAGATTGAGCATCTAGTAATATTGTGTTGCATCTATCCTGATTTCAGAAAAGAGACTTAAGTACCTGAAGAGCCACGATCCTTTCAAGAAACTGAAGGATTAGAGACAGCTTCTGTTGTTGTAAACATCAATTTGTTATTTCCTTTTATCTGTTCTTACTCCTCAATTCTTTACTATACCCACTCTCTAAAAAAATAATGTTCCTTTCTATATATAATGACTCCTACAAAAGAAATCTTTACCTAATAGGCTCTCAGGAGTTTCATTTTCTATGTCATCTATAAACATTCTTGGTTTTATTCTAATAGTACTAAAAATATCAATGTAATGTAAAGCAAATAATTTTTAACATGAGAAAGTGCTGAAAAGTTCTTGGCCCAACCCATTTCCCCAAATTAATATTTTGCTGTTTGATCATTGAAACATTGATTCTGAAGAAATGAGTTGGGCAAAGAAGCTTTCAGCCTCCTCTTGTAATTAGTTATCTAACAATTTTCATCTTTAAATGAATTTAAAATTTTGTTAAAGTTTACAAAAAACAGTTACACATATTGATTTTAACCAGTGTTTTGTCAACTTCCTGTTGAATGGAACCTCAGGCAGTTCAGTCATCAGTTCTCGGCTAACTCATCCATCCATCTCCTCACACACTCGCTCACTCATCCATCTCCTCACTCATGCGCACCACTCATCCATCCATCTCCTCACTCGTGCGCACCACTCATCCATCCATCTCCTCGCTCGCACCACTCATCCATCCAACTCCTCGCTCGCTCATCCATCCATCTCCTCACTCGCTCGGTCACTCATCCATCCATCTCCTCACTCGCTCGGTCACTCATCCATCCATCTCCTCACTTTCTCTCTCACTCATCCGTCTCCTCACTTTCTCTCTCACGTATCCATCCATCTCCTCCCTCGCTCGCTCATCCATTCATCTCCTCCCTCGCTCGCTCATCCATTCATCTCCTCGCTCGCTCACTCATCCATTCATCTCCTCGCTCGCTCACTCATCCATCTTCTCCCTCGCTCACAAATCCATCTCCTCCCTCGCTCGCTCATCATTCCATCTCCTCACTCGCCTTGCCACTCATCCATCTCCTCACTCGCCTTGCCACTCATCCATCTCCTCACTCGCCTTGTCACTCATCCATCTCCTCACTGGCTGGCTCACTCATCCATCTCCTCCCTCACTCATCCATCTCCTCCTTCGCCCGCTCGCTCATCCATCCATCCATCTCCTCCCTCACTCGCTCATCCATCCATCCATCTCCTCCCTCACTCGCTCATCCATCCATCCATCTCCTCACTCACTCGCTCATCCATCCATCCATCTCCTCACTCGCTTGGTCACTGATCCATCTCCTCACTCACTCTCTCTCTCACTCATCCATCTCCTCACTGGCTCACTCATCCATCTCACTCACTCACTCTCTCTCTCTCTCTCACTCATCCATCTCCTCGCTGGCTCACTCATCCATCTCCTCGCTGGCTCACTCATCCATCTCCTCGCTGGCTCACTCATCCATCTCCTCACTCTCTCACTCATCCATCTCCTCACTCACTCTCTCTCACACTCACCCATCTCACTCACTCTCTCTGTCGCTCACTCATCCATCCATCTCCTCGCTCGGTCACTCATCCATCTCCTCCCTCGCTCGCTCATCCATCCATCTCACTCACTCACTCTCTCTCACTCATCCATCTCCTCGCTCATCCATCCATCTTCTCACTAGCTCGGTCACTCATCCATCTCCTCGCTGGCTCTCTCACTCATCCATCTCCTCGCTAGCTCTCTCACTCATCCATCTCCTCACTCGCTCTCTGACTCATCCATCTCCTCACTCGCTCGGTCACTCATCCATCTCCTCACTCGCTCGGTCACTCATCCATCTCCTCACTCGCTCGGTCACTCATCCATCTCCTCACTCGCTGGCTCACTCATCCATCTCCTCACTCGCTGGCTCACTCATCCATCTCCTCACTCTCTCACTCATCCATCTCCTCACTCTCTCGCTCATCCATCTCCTCACTCTCTCGCTCATCCATCTCCTCACTCTCTCACTCATCCATCTCCTCACTCTCTCGCTCACTCATCCATCTCTTCACTCACTCATCCATCTCTTCACTCACTCATCCATCTCCTCGCTCGCTCATCCATCCATCTACTCGCTCGCTCGCTCATCCATCTCCTCACTCGCTCCCTGACTCATCCATCCATCTCCTCACTCGCTCGGTCACTCATCCATCTCTTCACTCACTCATCCATCTCTTCACTCACTCATCCATCTCTTCACTCGCTCATCCAACTCCTCACTCTCCTTCACTCATCCATCTCCTCGCTCGCTCATCCATCCATCCATCTACTCGCTCGCTCGCTCATCCATCTTCTCACTCGCTCCCTGACTCATCCATCTCATCGCTCGCTCATCCATCCATCTCCTCACTCGCTCGGTCACTCATCCATCTCCTCACTCTCTCACTCATCCATCTCTTCACTCACTCATCCATCTCTTCACTCACTCATCGAACTCCTCACTCTCCTTCACTCATCCATCTCCTCGCTCGCTCATCCATCCATCCATCTCATCGCTCGCTCATCCATCCATCTTCTCACTCGCTCCCTGACTCATCCATCTCCTCACTCACTCACTCTCTCACTCATCCATCTCCTCACTCTCTCACTCATCCATCTCATCCATCTCCTCACTCTCTCACTCATCCATCTCCTCATTCACTCACTCATCCATCTCCTCACTCTCTTTCATCCATCCATCGCCTCACTCGCTCGCTGGCTCACTCATCCATCTCCTCACTCGCTCGGTCACTCATCCATCTCCTCACTCGCTCGGTCACTCATCCATCTCCTCACTCGCTCGGTCACTCATCCATCTCCTCACTCGCTCACTCATCCATCTCCTCACTCGCTCACTCTCTCACTCATCCATCTCCTCCCTCGCTCGCTCTCTCATCCATCCATCTCCTCCCTCGCTCGCTCATTCATCCATCCATCTCCTCCATCGCTCATCCATCTCCTCGCTCACTCATCCATCTCCTCCATCGCTCGCTTGCTCACTCATCCATCTCCTCCATCGCTCGCTTGCTCATCCATCCATCGCCTCCCTCGCTCGCTTGCTCCTCCATCCGTCTCCTCCCTCGCTCGCTTGCTCCTCCATCCGTCTCCTCACTCGCTCGCTTGCTCCTCCATCCATCGCCTCACTCGCTCGCTTGCTCATCCATCCATCGCCTCACTCGCTGTCTCATCCATCCATCTCCTCCCTCGCTCGCTCGCTTATACATCCATCCATCTCCTCCCTCACTCGCTCATCCATCCATCTCCTCCCTCACTCGCTCATCCATCCATCTCCTCCCTCACTCGCTCATCCATCCATCTCCTCCCTCACTCGCTCACTCATCCATCTCCTCCCTCACTCGCTCATCCATCCATCTCCTCCCTCACTCGCTCGGTCACTCATCCATCTCACTCGCTTGCTCGCTCGCTCACTCACTCATCCACATATATATTAATAATTTGTATGTATTTTTAAATGTGTAATTGGATTAGCATTACGAGTTGCTACTATTTGACAGCATTTTCAGATCTACTGACATTTGTGAAAAGAGAGAAGCAATTTCATATCAGATTCAATATTGTAACATCCATATACATAACCATATTATTAAAAATATGTGACATCTTAAACTTAATGATAAATTTTCAATTTATAAGAACATCTTAAGACATTTTATGATTACATCATAAATTTTCAAATAAATCTTATAAAAGTCAGTATCCCAAACTCCCCTAGTTTACAGTATGAAAACAGTCAAAAGGGCAACATTTCCTTCTATTTCAACTGCTAATATCTTGTTTATTTTTTCAAGATATTTTCATAAAATTAGTATGTAAACAAAATTTAAACTCTTCTCTTTGTAAAGATACAATTCTTTCTTGTGTATTATTAGTCTTTATCCCATGCCTCTTTAAATCATATCATTATCTTAGTGATTGCTGCTTCTTTTTCTGCATTTTCAAAGCTGAGTTTCATAGTGATGTCTTTAAAACTTATTGTTTTCAGTTGAGTCTCCTTACACATATCAAAGTCCCATCTTAAAGAAAAATTATGCTCACAATTTGGTGGACTTAAGATAAGGTTTGAAGTTTCTTTCACAAAAATTTCCTAAGTGGGAAAGTTATTTTAACTATTTCTCGACAAAAGGTCTTATTGGATTGGTGCATAATTATCAGACGTTTTTTAAACAATATTTATGAAAAAAAAAACAAAAAAAAACAATTCAACAGTAACATTTCTAAATGATTATTCCGGAGCATATGATTATCTATACGCATTTTTATAACCTAAAAATAAAATAATATTAAAGAAAGTAAACAAAACAGCAATTTTTATTAACAATTAACTCTCTTTAAAAACGCTTGATAATTATGCACCATCCCAATATTTCAGAGGTTAAAAAGAAATTGTTACATTTTCTTTAAAAAAAAAAAAAAAAAAAATGATCACATTTTATATTTCTTTAACTTTTACAAATATGCATTGATTTTTCATAATTTGTTTATTTCTTTAAGCATAACATCTTTTCACAGCTGGTATCTGTGCCATTTTTGTTTTTTCTGTATTAGTACTTTACATGCCAGAGACCCCTACCTGGGTGTTTTAATAATAAAATTTACATTTAATTTTCTGTCCAGTGGATGAGGAGCAAACTAAAGACCCCAAATTCTTTGCACTGTATGCCGATAATTAAAAACTGATGAAGAGAATAGATATTTTCACTAATGTAACTTTTAATGGAACTTTATCTCCACCTCTAAAGGAACAAAGAAAGGAAGAAAAGATACTCAATGTGTCTGAGTATTCAAACAACTCTAGCATTTGTGATGAAAAAGAACTATATCAAATGACTTTCACTTACAAGTGCCAAGTCAATAGGTTGCAGTATACTATTATTCCAATTTTTACATTGATCGAGTCATTGATATTTCATCTCCATCCAGTGTTGTAATCAAAATTTTAGTTTTAATCATTTCTGCATTTGAGTTTGATTATTTTAACTGAATGGCATTTGTTGGATGATATTACACGTCTTTAGATGGGATTTTGATATTATACCAGCTGAAAGTGGTAATACAATATGGAGTGTTCCATGAATATTGGATATAGCAGAGGCTTGTAAACAAATTATCATTACAAGAGGAAATGAAGGAAGACCATTCCAGTTGACCAGAAGGACTTTTTCATTAGTTCCAATAAATGTATTTTTATTCATTTTAATTTTTTTACTTTGAAGATAATTGAGTTTAAAGCTTTACAATAAGCACTTGTTTGAAGGTGTTTTTTTTTTTTTTTTTTTTTTTTTTTTTAGTTGTTATTGTCCCTTTTTGACAAATTAAAAATTGTATAATTTCATAAAACTTTCCAAAATTAGATACATCTATGGTAAAAGGTATTCATATTATTGAGAAAAGAACTGTTTTGTTGAATTACTCATCCCAAAATTAGTAAAGTTTCAAAGTTTCAGGCTTATGTACCTTCAATGGATACTTTTTTATGCCAAGTTCAAGATTGACCTGTTTTTGCACTTCTGGTTATTTTTACATGGTGGAAATATGATGTTTTTATTGATGTACTAGTACAAAAAAAATCGGCTTCATTACACTGTTGTGCTGTGAATCATAGCAAGAAGTTGCAAGGCATTAACTGTTGAAATGACACTTCTATTGAACAATCAAAATTACTTTTCTCTGTCTTGTTTTAACTATTTTGCTTTTGAGAAAGCAATTTTTCCCAATGTTTACGTTGGTCAGATTTAATAATTATTGATTCCATTAGCATTATCTTTTACTTGAAGTCTATATATATATATATATATATATATATGACATTATAATATATAATGATTTTTACTTAGTCTGATGCTGACATCTTCAATTATACACTGTTGAAATTGGCTTCTGGCCCAATAGCATATGAGTTCTAATAAACTTTGAATAGTTATAATTTTGTTGCTAAATGATCTCCCAAGATAAATTTGGTACCAATTTTTTAACGTTTTCTTAAGCTCTCTATGCCTGTATTAAAGGTTTTTAAATATATTGAAAATAAAATTTTAGTTTAGGATACCTAATAAAAGTCAAAATTATAATTTATCATTATTTATTTTTAAATCTTTTAAGCCTTTTTTTCCTTTTTTTTTTTTTTTTTTTTTTTTTTTTTCAGGTGGAAGGGTTATTCTATGTGAATGACCATCTTGAAAAACTGATGTTTGATGAACTGAAACAGTCCTGTAACAACCGAGGATTTGGTGGTTTCTTACCTGCCATGAAACAAATTGGCAATGTTGCTGCTCTTCCAGGAATTGTGGTGGTGAGTACAGAGATTGTTAGAAAATGGCTGCTCCAGACATCTGCTAAGTATGACAAATTGGCCAGGTTGTTTTGTATATAATATAAAACAATGCAACTTTATATATTTATTGGTCATAAAACTTGATCTTTCTTTAATAATGAACTTTTGATGTGATGATAAATCAATGGCATTACAACAGCAAAGAAATAACTTATTAGTAAGTAGGGAAAACGGGCTTCTAATATATTTTTTTTTGTGTTAGCTTTCTTTGAGTTTTTTGGGGGTGGGGTTTGGTTTTAATCATTTAAAAAGCACAATTATTTCTTACATGCAATAATAGTCTTGTATTGGAAGAAAATCAGGTTTTTCATGCAGAAAATATAATCAATACAATGGCAAAATTATTTAAATATTTTTTAGATCATGAAGAAAATTGTGTGCATAAATATGGGGAGATATCTTAAAAAATACTTGAGCTTTAGACATGATGCTTGAATTGTGTATAGTTGAATCTCTTGATGTTTGGTATGATGCGCCAAATAATTATTCTGAGTCAGTTTCTCATGTGGAGATTAACTGATTTCTTTCTCTGTGTGTGTGTGTGTGTGTTTTTTTTTTGCATGTGTTAGCTGATAAAAAAAAAACAACAAAGTAAAGCTTTATGCTTGGAAAAACTGCTGTTGAAATTGTTTTAATACTTCCAAGAATCTCTTAACGAAGAAATCTTTCAGTAAAACATGTACAAATGTTACTTGCATTTCAAATGTAGTGAAATGTTACTTGAAGACCAATTATAATCAAACCAAGCTTTTAGTAAGAAAAAAAAATCTGTCTATATTTCTGAGATGAGGTATTGTAGTTATTTAGACTATTTTCATTATTCAGGCTGTTGTCCTAATCTTTGCCATATGCAGGGCGTTTTTAGCACATGGAACTAAAACAATCTACCCCAGTGGACGAAATAAAGGCCAGAGCATACAACAGCTGAATTGTTGGGAATATGGCAACAAAGACGAGGACAACAGTCTGAACAATTTAAATACTGTTTTAAAAATAAATAATAATAATAATAATAATAAATTCCTTTAAAAAGCTTGCCATTTAATCAATGAAAATCCTTGTTGGATACTTGATGATATATCTGAGGTGATTGGTCAGTCATGCTAGCAAAATTAGTAGAAATTCAAAACTGCTTCCTCAAATGGTGTGTCTCTTTTGCTCCTATAAGATCATAAAAGTAATTAGTTGAATTCATGCCACAATTTGAAGGAATAAGTTTCTTTCCAAATTTTTAACTGAGAGTTGGTTACATATTTGTAGTTATTTTTGGAATCCTCTCGATCTTTAAATGTCGTACAAAAACTTGATCTGGGCTCTGTCCATTTATTTCTATTCATAGAATCCATTTATATGTTGATCTCTTTTTTAATTGATTGCACTTTCAAATGTGACTAGGAGTCTATATCACACTTGTAGATAACACATCCATGGTTCATCTGCCAAGACAAACTGATTGATATTTAAATGTGCTGTAGGTTTTTCTATTTACCAACTGTCATCACTCAGTCTCTAACAAAATAATTTGAATAGAGCAACTTTTTGATTTAAAGTAAATTTTGTGATTTTTAGAAATTAGTGTCTTTGATTTTTTTTAATTTAAAAATCAAAATCTAAATTTTTATTTGATCATTTCCTCCTGCACTTCCTGAAACATTTTTCAAATGTTTACAGGATAAACAAATCATGTAACAGCATAATTGTCCACCCCACAAAATGTTTAATATCTAAAAAAAAAACCAAAAAAAAACACTAAACTGAGTTTCTTTTTTCGAGGTTTTCATATAAGATGTTTAGTCATCTTGATACCATTTGCCGTAAGAATCACTGAAAAACCCTTTCAGCTAGAAAAAGAACAGGTTAAAATCATTTTGTGTCAGCCCCACTGTCTTCCCAAATGAGCAATGGTGAGAGGAAAAAGATCATTCAGTCCTTCAGTAATGGTACCAACATTCATACTCTGGCTTCCATCTTCAAAGTCCATTCAAGAACCATTAAGAGAACTGAATAAGTTTAAAAAAGAAGGCACAGTAGAAAGGAAAACTGTTTTAGGAGGTCACAACAGGAAGTGGGATCATCATTTCAACTTTGAGTTAAAGGGATCAATTAGAAAAGATCCAACTCAATTCATAAGACATTTGGTACGTGAGAGGGGAGTTTCAGCTATGCCAGTCCAAAGAGCAGTGAAAAAAAAGACTTGAAAATGAAATCGTACGTGAAACCTGTTAGGTACCTTGTTACTCCAGGCCAGGAAGTTAGGTTAGCGAAGATGAAGATTATCTTGAATAAGTTGGAAAATGATTCTGGAATAATATATATATATATATATATATATATATATATGAACTTTATTTCAATCCTTCATGAGCTTTCGATCCTTAGCTATGATTAATTAATGATGAACGCGTCATTTTCGTTTATGATCAATTTCATCGCAATTACTCTGTTAAGCTTGAAGAGTAACTATGCTTTCTTATTGCTCAAAGTAGAGTCCAATAGTGTTACAAAAACCTTGGAGAATTCCAGTAAGATATCTTTAGTCATTTCTAAGATACAACGGTTCAAAGCTTAATCTAACAATTGGACAATTTTGTTGTTACTCGATTTGGACAAGTTTGTTGTTGCACTTGGTATAGTAGTAATTACCTTGCACATCTATATAATTTCAGTTTTTATGTTTTAAAATATTCTTGATATATGCATATAAAATAATATTAGTGGAAGTAATATTATCTCAAATCTTTATTATTAGGTAAATAATTCATTATTAATTTTTGACTAGTGTTTCTTTTAGTTGTAGTTGCATTGTTATTAATGGTTTTAGGATGAGAGTCTGAATAGTTGTGATGAAAAGCAACTGAAATGTTGAAATTATTCTTAACTCAAAATTATTAATGAGATATGTATAGGAATTTTTTTTTTTTCAATTCACCCCAAGCAAGGGGATCATGCCACTAAGTTGCAAAGTGCTATTGAGGGTGAAACAGAATGAGAAAATTTTAGAAAAACAGAAACCCTATCCAAAACAGGAAACACGGGATAAACCTCTACTCCTGTTCAAAAGACAAGGAGGACTGTGAACCGGATGATAGACAAACCTATCTACTACTATTATTTGAGAGAATAACTTTTTCTAATTCAAAGAAAAAGTAAAATCATAGAACATGTGACATAAAATACAAAAGAATATAATATAATAACCTTTGACTCATCCCAATGTTGAGCTAATGCTTCATTCTTTTTCTCCTTCATTTAATCAGACATCACATGTTGCCTTTTATTTTCTAATTAAAGGTACCGTATTTGACAGCATATAAGACGCACAAGTGTATAAGACCGCACCCCAGTTTCAGCAAGGCAAATCAAGAAAAAATTAGTATTAGTAAAATTATTAATAAATGGTACAACCTAGGCTATATTTGGAGTCTGTCTCTATTTCTGAGATGAGGTATTATGTACAGTATTTACATTAGTCGGACTATTGTCCTCATCTTTGTCGCCATATTTGTCACAACGTTTCGGCCGTTGTACGCTCCGGCCTTCTTCAGGTGGTTGGAATTTCGAACCGAACCCTTTATTTCGATCACTGGGGTAGACTTCTAGTTCCATGAGCCATGTTTGATGGATGTCAGTTATCAGTTATCTCCTGGTAATTTTCCCTCTGAAAGTTCTCCACTGCCTGAACCGGGTATTGAACTCACACTCTTTGGGTCTGTCACTGGATCTAATCAACGCCTTTATCCACTGTACCATGTGTCCTCAAGGACAATTAAACAATTAATTTAAAAAAAAAAGGAAATAAAGAACACGAGCCTATAAAACCTTTATTATATCCAAAGGTAAGAAAACAAAATAAAAATCAAGCAATTATTATGATTGAACAAAACAATACAGTTACCATTAAAATTTTATTCATCTTCAAATCCATAAAATTCGTTATCAAAACTCTCATACTCATTTTCAATACGACTATCATTATTGTTAAATAATACGTCACCTTCCGTTCCATTGAGAGCATTACTAATGCCATACTGTTTAAAAGATTTCACAACAATTTCTGGTCTGATATTATCCCAAGCTTGTTTTACCTGTTTGCAGACTCGTGCAATGCTGGGTCTTTTTATTCTTCCTATCAGTGTAAGGTCGCGATCAGGCATTGCCGTCCGTGTGTTCTATTGTTCCTTCGTGTTTTTGCTTGAATGGTCTATTCAAAGACACACCCAGAGGTTGCAATTAGTCCACCAGGAATAACCGCTATCTCTGTTTTCAATTCTGCCACTTTCTTTTTAATGGATTCAGTCCTATGCGCTCTGAACTGATCCCAAACCAGAAAAGAGGGTTTTTGTAAGTCCACCAGGACATCTTTCCCATACAACTCGTAGCCATAACTGTAGACCAGCTTCGTCCATCCAGCCTTTTGGATGAACATGAATATGCACACCTTTTTGGTATTTTATCTTTCGGTATAGTTTTTCTCTTAAAAATCAGAAAAGGGAGGCAGTTTTGTGCCATTAGCACAACATGCAAGAATGACCGTATAATGGTTCTGCTCATGGTTCATGGTTTTTACGGTAATAGTCTTGGATCCCTTGATACTCACAGTTTTGTTTGATGGAACATCAAATGTTAGTGGGATTTCATCCATATTTCCTATCTGGCCTATTTCAAAAGCAGTTCTTTTTCGAGCATATATAATAAATTTATGAAATTTTACTATTTTGTCATCATAGTCAGCTAGCATTCTCTGCGCAATTGATGTTTTTGTACGCATTGACAAACCGTCCCGTTTCCTAAAATGACAAAACCCTCCTTCAGTTCCTATAAAGTTTTGAATCCCCTTTTCGTTCACTAATCTTCTAGCCTCTTTCCTTAACATTTCCATAGTAACAATTCTGCTTGTACTCTCTCATTTACAACCCACGTTTTAAATTCCTCTTCAATTTCAGGCCAGTGTAGGGCCTGGGTGGCGAAGGTTACAGTTTCCTTTCTTCACTGCCCATAGGTTACTTTCCTGCAACCACCAGTAACATAATTTTTTCTGTAGACGAAGGGCCAAAATATTTTGCAGATGCTCTATTTCCATGCTCTTTAGCATAGTTCATTACATGAAGCTTGTACGCAACAGTGTAGCTTAACTTCTTTCTTGCTGTTGTCATATCTGAAGGAGTGAAATCAGTCAAAGATTTTCCTTTTTATGATCTGTACAACCTGCATCTTGTAAACGTCTTAGTGAAATAATTAGGATATAAAAATTCTGATTGTATTTATACCAATGCAACCGGAAGTTATCGCAAGAAAAATATTAATGAAACAAATATATTTTACAAATATATAATTTGAATTTATTGCATATAATTTTAGTAAAACAAAGCATTAATATTAAACGTGATGAAATTAATATAATGAATATTGTCAATGACAACACTTTTAATCTGCATAATAGCCTTTTTATAATGACAATAAGTATATGAAAGTTATTCTAAAGTCTAAGCTAATAGGAGTTGCCAGGTAGCTAATTTCGGCCAACTATTGCAAATTTTAAACCTACATATGGCATATAAGATACTGGGAATTTTAAAAGATATTTTTAGTTAAAAAAAAAAAAAAAAAAAAAATGCGCCTTATATGCCATCAAATACGATAAATACGATATAGCATTTGCTACAAATATAATGTAATCACCATTCAGTGAAGACTTCATACATTTATATCCACTTTACCTTGAAACAACTATTAATCATGATTTGTTATAAGTGTTTGCCTTCTTGTTCCAGACAGGCCCTTGGATAATTGACAAAACAAAGCACTCTTTTTGTTTGGCCTTGTGCCATACTAAGCTTAAGAAATTCCTTGTATTTTTAAAATGAAAGTTTGACATTTTTTTAAAATCTTTTCTGCATGTAACTTTCACAAAATATTTTTGTTTCCTAATTTCCGCATAGAAATCCATTGGTCTCCCTGATGTTCACTCTGGATATGGATTTGCTATTGGTAAGAATATGTTTCTAAATTCAACTTTCCTTTAATGTTGATAATTTTAAAGTTTATATTTGGGATATAGAAACTTCTTGAAAATGCTTTAATTCACCCACGTTTTTTTTTCTTTATAACTTTGTTGTATGACTGACAATATTTCTTGCTATACATTTACATGGGAAAACAAAAGTTGATTATAATCCAAATTAAAAGGATTTCCTTTAGATTTTGAGTTTATAAAATTCCCCACCCTAAAAATAACTTATCATTTTCTTTGATATTTTTCCCCTGCAGGAAACATGGCTGCCTTTGACATGGATGACCCAAAAGCTGTTGTGTCACCTGGTGGTGTAGGATTTGATATCAACTGTGGAGTTCGCCTCCTGCGTACTAACCTCGATGAGAAAGATGTCACACCAATTAAGGAACAGCTCTGTCAGTGCTTGTTCAACCACATTCCAGTTGGTGTTGGTTCAAAGGGTATCATTCCCATGAATGCTCAGTAAGTCTTCTACAAGAGTAACTCACATATCTGCAATATTTGCTTCCAGACATTCACACTCTAGCCATTTTGTGTATTCATATTATTCTTGTTTTGCCTTATTACTGTTAATTTGCCTTGCATATATTGTTTGTTTGCTTGCCTTATATTATTTTTTGCCCTGTTCTTTTTTTTTTGTTTATTACAAACTTTGTCAATTTACATTTAACAATGGCCACTCACTCTACACTATCAATTACTTTGAATCTTATTTTTTTTTCAAATATACTCATTCTCTGGGATTATAATTATTTAAAATCGTATAGTCCTTTGTTGTTTGTTTTTTTCTTGTCACACTTCATGAGGAATTTGGATCTTTGAATGTTATCTGCCCTATTGCTACATGTTTTAACAGAAAACAATACAATTATAAGCATGATTCTCTATTTAAATAATGATTTTAATCGCTTGACAAATGTGATAATAGCTTATATAAATATTATTATAAGTATTCTTTAATCTGTAGGGCATTGGAGGAAGCCTTGGAAATGGGAATGGACTGGTCTCTCCGTGAAGGTCAGATATTTTTCTATTTTTTTTTTTTATTTTTTTAAAATTTTTTGATTATATATCTTGATCTATTCATTCATTTTCCTTTCTATTTTTTCTTATCTCACTTTTCTCTTTTTGTTTTCTCTAGCCATTCTGTCTTCCTTTTTCCATTACTATGTAAATGGTTTCATAACAGCAAAAGGACATAAAATCTCTTTGCTAACTGAATATTTATTGAAACAAAAATTAAATGCATTTACCATACAACTCTTGTAGATGTTATGCCAGTTTGAAATGGTTTTTCTTTCATTTTATTTCTTAATGTGAAACTCAGTATTTAATGAATCCATACACTAATACTTGGTTTATTTAAATTGGGTGAATGAAAAATAAAGTAACTTTATTCTTCCTGCTAGTTTTTTTAGATTTATAGTCATGAAGAGTCATAATTGTACCATTCCAAGGGTTATCCATTCTCTAGCCTTTTCCAGCACTTATTTTTAAATAAGACTCCTCCTCCTTTTCCTTACTGATTACACAATAGAAAAAGGCTGTGGACTGGATCAGCCAAAATGTATAAACAATGAGTTCTTAAAATAATAGTTTTTCTCAGAATTATAGACAATATGACTGCAGTTGTAGTTCTTTTTATAAATGTTTACTAAAGTTTCACAACTACCGCTTATTTTTCCCGTTCTTTAAGGTTACTCATGGGCTGAAGACAAAGAACATTGTGAAGAATATGGTCGTATGTTGCAAGCAGACCCTTCCAAAGTTAGTAACCGTGCCAAAAAGAGAGGCCTTCCTCAGGTAAATTGCTTATTTCCTAAAAGATTCACTGACCTTCCACTAACCTTGTTTTCCTGAAAATCTTTCGTAAATAAAAACAAAAAATGTAATGAGGTGGCATTGGAACTTTTCCAGGTTAGAATCTCTGGTAGATATCATGACTGATTCCAATCATGTGAGACTTTAACAATACTCTTGATGTTTTTTTTTGGGGGGGGGGGGTTCTAGTTATTGTTCTCCTTGGACACGCATCATTTTGAACTGATATTTGACTTACCTTAAACTTCTCATACAACTCAAAAACCTCTGTTTAACCTTTTTAAAAAAAATTCACAATTATTTTCAAAGGTTTTAACTACAGATTTGTCAAACTTCACACAAAATTTGATGCAGGTATATTCAATTTTTTCTTTTATTCCAGTCATAAAGATTGCAGACAAAAAAGTCTTAAAAAAATAATTGAACCTAGAAAATAGCACAAAGCCTATTGGCCGACTGACTCAGTAGGCTGGTAAACAGCACTTGAATTTGTTAACCATTGTAAAGATTGCAGAGCCATTCCAGTATAGCATTACAAAACTTCATGTAAAAATTGAACATGAGCAGATAGCACAAAGCCTATTGGCTGATTGACTCAGCAGCTAGAGCATCAGTAAATATTAGTTGTATGCACATCACCATTGAGCAAACAACTCCTAAAAGGATAAAGACAGTATTGATTGATTTTATTCTTTCTCTTTTCTACTTATTTGAACCCAAGTAGAACAATAGCTACATTCTTGTTATCTTCCCAGAAAATAATCTCTACAAACTAAGGAATTAAAATCGGAAAATGTTTAGGAATGTTAACAATAGGAATATTTAACTCTAAAAAAAGGCATTTTAAATATAGTTTCTTTCATAGCGATAATCAATTCATACGAGTATCATATGAATGAATTTCTGTTCTGTTCTTAAACTACAAAAATGCATCATGAAATTTCCACAGCTTCTATGAAGGAAACTCCAAAAATTATTGTGAAAGGGTTACTTTTTAAGAGGCAGAAACAAAGTTTGTTGCTATTACTACTACTAATAAACAGCTGGTTCCATAATTTATCTGTAATGAATATGTGGTGTGTGACGAAAAAGCAACCTTTGATTGTAAATAAATAATGGCTAAAAAAAAAAAAACACCCTTGAAAATCTCTCTTGAAATATGTTTACTACTTTTGATGCTTTTCAGTTAGGAACTCTTGGAGCTGGCAACCATTATGCAGAAATCCAGGTGGTTGATGAGATTTTTGATGACTATGCTGCTCGCAAGATGGGAATTGATCACACTGGTCAAGTGTGTGTCATGATCCACAGTGGCAGTCGAGGCATGGGTCACCAAGTGGCTACAGGTAGGTCAAAAAATAGGGATAAAACTTGCAGACTCTTAGAACGTTATTATTGTTGTTAACCACAGCTAATTGATTCTTTTGCAAATACTTGTTGAGTAAATACTCTGGGATCATTTGTCTAAAAGATATTAATGATCCGCTTCTGAGAATTTATTTTCTTAACTATCATTTATAAGTTACAGCTGGGTGGGGTTCAGGAAAACTTTTAATTTGGTTGTCATATGATGATTTTGTTCATTTATGTAAACAAAATGGGATGCTATAAAATTTGTCTGTTGCTTAGAATCTAAATATCTGATACATTTTATGTGGAGTTCTGTCTGTTACTAATAATTCCGTTAATACTGGACCATGAACAATATTCACACACACACGATTTTCAATACATGCCTAGGGATTTCAAAATTTGTTGCTTTCTCATTAATTTTATATTCTCTCTAGCTAGAAAAGTCACTTTGTAACAAATAGCCATTTTGAATCATTAAAACATAACTTCATCCAAACAAAACTTCATTGGTCAAATTAAGTAAATAGGGATTGAGACAAGGTTGCCAAAGACAATGGATTTATTCCATCGCAATAAAAACTGGGATCACGTAGGCATTTTCAATCTGGTCTGCACTGGGCTACATTTACTCTGTCATTCATATATATATATATATTTATTGAACCATTATCATTAAATAATATAAAGTTTTGTCTATTTTATGTAAATTCTTTTCAAATTGTCTGATAAGCTTAATAATATCATTAAAAGAAGAAAGAAAATCACAATATTGATAGATATTTTTTTAATCCTATCTGAGCTTTCGGCTTACATAAGCCATTATCGAAGATGACAATTACATTACAATATATTAACCAATACACGGACAAAACAATGATAGTCTGTTTATCTTTACATGGAATATTTCCAAGCAATGACAAACTCGTGCATACGAGACGCTGGAAGAGAAAATCGCACCGCATGAGTTTGTTGTTGCTTGGAAATCTTCCATGTAAACAAAAACAGACTATCATTATTGTTTTGTCCGTGTATTGCTTAATATATTGTAATGTAATTGTCATCTTTGATAATGGCTTATGTAAGCTGAAAGCTTAGATAGGATTAAAAAAAATCTATCAATATTGTGATTTTCTTTCTTCTTTTAATGATAATGTTATTAAGCTTACCAGACAATATGAAAAGAATTTACATAAAATAAATAGACAAAATGTGTCTATATTATTTAATGATCATGCATCAATAGATATATATATATATATATATATATATATATATATATATATATATATATTCATGCACCAAAGGCTAAGGGGAAGTGTTAATTGATAGGGAACAGTTCTGATGAATAAAGCGATGTGGCAGAACCTTGATGCATGATTGTATCACTTTGTGAAGTATAAAGTCTTACGTTATACTGCAGCAAGTGTCAAACTATGCAAGCTACTGATTACCAGTCGAATCATGAAGTCTTCACTTTTCTATTTTCTTCACTTCGCCAATTGGGGTCAGATATTTTCTGTAAAAATGACTAAATGTGACCACGATGTTGCACTTGTCACTTGACAACTATGAACTGAAGGCAGCAGTAGAGGCTCATCAAGAAACAAACCCTCAAGCATTAGAATCAAGGCCGAGGGTAGACATTACAACAACCAGAAAACTTCTGACCCTCAATTGGCAAAGTGAAGAAAATGCAAAAGTGATTTAACTGATGATCGATAACTTACTGCAGGTTCATTAAAATCCTACATATGATATTCTTTGTTGCATAAATAGGTATGTGTGTGTGTGCACACACTGAAAAGTTCTTCACCTGACCAAGAAGATCTTCCAAAAAGTAATTCTCTTTGGTCAGATTTTGGGAAATGTCTCTGGCCGAAGGCTTTTCAGCACCCCCACTCCTCATATAAAGACATATGGAACACACCAAAAGTAATGTTTTCCGTTTATTTCCATTAAATATATTAAAACCCTATACAGGGAGCATAATAATATTGTTGGATATAGAGGAAAAAAACTTTTTTCCACATAGCACCATTGGCTCTGCAGTTTTGCCAGCACTTAAAACTTCTTTATTTTGTAGATTGATAGATGTATATGACTGCCCAGTATGTAGCTTAATAAATCAATTACACATCGCCTAACTGTGCTCACATCCACTGTTTGGTTTCTGTAAATATTCAGCTAATATTAATGCATTTCATTGGGTGAATTTTCTTTTTTTTTTTTTTCACATGAACGAATTCATTAACACACTTCGCTTACATATGCACTTTCATGTCAGATGTCATTTTACCAGACTATCAATTAGCTATCTGTAACAAGACAAAAATATATATGTAGGTTATTGACGGGAAATTTTATTCCTCTACTGCCATTGCCAGTATCATCTGCTACTAACAACATTGGTTAAAATAATAAAATAGATGGTATTTACTTTCAAACTGACTCTTGTGTGTAACTATTTGAAAAATATTAACTTCTTGATTCAGTTAGGTTACAATACATCAACTCTAGTTGGGTTATTTAATGTCATATTTTTTATGAGGCACCCAGTGACAATCAAACTCACTACTCTGTCATAATGGTTAACTAGACTAGCCTCATTAACCATCACCCCAGGCTGCAGTGCCATCTTCTTAATTAGTATATTACTGTTACTTTCTTCTTTATATTTATCTGTAAAATAAATTTTAAATAAGTTGAAGGTTTTATAAATCAGTATGTGGGTGAATGCTATATGTAATGTTTTTTTTGTGGGGAGGGATCTTTTCTTTTGATAACAAATATTTTTATATTGATGTTTTTTTAAGATGCTTTGGTTGCAATGGAGAAGGCAATGAAAAGAGACAAGATCAATGTAAATGATCGTCAATTGGCTTGTGCCCACGTCAATTCTCAGGAAGGTCAAGATTATTTGAAAGGCATGGCTGCTGCTGCTAACTATGCCTGGGTCAATCGCACAAGTATGACTTTCCTCTCACGACAGGTAAGCCTTCTCTGTGCAAATATTAATTGTATAGCATTGGGTGTGTGTCTGTGTGTTTATATGCAGTGGCAACTCTAGAAAGCATTGAACTTTTAGGAAAACCTGCCTGCCATATTCTTTGGAATTGTCTTAAATATGGTTGCCCAACATTACTAAATTTTTGAGGACAGTATTAATAAAAAAAAATAGTAGTGTTTGACTTTGAAATGTTACCCAACTTGCTACTTGTAACCCAATCTAACAATCTAGTTTTGAAATCTAAAAAGAGTGTTGGGATCCTTCTACCCTGGCTTTGTTGCTAAGTATCAAGATTCAAAACATTTAACAACAACAATAACAACAACACATCTTTTAAATGAAACATATAAAAGGTTATTTCCCAGAGGAAAATTAAAAGCAGAATTTCAATTGAAATAACATTTATATATTCTTTTCAGAAATATTCAATAGCAGTAAAATGTTCAATTTTCCTTGCAGTGAAGTTTGTTTTATAAAATAAATAAGTATTCTTAGTGTGGTGTGAAATGTGTGAGCAGAATTACTTTATGATGGTCAGCCTAATGTGTTTTTGTGAGTTCGTAAACAAAGGCTTAGTAGGTGGTTGCTGGTTAATCTCTTCTGTGTGTGTGTGTGTGTGGACAAGGCTTTAGCAGCTGCTGGCTGTCTCTCTTCCATTGTGTGCGCATGTGTAGATCAAAACTGGTCTCCCAAATTGTTGTGAGACTCGAGAATCAGTATGCTTCTATTTTTATATCTGGAAGGGGATTCAAAATCTATTTTCACATAGAGGTGTGAACTTTTTTAATGAGATTTTCGTCAGTTATAAAATAATTTCACACTGGCTTGCAAAAATCTTTTTCTCAAATTTGCAGGAGTAATGAAAGAAGTTATTGTTATTTTCTAAATGGTCTGAAAATAACACATGGTAGGTTTGCAACTACGTCCACAAGTATTTTGGTGGTATTTGCCCTTGTAATGACTGTTTATCCAACAAACCTTCTGATCGGGTTTTATTGGTTGAAAAATATATACAGGATTTAATTCCTATTAGAGGACTTGGTCATCAAAAACCTTAACACATTTAGCAGACTATAATTAAAAAAAGAAACTGCTACCTATATGCCAAACTAACTCTCTATCTATATATATATATATATATATATATATATATATATATATATATATAAAATAAGTTAAGTAATGAAAATCTTGATAATCCCAAGGAGGATGAAATCAGAACATTTAATTTAATGAAAAAGGACAACTTTAAGTGTTCATTGGTTATAATTTATTTCCCCAAGGATTTTATTTTTCCCTGGCTCATCAGATCTCACTTCCAAGAGTAAAAAAGATGAATTTAAATTTACATGTATTTTTTACAGTTTTGAGGGGTAGTATTAAGTTTATATATAGTTACATACACGCACACACACACACAACCACAAAGTGGTTTACATCAGGATTAGGTTTATTTTCTAATATGAGAATGTAAGAAATTTCCAATGAGGAGTAATTTTTTAAAATTTGGCCACCAACGTATAATGGCAGGATTTGTTCAGTGTAAGTATCACATCTCACTGATGTTTGCTTAATATTTTAATGTCTAATTTTAATTGTTTTATTTCCTTATTAAGGAAGTGAACATGATAAATTTTTATGCTTCTGCATCAACAATTTCCTATCTCCGACTGTAGAACCAACTCCCAAGTACTCTGTAACCCTCTACCTTGAATGGCTTTTGGGCCTTGTACTTGTGAACATCATTGAAAAAAAAATTGTTATGAAGTGTTTCATATTTATTAATTCCACATCCTGAATTTTTTATGGATTCATCATGGCTTTCATTCTAATTCCAGATGATAGTTTCTGTTTTGGAATTTTTTTTTTAAATCTTATTTCTGGGAACACTTAGTAGAGAATGTCAGGAGAGATATGTAGGCAAAACATCAAAGAAATCTAAAAGTCCACATCTATGAACATAAGAGAGACTTATGTTGGAACAACCTTTTGAACTCATTCATAACACAGAATTAAGACAGGTTATAACTTCTTTGACTTAATAAATTATGTTCTTTTTCTTATCAATTATGTAGAAAATCCTGATAAATATTTACTCATCAATAAACAAACACATTTATTATATCAACAGCTTTTATAAAATCCATACTTAAAGAATCTAAGATTAGTCTACCTACAACCACAACCAGTGTAACCTATATTATTTCACTCCCACACAAAACCTCACCCAATCAACATACAGACACTACTAGACAGAGATAAAAATGCCCACGAAACGCACACTATCAACCAAATCCTGCATAGACCAACTGGAATTATGATACGCATGTACACATGAATGCTACCTGACAAGACAAATACACATGAGGTCTATAAGCAGCCATAAAAAATGTAAGAAATTTTGATTTATATCTTTAAAAATTAGGTATATTATGTCTGACTCTGACCTTCTGTGGAGTGGGTAGCCATGGTCAAATGCAAAATAACAGAACTGTCCAATAAACAGAATTGAAAAAGTTTGCAATAAGCAATAACAAGAAAAAGAACAGGGCAAAAAATAATCTAAAGCAAGCAAACAATATATGCAAGGCAAATTAACAGTAATAAGGCAAAGCAACAGTGATATGGTAAAATGTTCATAAACTAAAATTGGGGTTGGCACACAAAAGCAAATTCAGATAAGCAAATGTAACATTCTGATTTCAAGACAAGGCAGACCGGGACCGAGTCAGATGAAACCTCAGATGAAACCGAGAACCTGCCTATTTTATTGGCTGGGAAAAAATTCATGGCATGCATTTGTTTGCTTCTACCTATAAAAGGGGAGAGTAGGATGTATTTTGCAGTCCTTCTCATTGGTTGGAAATCAACACTTTCTATTAATAAAAATGTTAAATTTGAAATATCAATATTTAATACTTTTTTTTTTTTTTCTTTTTTTTCCTGTTAATAAAAAGAACATTTCCTTTTGGTGAGTGATTATATTTGCATGGCTGTTTGGCTTTTAAAAGACAAATAAACAATAAATTAGATTTTCATGATAATGGTTGAAAACTTATCAGCAATTATCAAACTAATTTTTTTTTTTCTTTAATAATTTTTAATTCTAAAAAGCAATTTTTGTTTTCAGGCATTTGCCAAGATTTTCAATACGACCCCTGATGATTTAGACATGCATGTCATCTATGATGTGTCTCATAATATTGCCAAAATAGAACAACACTTTGTGGAGGGCAAACAAAAGACACTTCTGGTTCACAGAAAAGGTTCCACAAGGGCATTCCCTCCTCACCACCCACTCATTCCTGTGGATTATCAGGTAAGTCATATTTCCATCAACATTGTCATTGTCTTATTATTTATTCTCCAACTATGATACATTTTTACATATCACTTGGCTAAAATATTGCCTCTTTCATTTGCATCCATATAGTAAATGACTTGCCTATAAGAAAGTAAATTTGACGAACAAAAGCCTTCAATTTTTTCTTCTGTTTTTTTTTGGGGGGGGGGGTCTTCAAATGCATGCTTACAGGGTTCATTCAGATCCTGGAAACCTTGAAAAGTCCTGGAAAAACAGCAATAGCCCAAAAGCTCTTTGAAAAGTCCTGGAATTTTCTAAATTGGGCTGCCCACACATCCCTTTTCTCAATTCACAAAAGTTAAAATGCCAAATCCCAGAAATCTGGCTTTTTCACAAGCTAAAATTGTCCTTTAAGAAAAATGATTTTTGTCATCAGTAATAATTCTTGATTAGAACGAATTCATGACCTCGTAGCTACTTCTATATCTTCTCGCGACGTTGACGAGAAGGAAAGGGAGAAAGAATATGAAGGCGTGTTTTCTCCTCGCTGCTAAGGAAAAGCAAAGATAAAAGGTGTTAGAGACGAACATCTCCATCAAGGATAAATTAGTTCACACTCAATGAATTTGTATTCGAAAAGAAAATAAATTATTTTACAGTAATAAAATACATTTTAGTAGAATCTCAAAAAATTTATAAATGTTTTTTAAAATTTGAACAATTGAAGAAATTTTATTCACATGTCAATTTCAAAAGTAAAAAGTTCTTTTGATTTCAAATCAGCAGTGGGTGAGTTCATGTTGAAAAAATAGATACTTTACATGTCCCATGTCAATGTGTATCTATGTATAAACTACATTTGTCTACTCTAAGCTGTTGCTGAAAGTAATAGTTTGAGAAACAAATTTGACTCAAATAAAATGTAGAGGGGAAGGTTGATAGAATAAAAAATGTGTCTTAGGATAGAAAATGCATTTTTGAAAAAATAGGAATGTTATTTTTAAAGTTTGCAGCCTAATAATGACCTGTATCTCTTAGCTTTTGTTGTGTGAAGAAAATGAAATGTATTAACTTATTTGGCTTTTATTGTTTGGTTTTATATTAAAAGTTCAATCTGGTAACACTATCCCTTTTTTAATTTAGTATTTCTGCCATAGACTGCTAGAAAAGGTACATCCAAAAATGTGACATTTGGCCAGATGTCATCAAATCTGTGAACTTTAAAAAAAAAAAAAACAGGAAAATGTCCTCAGGCCAAGTCCTTCTCTGCAGTGCTGTCAAACGTGAATGATGTTTTATTTCCAGTGAAACTGCAGATTTATGCGTATTTCAAAAGACATTGACCTGTTTCTGATATCAGAGCAATAAACCATTGCTTCCTTTCCTTGCAGAGGATCTTTTTCGCACGATCAGGAAACTGTTAAAAAGATTTGCAAAGGAAGAGCACACTAAAAAGATAATTACATTTTCCAAACTGAATGAATTTGTAAGAATTTTGTCAAACCCAAACATGCATAAAGATGCTGCAAAGATTGAATATTGATTTCTGGCAGATAGGGCGATGCAGAATTTATCCAAAAAGGGAAATGTGTCAACAAATATCTGTTTGCATGCAGGATTGCAACAGACAATGTTCATCACGGTCATTGAGAAACCTCTGGCAAAGTCTCCTCTTAGATACCCTCTTGTAAGGTCACTTGCATGGTTGAATTCTGGATCCATTGGTGAAAAAAAAAAAAAAATGCCACAGAAGACAGTCTAAAAAGATGTTTTTCCCACATGATGGACAGAAAACAAACCAGCAAATCTGCAGTCAGTACAAAGAGTTTGAGAAGAAGGCTGCTGGAAATATTGCTTGCAAGAATTTCAGCAAGCATGAAGACCATCTGGACACTTTGCTCTACTCTTCTTTGTCTAGCAACAAAGAATATCAAAAACTGGAAAGTTGTTTGCAGATTGCTGGTACTCTCTCATGGACAGGGCTCAGCAGAAAGAGAGCTTTCTCAATCAATAAGGAAATTTCCACTGACAACAGGAAACAGCAGACTCTGGTTGCACAGTGTGTAACACTATTTAGGAACGGAAGGTTAATTAATCAATTGATTAACCACAGAAGTTAATTACGGGGATACTTACACCGATAGATATAACGAAAGACATACTGAGCGATTACTTACACCGATAGATAT
Source organism: Acanthosepion esculentum (assembly GCA_964036315.1). NCBI lineage: Eukaryota > Metazoa > Mollusca > Cephalopoda > Sepiida > Sepiidae > Acanthosepion > Acanthosepion esculentum. The sequence continues at coordinate 23,288,371 of OZ038501.1, read as the reverse complement.
AACGAAAGACATACTGAGCGATTTTCTTTTTGTTTTGTTATTTTCCCAAACAGAGTATCGGTGGGAAAAAAAAAGATTTTTTGTTTTGTTATTTTCAAGTGCGAATTCAAGATAACCACATTACTTTCTCGCGGAAGTGTGATGCTGAGATATGCCAAATTATCTGCGAGGACAAAAGAAGGAAAGAGAGAAAGAAGAGAAAGAAACAGAGGGACAAGACTTAACAACTTAGATGATAAAAGAAAAAAAAGACCACCCACGGAGGTCCTGATGGTTATTGTCGTGAAGGTTGGTTGAGGGATACCAGAGCTCTGGGCAGATAAAACATTGGCTGTTATCAGTAGTTGATGGGTCGTCTGCCGACCGCACACAGAGCCCTGGAATGAGACCGCCTGGACAGGACATCTGCATTTTGTTTAAGTTCGTTTGTGATAACGAAGGCTATTTTAATTAACCCAATTTCGCCAAAAAAAAGAATCTTCCACTTAATGTTGACGGATAAACCTGGTTGAAAAAAAACATATCCCGTGAAGTTGGATAAAAATTGAGATTATCAGTTGACGCCTATTGGCCGAATAGCCAGGCGGAGATGATCATGTGACGCAGAGAGGAGGCTGCCACCGCCCATTGAGAGGGTAGGTATGAGATGTTACTGCGAGGAAGTGGGAAAACCGTTGACGCCCTCTAAAGTATGGTGAGATACCCATATGAGAGCAGAAGAGGGTGGGAGTGGAATAAGATTTCCAAATACGGAAAATGATAATTATTTTTGGCCGAAAACAAAGAAAATCCTTATTGGGGATTTGAAATCAACGTGGTGGCCACACCACGTCCGACCCCACGCCAGGTTTTGATCGGCGTCCATATAAGCAAACATCTACGGGTGTTTCGGAGAGTTCGCAGAGTCGAGCTGAGGAGAGTTCGCAGAGTAGAGCTGAGTTCGTCGAGACAGAGAGACGCGCCTCGCACAGGTGACTGCACGATTCCATGCCTCCCGACTTAGACTTCTAACCAAGAACAAATTTGTCGAAGTCCGACTTTAGATTTCCCACCAAAACAAGTTTCCGAACTAGACTTCTAACCAAGAACAAATTATAGAAGTCTGACTTATATTCTCCATACAGATATCCAGAACTAGTTAAGGAACGCAAAAGTGTTACAATCCACATTTTTTTTTCTTCGGGCTGGGAGAGAAAGAGAGAGACGCACTCCTGTAACTCAACAAACCGACATAAAATTAATCACTATTCCTAACCAGTCGCTCGCCTTGAAGTTGTTGTTTGTGCTTTTGTTTTGTTTTTTTTGTCTACATTTATTGTGCAGTATCACCTTGACCCGGATTCGGCTGGCACTACGGCCCGACATTTGATTGATCTCGTCAACCTAAGATCAAATCACAACGTGGGTAGGTTGAATCGAGATCAAAGCAGTTGCTTCGGTGACCAGGCGTTGGAAGTGAGCCGAGTACGACAAGTTGGTGCTAGAACCCAACAAGACTTCAACCGATGTCCCAGGGTTAGCCCGTCGCAAAGGACCAACGTCACATTTTGGCGTCGTCACTGAAAAAGAAGTCGGGTGTCACAAGTGCGCCGCGACCAGTACGGGTGTCACAAACGGTGCCCTGACCAGGACAGAGGAGGGTTGGGTGTCACAGTGCATTATCACAATTTGGCCAGAGTTGAAGATGCTGGGAATGTTCTCATAGTGAAGGCTCTTCTCTACAGTGCTTCCAATGTCAGAACACCACCCAACCAATAAATACCTTGAGGCTGAGAGTGGTGAAAAAAGGTAGGAAGAAGCAGCTGGACAAAAATGGAAATCCAGTCCTGGAAAAGACCTTGAAAAGTCCTGGAATTGTTTTTTCACAGATGGCAATCCTGTGTTTAGCTTTAATCTCTTTTCTGACACACACACAAACTTTCATATTTTCTAGAAATAATTTAAGTTTTCTTTTTTTTTTTTTTCTCTCTCTGTCTCTCATCACTTTCTTATAGGAAATGTCATGTCTATTAGGCTTTTGTATATTGAAAATAAATGCTAAATATTACTCTATTTATTTATTTATATATATATATATATATATATATATAATAGAAAAAAAACATGTTGAAATCGTTACTCAATAGCTTTTGTGTTTCAGTACTATGCTGTACCTCTTCAGGCAATGGTAAATAACTGGTGATTAAATGATTTTTAAGAAAATTTTTTTAAAAAGTGTTACTTTTTATTTTTTTTTTTTTTTTTTTTTTATTTTTGTTCAAACAATAAATGGGTGTGTGAGGAAACACAAGGTCAGAATTAAAAATAGACTTGTGGGTTTGTCTTGATCAACTAATCAAGTGTCAGATCTATGCTAAATAGAAAATTAAGCTCAAAGGGTAAATGAGATATTAGAATATTTACAAACTTACATATAGAATTATCTGCAGTTTAAATGCAGGTCATAAGTAACTGAACACACAAAATTGAAAATAGCAGTCTTTTCTGTCCTTTTGTCTGTTTGCTCTCACAAAGCTTTAATAAAAGGGAAACATGTTAGATTGATAAATTTTTCCTATTTGTTCTTTATCTTGTCAAATTACAATCCATATTTGATCTACAACAGATATATATATATATATATATTTCTAGTATTAGTGGAGTTAAAGCAATGTTTTGACATTCAGTCCTCTTTTAGCTGTGCTGAAGCTTAGTTGTATACTTACCAAACCAGTGGCACTTTATTCCATGATTGGTAACGCAAGTGCATGTAGTTACAAAGCAGATCTCCACATTAAGTTATTAAGAGTAGAATGTCTGTTAGTTTCCATTTATGCAAGACACCAGTGTCCTTCACACTGTAGCCAGAAATGTCTGTCTCTCTTGCTTGAAGATAATAACAAAAAAGTCAATTATTAATCTTTAAATTATTTTTTGTATTTGATGTGGTGTTGCTTTAATTAACTTAGATGAAATATTTAATATGTAAAAATTAATAAATTGCATTTGTAACATTTCAAACAGTATTAATAATCTTCATTTTGTTGGAATGAAACATGGATAAATTTTGTTTAGAATAGCCGGAGGTGAATTCTTAAATATTTAAAAAAAATATTAAATGATTGTAGTGTATAAATGAGAAAACAACAATAAAAAATGAAAGATAAGCTAATCCAAAATTAATAATGAAAATGTTTCATTTAAGAAATTCAAACCAAATGTTTTCTATCTACTTTTACAGTCCCAATGTAATTAAATTATTTTATATATTTATTATATTCATTTGTTTGTAAATCCGTTAAAATTCCAATCTTTTCTCTCCTGATCTCTGTTTTAGCTGACTGGTCAACCTGTGTTAATTGGTGGCACTATGGGGACTTGCAGTTATGTACTAACTGGAACTGATCAAGGAATGGAAGATACATTTGGTACAACATGTCATGGAGCAGTAAGTAAATTGTTTAACCTTTTTAGTAATAAATGTTGGTAGGTTTTTTCATCACTACGTTAAAGTATTTCTTAAAATAGTTCCTTAAATCTTTTGCAATTACAACACATATAGCCAAACAGTGCTTGGAAATAGTTAAATTTTAATAGAAAAAAACAAAAAAAAACAGGTAACATAAAGCAGGAAGATTTTAAAACAAGTCGACCTGTCCATGGTTATAGTTTACTTTAAATTGTAGACAATAAGTAAAGGACTATGTTGCAGATGCTTTATAGTCATTTGGTGCATGAAGCAAATCTTTACACTCTTTACTGGATGTAATTCCCTGAAGTCATATTCTTGAAAAATAATTGTTTCAACAGCTGACTGTAAAACTCTTTCTTACTCTGCATTTGGAGGAGGGTAGTTTAAATTTTACTGCAAATTTTTCTTCACCACCCTGTAGGGACAAACAAATTATCCATCTCTATAAAGGATTCTCACAATAGAATTTTGTTATTTTAAACTTGACCAGTAAAATGCTATAATCTATTCATGTTTTAAATTCGTTTTCACTTGCAAATAAATGTATAGTAATTTTTGTAATTGCAATCTCAACAGCTGAAACATTTTCGGATGGTACAGTTAAAACTAGGTTAGTTGTAAGACTTTGCTTGCTACACTGTGAGACCTCTTACTTCTTTCAACACTCTAAGTCTCTGCTTAATGGCATTATTAACATTCAGTATGTTTTTGACATTTAAGTTGATTTCTGAAAAGATTCTGCAAATTTAAACTTTATTTTCTTTATCCTTCTCATCAATGAGTTCCTTTGAAATTTAATAGTAAAACAAAAAATGGCAGGATCATGTTTCCCAGATATTTTTACTTTTTTTTATTTTTACTTTTGATTTTAAAGACAAGAATCAAGAACTGTACAAAATAATTAAAATATTTCATCTCGGAATGTAAGAAAATAATTACATAAATTTTACAAAGTTTTCACTTGTAGATAAATTAAAAACCCAAAAGGCTTACAGCCACATCATGTTGAAACATCATTTCCCCATACAATCACCAAAGTTAAGCAACATTGAGCCTGATCAATACCTAGATGGATGACCACTTGGGAATACCAGGTACTGTAAGCTTGGATGTGCGGGTGGTGTAATAGATTCCAACAGCTCAGAATTGGAAATTGGAGAGCCAAGTTCCAATTTCAATTAGGTTTGTTATATTCACACATGTTCCCCAGGGGAAAGGTATGATTCCACCTTTTCTCCCCTATCTATGAGTCAGTTAGATGTGTATCACTAAAACCATTATCACAAAATAAAATTTTGTACCCAATATTTAGATTTCGACATTAAATAATGCATAGAGGTTGATATACCACGAAACAAAATCAACACGAAAGGAATAGTTTAATTCTATGACTTTTCTATTTTTATGAATCTGAAAATAATGTTTACATTTTCAATCCTCATTCGATGCAATATTGCTTTCTTTAGGGTCGAGCTTTATCACGTGCTAAATCTCGTCGTAACTTGGACTACATGGACGTATTACATGCCTTAGAAGATCAGGGCATTAGTATACGTGTGGCTTCTCCCAAATTAGTCATGGAAGAGGTAAGTAAAACACAATATGAAATGTATTTTTTCTTTCTTCCAGCTTTTTATTATTTGGGAATGAGAGCTAAAACCTTGTTGTAGCAGTAAGGAGAATCATTGAATATTTTAATAATTTATCTCAGAAGAAAAAAAAAGAAAGTGTATATGAATATAGAAGTATAAAATTTAAATATCTACTTTCTAATCTATGTTTCTCATACCAGGCTTTACTGCAGAGGTTTTCTAATATATGTTGGGAAGTAGTTAATCTGGGGCTCCTTATGAGGATCAATCTCTCACTCATGTATATACTCCTGATTACATTGCAGGAGTAGATCTTTTTTTATAGGAAGATTTGTTGGCGAATTAAAACCAGATAAAATTGAAACTAATAAAAAATAAGTGTAAAGAGGATTTTCTTTTTTGTGATGTAAGTTCATTCTTTCTTTGTTTTTTTTTTTATATTGCTTATCCAATGCAAAAATATTTATATATTGAATATCAGAACTGACCGTGTTTCTATGCTGTCATCATCAGCTTTATCTCGTATCCAAGAATTTAATTTTTTTGCTGATTGCTTCCTTTATGATGCTATCTGGGTTTTCATTTGTATGGGATTTTTCTTTTCTTCACTGCAACTTTAGCTCTTTTGATTGCAATCTGGTCCTCTGTTGGCGGAGATTTCCTTTTGCAAGCCATACTGCTGTTGTATGCTATAGGCAACAATAAACTACAGAACTCAAAATTGATCACTGCATTTAAGTATTGCATTAATATTTAAGCTTACTTTTTTAAAAATTCAACGATAATTCTTCTGCCACCATTTTAAAGACAATTTGATGCAAGTCCGTCCTTACTTTCCTTACAAACAATTATTTTTATTTCATGGATGACTCTTAGATTTTGCAATTTTGATTATTCCCAAGTTATAAAAATTGTTAATGTACAAAAAAAATTTGTTGCAAAAAATATCAACGAAAGCAATCACAGTAATGAAAACTTAGATCCTGAAATTTTGGATTTCTAACGTGGAATGTCTTTAATTTGCTTACGGAGTTGGCCTGATTCCAAAATGGTATATGTTCGGCTACGGCTTCTAGGAGTAAAGTTGAAAAAGTGTGACACACTGACATTCGCATTTATTTATATACAAGATGAGATATTTAAAGGTTAGAGAGTTGTGTCCCTTTGATTGAAAAAGTGTGACACACAAACATTTTTGCATTTATTATATAGAATCCAGTTATGAAATTGCAATGGACTCTGTTATAATTTTGGGTGGCACCTTCTGTAGCATGTCTGTCATGTGTAGACCTCTTCATCTGCTGGTTCAACCGTTGAGATTTCCATGCAATGCTCCATTATTTATATAGGAAAGGTAATTCTCAAAGTAATATGCTTATGATTTTTTTTTTTTTTTTTACATATATTTGTCAAGATATTTGCAATTATGTCTACCATACTAGTGGTTATCACTTTGCTAGTGAAGTGAACTCATTCTTCACTTGGTACCTCCTACATTATTGGCCTTGTTCCAAACTAAATACACATAATAGTGTCTTGCTCAAAGTTTATGAATGAAATCACTTTTTTTGCTATCAAAATTCATGCAACAACCAATTCTACTTTTTCTTTCAGGCGCCAAAATCTTACAAAAATGTCACAGATGTAGTAAACACATGTAAGTATTCTTTTTACAATTATTTCTCATAAAACTGCTTTCAAAAATTCAAATTTCTATGATGCATCAAAGTTTATGCACGACCATCAATTTGTTGTCCTGATTACAGAATTCAGATGTAATCATTTGATTTTCCTCACATAAAAGTTGAATTATTATAGATTTATGAAGCTTATGAAATATCAATGTTTTCAGATATATATTTTAAGACTATTCTAGTAGTAGTAATAAATAGTTGAATTTTTTTTTTTTTTTTTGCAGTATTATGTTGAATACTTAAGATTGATCTTTTTAATCAAGTCATTTCACTTTAATCATCTTTACCTAATAGAAACAGTTAATTTGAATTAAATTGTACACAACCAAACTATTATTTAAACTGTTAATTTATTTTTTTTCTTCTTGTCATAATTTTCAGGCCATGATGCTGGCATCAGTAAAAAGGCAATAAAATTACGTCCAATTGGAGTGATTAAAGGATAAACTTTTTACAAGAGAGGAAGTTGGGGGGGGGGGTCTTGGGCGGACTGACACAGACACGTCAACACTCTGCTGACTAATCAAGTGAAATATTGGTCATGACCTGTGAATATGGACAGATTTTCTGTTTTGAGTCTTCAAAATCAACTAAAATCTTTTTATCTGCATTTTTTGTTTTTTTTTTTTTTTCCTGAAAAAAATTACTTCAGAAATAAAATCATTTAAAGACTTGATATATAATTATATTTTGTTGAACACCTGCAATTAAGTTATGTTCTTGGTTAGTAACTGATTTTTAAATTAATACTCAACTTCACTATCAATGTGAAAGATTATAGATTTTAGCAAATATATATTCTTCAAAAGTAAGTATTTTATAAATTTTAATTTGTAAAACACATCAATTTCAATTTTTTATCTCAGTCACAATTCTTTTCTTTTTCGAAATATCTTTGAATATTAAGTTTTGTCATAATTCAGTATTTTATATCAATGATGAAATACTAAATCCAGTATTGTCTAAAACCTGCTCTAAGTTGTGTGTGTGTTTTGTTTTTTACTAATATTTACCCAAGTGTGTGGTGGGGGGGGGGGGGGTCTTAAGACATATCCTTCCCTCAGCAAAGGGAGACTACTGCACTTCTAGAAACTCCTCCATATTGAAAAACTGGAAAGATGTGCCCTGGTTTCATTGCAAGTTTTGAGTTTTTGCCCATCCTTTCACTCCACCAGTAAAATCCAACCTGCTTCAGAAGATAACCTTGTTTTGATCACAACAGTTAATTTAAACATTTATCCTTTACTGCACTAACCAATCAAGTTATTCCAGGTGTATTCACTCGCCTTTTTATTAGGCACAGACTCAAGTTGACTGCCAAAAATGTCATTGCATTAGAAGAACTATTCCTGAAATAAAGGGTTTTCTTTCTTCATATTAATAAAAACAGCTCTATGCTTTGTTATTAAATTATAGAAGAGATATACCACATGGTTTGGAATCGAGTTGTTAAAAAGGAAAAAAAAATATCTACAATAAATGTTCACAGTACAAATCTGTAAAGATTTTTTTTTTTTTTGTAGCAGATTATCTTACAAGACCTATATTACAAACAAGTTTATTTTACAAGCTACAATTGTCCTGTAAAATTTCAAAATCATGCTTATATATTAAATTCAATTTGAAACCCAATAAATTCACACAAACATTTTTTTTTTTCTATGCTTATAATTAATTTCTCAAAGACATTTGAAAATAAATGAAAAATTTTATTTCTAAATGATTATTTTTTTTTTAAATTTAAAAGCTGTACTTGTGGCTGTCTGGTTTTGGTGGTGTAGGCTTAGAATAGGTTTTCATTGGTGGAATTGGCCTTATCTTTCGTCCATTGTAGCCAGTCTTCCGATGCCACCACCCACTCTGGGGCCGAATTCCCAGCCACCTTGATCTCTGTGGTGAACCAATATGTTCCTTGTCGTGATCAATATTGGATACACGACCAACTGTGGCCATGCAGTTCTGGGAAATGCAAATTTCTCTCTTGGAAGGCATGCGCAAAATGCACTTGTCCCCAATTTTGCGAACTAGTTGGGCAGACGTCCCAGCAGCTCGAGCAATTCGACCAAAATCATCCTCATAGATTTCTAGATTATGTACCAACGTACCAACTGGTAGGGCTCCAACAGGATGTGAATCTCCTTCATAGGCCCTCACTGAAAGAAAGGGACACAATATTATAATTACAACATTTATAACATCAATGTTTGTAACCCTAGTGAAAGTCTCAGTCTCTCTCCCCTGACTCCTTCACTCATGTTTTATTTAATCTGAGGAAGCCTTAGGTGAAGCGGGTTGAAATGGACAAGTTAAAAGTAAAGAAAAAAAAAAAAACAACTTTCAGATCAGACAACTGTCTCTTGCCTATAGAAACAAATTATATACAATTTATTTATGAAGGGCTACATTTATCAATTTCTCTGTACTGTAATCTACTTAGGACTGACCCCTAACTAATGAACTAGCCATATTTGCAATATCGTGGATTGGTCACTAGACTAGTAGTCATCTCATCAATTCAAACAGGGTTTTGGGTCTGCAAAGTTGGTTAGCAAAAACTCTAAAGCTGGGGAAATCTTTTTATTCTCAAGTCGTTCCTCACAATGAGTGGTGACGTCAACTTCTCTGGCTCCATTTCATCATTTTGAATTCTGACTGACCTACACTTTCCTACTATTCCATGTATAAAGAATATGTTCCTTTCAAGTGTCAGATTACAAATCTATTTGCAGACTTGCATAGCAACATGGAAGGGTTTTGATGATCCATCCTCTTGACACTTATAGTTTGGTTTGACCAAATATAGAAGCTAATATACAATCAAGGCAGAAAGAATTAAAAAAAAAAAAAAAAATTTTGAATGTTGGCCTCTTTAGTTTAGGACCAGTTGCTTGATCTCAATTGACATTTTTCTGGTTAGAAATAGAGTGATATAAAGGAACATCTATATCCTGAGAGTTAAAACTTAATTTGTGAGTTCAAACTTGAATGATTCTAGGGAGTGACCCATTGTAATTAAATGCTTTCCATTTCTCTGAAAGCTCATTAGAAAACCTAAAACCTAGGATACTTCTGGCATAACAGTAAAATCCAACTTTCTAAGCCTTTCACATCAATTTCTAATTTCCATTCCTTTTGACAATCAGGTGTAGATTCACTCACTTGTAAAATCCACATCAGTAACTGTTAAGTTCCTCCCGAAACATTTCTAATTTACCTGACGTTAGTCAATTACAACAGGAATTCTTATTCCAACTACACCATTTTCTGTTAATGTCCAAACCAGTAACTTATTACACATAGCCTGTATTAGATTTGTTTACATTTGTGGCAGAAAAACCTACCACATAATAGCATCTTCATCTAGCTAATGTTGTACTATGTCTGAACATTATGTGAGAGGCGTTTTTAGCTGCCTCCTGTATAAGTGATTATAGAATACCAGTTTGCCGTGTCAGGTTTGACATGAAAATTTTGAGAATCATTTTGGTTATCTCAAAGATATGTCCTAATAAAATCAGAGAGAACATCACCAAATTTCAGGTAGAAACAGATTGCAGATTTTGTTGAATAATGAAAATAAGCTATAACAAATTGACAACTCAGAAAGAGGAAAAACAAAGGGAAATAACTCTGTCACCATAAACTGATGGTAAAGAGAAACAGATTGGATGTTAAAACCGAAGATTGCAATGGTAGAATTAAATACGAGAGGGAGGGGAAAAAAAAAGATAAACACAGGAAGGGTAAAAGAAGCTTTGTATGCTTTGCAAAGTAAAATATCACCAATCGTCAGCCCATCAGATACTAGTGACATTCCAGAGATAGAGAATGATGAAATAAAAGTTTGCGTCAGTTTTGGAGAGCCACAGTCAGAGACGGCATCATGATTGCAGAAGCTGCAAAGGAAGATGAGCAGGCAGCAAAGAAAGCCAGGAGAAAAGCAAGGACAGTCTCCGTCTCCATGTCATCCAACTTCATCTGCACCAAGTGCCTGGGAGACTGCTGCTCCAGACTGGGACTACACAGTCACCAGAGGCGATGTAACTCTAGCACCTACAGTGTTACTCCATCGTCTCCCGAGATGGACAGATGCCGAACGAACAAACGTTTCAAAATGTAAAAAAACACCAAGCAAAGAAGGGTGTTGTAATGTCTCTCTTTGATGCAGGAGGAAGAATTGCAAAAAAAAAAAAAAACTATTTATCCAGTTAAACAGAAAAGTTACCGCAAAACTTCAAATGACAAAGTACTTTAAAAAAAAAAAAAAAGTCACAATGCTAACTAAAACATTAATTTTCTGGAATACTAAAAACAACAAATGTCCTAAGTAGCAATCAGACATGTGACCACACAAGTTTTGAATTAATTTGACAATCACATATTAGTTTAATATTTTTTCAACACAAGCCATGTTTAAGCCAGTCTATTATACAAGGCTTTAATGCAGATGATTTAAAATACATAGAAGGCGAAAAGATGGATGCACCCCTAGGAAGTCGATTTTTGTATTTTTACAACAAGTGAGTAACAGAATTCATTGAATGTTGTGGTATCAATGCTGGTCCCTGATCCCCTTGATTTTGTACAAATTACCAACTCCTGCTGCTGCTGAAAATGCACCTCAAATGTTGATTTTTTTTTTTTTTTATTATCGTGTTTAGCAGTGCTCTCTGTAATCACTAGAGTATTCATTTCACTGGATGTACACCAAACACATATTCATCCTTCATATCTAAGAGTTTAGGGGCTCTTGTCGTTCTACATAACATCTTCCTAATCAGATTTAGTCCAGTGTAAATGATTTTTGCACAAAGCCAACCGTGCCCGTTGATATGCAGATATCAGTTATATAAACAGTTTCAAACTTGGCATTTGTAAATAAGAACGAAGTCCAATAACTCTGTAAAAAGTCCGGGATTGGTTTTGCACTGTATTGATATTATGAACAGGAATCCATTTGTAAATCAATAAAAATAAAAAAAAAACTTGGTACTTTTCAATTCTGACAAATGTCAGGATTTGAATAATGTCTAATGAATGCTACTTGAAAAGTTTTTTCCAATTTTTTTATGAATGGACCAGTCTATTTAAGTAATGCCTCTTTACTTGCTCAATGGGGTTTGAAACTGGTGAGCACAGGGACCAAATCTTCCTGGAAGCAGTTGCCTGTCACCAAGCCTCATATGTGCTTAAGAGGAATTTTTTAGTATGCATGCAAGGACTCATGACTTCAGATTTCTGGTTCGAAAGATTCTTTGGATCCGCAAATGCCATACTAAAAAAATTACTCTTAAGAACATATGAGCACCTGAAGATTGCAAGTCATGTTATTGGTATTGGATATTATGTGTATTCCCTAATATATATATGTGTGTGTGTGTTTGAGGCTAAGATTTTGAATTTTTGATATTAGAAGTGCTACCAGTGGTGTCTGCTTTTGTGGACTTTGTCTGCTCGTTTTCTAGCATTGAGGATGAAAAGATGTGGCATATATGAAGAAATCTAAATTCCTCTTCTTCAAGATTTTGTCTTGGAGCCCATAGGATATGTAGAATATCGAGATGAAGAAGAGAAATACATTGAAAAAAAAAAAAAACATTTAGACTTCTTCACTACCCACATCATTTCATCCTCAATGCTAGAAAACGAGCATACAAAGTCCACAAAAGCTGACGCCACCACCAACACTTCTATCAAAAACACAAAATTCACAATTTTACTCTTCAACACTGTCTACAAAATTTTATATATATATATATATATAAAATCTCAAATGCATAAAAGGTTAATGGTCAGAGTTGAATCAGACCAGGAAACAGCAGTATTAAAAAGTGCTCAATACACATGTGAAAAAATAAAATGAAAATAAAAATGACATGTAGAGCTTTTAACTTTAAAAATCAGGAGGTCAGTTGAATACACTACCTTAGTTTCAACCTTACGGTATCCACAGACGATTATTATCAAATGACCTCTTAATGTTTTATTTAAAAAAAAAAAAAAGGAACGATGTTAGGTGTAATAGAAAAGGGAGGAGGAGTATGTGAAGAAGAGGAAAGAGAAGAAAGGCAAGGGTGTCATAAATTTATCAGTGTGGAGTTAATTGGAATTTTTATATATATATATTTATATATATATATATATATATATATATATATACTAGCAGCATTGCCCGTGCTTGATTCAAAAATCGTATGACTCGTACAGCAATCGCTTTTTTCTAAGCTCTATACTAAACATTAAATCTGTTACGAAAAAAGAACTAAACAAAATGAACACAAAACAATCAGCTTTAAAAAAGGACTCGTAACTGGAAAAACCAAATGAAAAAGAATGTTAACAACAAATACTTTTTCACACCCAACCCAGTTCTGCGGAATCAGAATCAACGTTGAGTTTAAGCAAGCGAATGAGCCAATTGGAATAAAGTGCCATGTGGATTAAAATTTTCCCCACTTGTGACAAATGCAGCTATCGATTTTTTTTGCATGCTAGCATGCTAGTTAACATTCGTGTCAGTCAGCTGTTGGCTCTCCCGCTGGCCAATGGCCGCAAACTACATGAAAACTACCGTAGAAGCATGAAAAAATCGATTATTTCCACTATCGATTGGAGTTGGGAAATGCAAAGTTGGTCTTGGCCTTCCCACTAACTTGGAGCATGTGCATGTAAATTTTGGTGCAAATCTGTCGAAAATTGCGGCTGTGCATTCGTTACACACACACACACACACACACATCCTGCCTTTTATTTATATATATATATATATATATATATATACACATACATACATACATACATAAAATGTGTGCATGTAATTATTCTATCAGTATAAGAGACAAAATGAATGAAAAGAGGAAAACTATACTTAGTTTTAGCTGACATTAGATCTTAAAAAAAATTTTTCTATTTCGAGCATACTAAATGACGTAATCTAAGGTCTAAATGCCTAAGCATTTCAGTTAACCAGTTCAATATTTATGAGTCTTTAAATCTAAAAATTTCCTTTCACAGATGATATAAGACGTAAGCTAGGTTTTAACACTTAAACTTTTTAGTTAACCTGATAAATATTTATAAGCATTCTAAAATTTTAAAAATTTGAGTAACTGTCAAATAAATACTTGTTGCAAAATAAAATCATCACATTTTCCTTGATAAAGTTCGTCAGATGACGAAACGTGTCGGCTAAAACTAAGTATAGTATACCTCTTGTCTTTTCAATTATTTTTCCCTCTTCTACAGATAAAATAGTTATACACACACATATATATATATATCTTGTACCGATGAATTGGGTAACCAACAAAATTTCTAGTCACACATCAAACATAGGTCTATGTGTAGCTATTAACATATATTTCTTAGCTCTGTCTAATCACATTGAGCACTATGTCTACAGCTCATGGATAAATTTGGTAATTATTTATTTGCTTACCAGCATATGCACACCAGCACATGTGTATACGGTCACTAATATCTAGTTATCTCATTTACTTATATATATATATATATATACACACACACACACAGAGACATGACAGAATTGAATAACTGAAACCGTTTATTTTATTAAACAAGTAATTTATACAAATGAAGTAATTATAAATGGTCATAAATTTAATAACTAATACTTGGTTGACATCCCTTTTGCTTTTTTTAATAGGGTTAATATCCGGGGACTGACTTGGCCATGGAAGTTTATTGATCCCATTTTGTCTCAGCCAATGTCGCATTGCTTGAGCAGTGTGACATGGAGCTCCATCTTCCATAAATAGGGAGTCAACTTTGCTCATTCTACTACTTGAGAATATTGGAAGGAGCCCTTTCTTTAATATAGAAACATATTTGGTTGAATTAATGTTTCCTTCACACTCCACAAGCTCTGAGCGACCATCACTCCAAATTGCACCCCATACCATTACTGAAAGGCCCCCATGTTTCACCGTTTTAAATCAAACTCTTGACTACAGAGTCTCCATACCCATACTCTTCCACTGTCGGAAAATAATGAGAATCTTGACTCATCAGAGAAAATGACAGTGGTCCAAAAGGTCACAGGTCTCTCCACCATCTCATGAGCCCAATCCTTTGTGCATTTGATATTGGCTGGACAGAGAAGTGGTTTCCTTCTCGCAGCTCTGCCATAGTAGCCCAGTTTGTGAAGATACCTGACAGCTGTTCTGGGACTGACATCAACTTGTGTTGCTATGTCAGAGGCCTTGCAAAGTGGATCCTGCTCAACATTTCTTTCGACAAGACGCATGGTTCTTTCAGAGGGCCCAGGGCGGCATGAATGAGGTTTTGTGCACTTCTTGCCCTCTCTGGTGAATTGTACGATCACTCTATTAACAGTAGAAAGGGGTATTGAAAGATTTTCAGATATTTTTCTTTGACTAAGACCACCTTCATGGCCCACAATACGTCCTCACTGAAATTCGGATAGGTATGATGCTCTTTTGGTTCGTGGTATGTTCCAGTATTGTTATCTGCAATTTTAATTTAATTTTAAGTTAATTTATCTTGGTTATTAAAAAAAACCAGAAATAAAATTTATCTTGGTGTCTATTCAATTCTGTCATGTCTGTGTGTGTATATATATATATATATATATATATATATATATATATATATATATATATATTTCAATTTAAAAGTTTAATTTACTTAGCAGATTTACCTGTGACAGAATTATGTCTCCTTACCTGGTATTCTTGGGATGATTCTCGAAGTTTTGATGATATCACCAGCTTTCATATTCTGGGAAGCCAGTATGTAACGCCTTTTTTTTCCTGTGGCTACCACTGCAATGTCAGCCGTTCGACAGGGGTCATAGCGTACATAGCAAACCTTCTCTTCCAGAGGAGGCCCTTCCTTTGGACCATCTTTTTTAAAGTCCACCATTCGATAATGATGCTTTGCTCCACCACCAACACCATGTGTCTGGATGCGACCTGTAAAAGAAAAAAAAAACAAAAGCAATTAAGTTCTTAGTATAAATAAAGCAAAGGACATTATCCACAGAACAAGAATTTCTCCAAGTATAATAGAAAATCATAGTCGACTACCAGCTTATTACTATATATCACAAATTATAATTTATTTATCTATTTTATTTAAAGAGTTACCTACCTACAATATATAAACTGTAATTCTACTTAATCCTACATTATTCAGACTATTGTCCTCATCTTTGTCGCCATATTTATTACGTTTCGGCCATTGTACGCTCTGGCCTTCTTCAGGTGGTTGGAATGTCGAACTGAACCCTTTATTTCGCTCACTAGGGTTGACTGTTCTAGTTCCATGTGCCATGTTTTAATGGATGTCAGTTATCAGTTATCTCCTGTTAATTCCCCTCTCCAAGTTCTCCACTGCCTTAGCCGGGTATTGAACTTTGGGTCCTGTCACTGGATCTAACTAACGCCTTTATTCACTGCGCCATGTATCCTTGAGGACAGATACTACTTAATCTTAAGAGATTTCAATTGTTAAATCCCTGCAGCCCTAATTGAATTGCTGAAAATTCTGAATATGTGAGGTTTTGTGGTTATTTTTTTCGTCTTTTTACTCATGTTCATTTTATACAAGGCCCAAGAGCCTCTCAAGGTAGAGGGTTGGTTTGTTTTACAGCATATCAACCTCAATGAATTATTTAACAGCGACAAAAAATTTTTATTGCTGGTAACATTTTTTTTTCAAAGATGTATTGGTGGTAATAATTTTTTACAAAAAAGTATTTCTGATATTAAAACCTATTTTTACACTTTCATAGTGTTTTGACCCCAGTTTGGGGGTTAACTATTTGCCCACAGCTGGGATCCTAACAGGTGCTACAATGAAAGTGATACAGTGGCCAATCGCAAATAAAGGAGATGACCCCGGGGACTGCCAGAACTGCTTAAAAGCAGGCCTCTTGTAACAACCAACACATGCCACCTGCCAACACACAGGATATTGTCGCCATCGCAGCCATGACGGCTTCTCTCACCACAACCATGACCTTGCCCAAACTTCACTAATCTTACGCAACTCTTCACACAGAATCCAACAGAGACCAGCTTCAACGCTGCCAGGCCCTCGAAGGCAACTACTGTGATTTATAACACCTTGATGTTGTACCCACACAACTCCAGAACTCCCTCATCAACACCAAACTGAGACATTCTGGCGATCAGCCTTAACCATCCACAACAGGCCTAGCCTTGTCATCACCACCATGACCCTGTTTCATTGATACAACATTCAACCCAAATCCAACTGAAACATTCTGCTTGACCTACTACAGGCCTACCAGCCACACCTAATTCTTTGTCACCTCAGCAACCAATGGACCCCTACAAACCACTACTATAACTATCAATCAATACACCAACTCACCAGGCAGTTTGGCTTCAACATCTCAGCATCACATGACCGCCACAAACAACACGTGCATCAAACCCAACCAATGGCTAAATTCACTCCAGACCTATCCTGTGGATCCAGCCAAACCTATCTGAGAAATCAATAAACTTCCGGCACTACCAACCACACCACTACACCTGATCACTTTCCTGAGAAACACCAACTGAAAACAACATACTAACGAGTTTTGCCAATTTTCTAACTGTAAAGGTATCATGTACATTAAATGAATACATGCTGTTTGAAAATCTAATCCTTGTTATTCCTTTCACAACCAAACACTCATTATAACATAGTGTACAACTATATATTAGGACATCTGCTATAGAGAAATGATTACTTCTATAGACAAGTTTAATTGTGTACAAAGTTCACTGGGTGTTCCACTGTTGTGCTAAACTAATCTATAGGGATACAGATAGAAGGAGACAAAGTTTATGCTTTTCAGTGACATTTCATTTACTTTTCTTGGTCAAGTAATGGATAAAAGAACCCTTCTCCTATATCAACCTTTTAGGAGGTAGCTGAATAGCTCAACTACTATTTGAAAATCTATATGCTTTCATTCAGTCTTGTTACTGACAAAGTGATTAAACAAATTTCTCTGGATGTTTGTAGTTCATTCTTTCAACATGACAAACTTCTTTATTTTTTGCTTTTGTCTTTTCAGTCATTTAGAATTTAATCTAAGAAAAAAAACATGACACTTTTTTTTTCACAACATCAACTGATAATTTTATATTAAAACATCTGAAAACTTACCATTATGACCTCTGCCTCCAGATTTTTGTAAAGGAAGTGGCTTCATAGTGTATTTCTGTACATCAATCCCCTTTTTCAAGAATTTCATGACACCAAAGTCTGGAGCACTCGTGTGAAATGGTTGCCTGTAACAATTAAAAAAGAAGGTTTATAAAATAATTCTTTATTTAATCAACAACTGACACATTTTTATCCAAAATAGGAATTCAGTTGTTCTACTGTTCAAGTTATAACATGACCCACCATTTTGACAAAAAACACAATAACCATTTTTCTATTTACACAGGAAATATCACCAACATATTTCATAAGTAGTTTACTCCAACTGTCAAAAGAATTGATGAAAATATTTAAGTAATTTTGCAGTTGCATTAATTATATATTCTGTATAATCTAGCATTTTTATCTATACAATTAACATTACTGTTGCTTTTTAAATCATGTAAAAGTAAAAATATTAAAAGATTAACACAGTTCACACTGTAGAAAATAACAGCCATATTTAACTAATTACACAATTGCATTGGTCAAAAGTAGTCTAAAATTTTTATCTACAAAACTCGATTTTGACATGTGATAAAAAATTCTGCTTTTTTAATCATTAAAAGTAAAAATATCAAATGAAGACTACCATATTTCATTCTGTAGAATGATGGCCAATTTTGCAATTGCATTGGTTCTATATTCTGTAAAAGTAAATCTAGATTTCATTCATTTTTTACTAGTCTTTATTGAGAGTAATTAAATTAGCAATTCATCTTCATCAGTTATATGTGGTCGTATGGTCACTGCAAAACTGAGTACCTGACCAGCTGCCTCCATATGTCTCAGTTGCATGCCAATGCTCGGGTCACAGTGAACGGTCTTCCAGTTCACTCAGTGATATTGCCGCCCTTTTTTTATTTCAGTATGCTTTTTCTTATTTTGCCTTGGGCAGGGTTGGGTTAGGATTTGATTGATTGATAGATAGATAGATAGATAGATAGATTGTTTAACCAGCATATCGACCTTCATTGGGCCATTTAATGCTGAAAAAGGTTTTTTTTTTCAAAAAAGTATAGTTGGTAATATTATTTTTTCAAAAACGTATATCTGGTAATAATATTTTTTTCAAAAACGTAGAGCTGGTAATAATGTTTTTTCCAAAAACGTAGAGCTGGTAATAATGTTTTTTCAAAAAAGGAGAGCTGGTAATAATATTTTTTCATTTTCATTCTGGTCTTTTGTGATCTTTATAAAAAAGCAATTATTTTGTTGATAAAATTTAATTGCTTAGCTACTCAAATAAAGTTATTTTCTACTCCAAATGTGGTAACCATCTCAGCATTTAGATCACAGCCTGGGAGTAGAAGTAGGTTGGTTGGTTGTTTGGGGTCCCACGGCACATCAACCACTATGGGCCATTCAATGCCAGATCCAGCACTCACCAGACACATCAAAAACGTATAGCTGGCAACATCATTGTTTCAAAAACGTATAGCTGGCAACATCATTGTTTCAAAAACGTATAGCTTGCAACATCATTGTTTCAAAAAACGTATAGTTGGCAACATCATTGTTTCAAAAACACATAGTTAGCAACACCACCGCTTCAAATATGCGGATGTAGTTTGTCGTCATACCCAGGACGTGGGAAAGACCTGGAAGTTCACTATTTGCCCATAGCTGGGACCCCAATAGGTGCTATCACCCCAGGTCTGGGTGGACCTGGGAACATCAGCAATTAAGAGGTGGTTCCACGCTTCCTCAAAACCTCCTGATCAGAGGCCTTGCTGTTGGACGTAGTTTAACGTCGTACCCAGGACGGGGTTAGGATATGTACCATTGCTTCTTCTCGTTTTGCCTTATTTTCTTGTAGAATGGCAGTTGGAAGATTGTTGGCTCTTATGACTTGTACATACCACTTCAAATTTCTATTTTTAACGATGGTTAAAAGGTTTTATATTCTTGTTTGATGATGTCTCACACTACGTCTTTCATGGTGCAGTCTGCAGGATCTGCCTAGATGGGTTCTGTAGAATCTCTTTTCTAATGCTTGGATTCAATGCTGTACTTCTGCTGTTAATGTCCAAATTTTGTAGGCGTACAGAAAGATCAATAGAATCAACTCTCTGACCTTTGATTACAGGCAAATGTTTTTGTCTTTCCAGATGCCATTATTTAGGCAACTCTTGAAATTATTTCTACTCTAAAACCTTCTTCATTGATAATCAAGCCAAGGTATTTGAATTGGCAACTCAATACTTTAAGTTCCTGTGAATTGACTTTTATTTTGGTTGAAAGCCCCTTCTCATTACCAATGATCAACTGATTAATTACGGCAATCCATGTCAACAGAAACCAGAGATTTAGCAAGTAGGGATAAAACAGAAATAAATTTAGCAAAATTTAACAATTGTGGCCATAAAAATAAATAAAAAATGGTGTTTGTTGTTTTAAAAAGGAATGAAGAGAATTTTAATAAGCTCCAAAACATACAAAAGTGAATTTATACATTTTCTTTGTTCTTAATAATTTACAACAAAAATATTAAACACTGTTTATGAGATTGTTTATTTCCAAAAATAATTTTATATTTACAACATTCTAAAAATGCAAACCAACTAATACAATGCAATGTTTATCATTTACAAATTTATAAAGAAATAAATATGAAGAACAGTTTTCATTCATAAATTTATAAAAATTGACTAAATTATAAAAATATGTGAACTATAGGATACGATGGGTAAATTGCCGGATAAATGACACAAGAATGAAAATAACACTGACATCTCATTTTGACAGATTTATCAAAATTACACAAAAATATCTTGAAATATTAAAGAGTAAATTTATTCAGTAAAATCAGCATTGGCTTCAACCATGGCCTCTAGACGATTTCAGAATCTCCTGCAACTAATCTGGAAAGTCTCCTTGTTTAAGTTGGTGAATGCTGCCATAATCCTTGCGTTCAGTTCATTTTTGGTGTTACAAGGAGATTTGTTGGTCTCTCACTCAACTGCACACATAATAATCAAGGGGGTTGCAGTCTGGGGCAGATGTAAGGGGTGATGTCTGACAGCCATGACAGGGTTCTCTTGCTTGTGTGGCATGGTGCAGAGTCCTGTTGCCAAACATAAGGTCTTCCAGCAGCTACCCAGGGCAGCACTACCTGCTCAAGGCATTTGATGTAGGCCTCCATGTTGAGTCTGAGGCCTCGTGGGAAGATGAATGGAGCCATAACATAGCCTACTAGTGATCACTCGAAATACCATGATGAAGACAATTATTTCTGAACCCTCTGCACCGAAACAATCTGAAATGTTCATATTGGAACTTCCAGCATGAATGCCAAGCAGTGTAACATGCCATTTCCTAATTTCTGGTAGAGTGAATTGCATCATGGTGCTCTTTTTCTCACGGACAGTGCACAACGGACCTTACTATCCTTACTATACTGTGCAGTTGCCAAAATCAAGAACAAGACAAATACGAAAAATCAAAAATGACGACAATTTACCCATCGCACTATTATACATATATAAAAGGCTCAAACACTAATATCCCATGGTTATAATTTATTACATTGGAATCGTAATCACAATCCAATTCATCAGACCTACAAAAAAAAAAAAAATTTGTAGGTCTGATGATTTGGATCGTGATTACAATTCCACTGTAATAAATTATAACCATGGAATATTAATGTTTGAGCCTTATATATATATATATATATATATATATATATATATATATATATATATATATATGTGCATGTGTGTAGGAGGGAAAGAGAAGATAATAAAATTATAAAAAACGACTATCAGGAAATCTTTGTTATTTATTATTTTATAAAGTTTGAATTGATTGACAATTTGCTGAGGTTTTGCCAACCGTTCCAAAGAACATAATTTGCCAGCTTCACCAATTGTTTTAGTCAAAGGACTTAGTGTCCATTCTTCATCAGTCAGCACGTAGCTGACAATAAACAATCTCTTGATTAGCAATGATTTTTTTTTTTTCAATTTTCAAAAAAGAGAAGGAAAGTTGGGGGGGGGGGTGCTCTGACTTGTAATTTCTTGGATTTCTATTGATGAGGCGTCTTTGTTCCTAGATCTCAATTATGTAATTATGAAAGAGAATTAGAAAATAAAAGTAAAAAATAATCAGAAATATTACATAATTTGAGAAAAAAAATGTATAATATCCAGAAAAATCATGTT
This sequence comes from Acanthosepion esculentum, assembly GCA_964036315.1. Classification (NCBI taxonomy): domain Eukaryota; kingdom Metazoa; phylum Mollusca; class Cephalopoda; order Sepiida; family Sepiidae; genus Acanthosepion; species Acanthosepion esculentum. The sequence goes on along the minus strand of OZ038501.1, from coordinate 23,266,260 downwards.
TATTTAAATTTTCTTGCTCTATAGTTCAGATATTTTTATAAAATTATGAATAAAAATTTGTTTTCATATTTATTTGTAAAATGGCAAATAATAAATATTGCATTATAGTTGGTTCATATTTCAAAGCTTTTTATAAATTTTGGAATAAAAAGATTTCTATTCAAATTTATTTCTTTATAAAATGATAAGTAATACATATTGCATTGTTCACATATTTTTATAATCTCATAAATAAACATTGCAAAGGGGGTCTTGGTAATATAAAGTAATAACAGTGTCAATAGAAAAAGAAAAAAAACATCCTTTCAAATCACCGTTTTTTTTGCAGACTCAAATGTTAAACTTTGCCTAAATTTTTACTGCAACAATTACCATAAAAAAGAAAACACTTACATATGACTTTTATAATTAGAATCGAGTTCTTGTAAAAGACAAGAGAGCAAATAGTCAGCCCATGAACTTTTCAGCTGACTCTCATAGAGCAAATGTCCTGTGGACAATGCAGTGATTTTCATTTCTTAAACAGAAAAAGGTGACTACTGAAGATGAGACATAGACCATCTGCTTCAATTCGAATTGATACTGATATTTTCTTTCATTTTACCAGATTAGAACTTTATCAGAAACATTCCATACATAATGTCTGAATTTCTAGGATGAGTAGATATCATTACTTACATTCAGTTTATTGCCCACAGCTTTGTTTTTATTATCACTACATTTCAGCCGTTGTGCTCTCTGGCCTCCTTCAGGGAATTTTGAACTAAATCCCTTTTTCTACAAGAGTAGATTGTTCTCATTCCACTGTCCATGTCTAGGAAGGTCTCATCTTGTTTTATTTAATAAAGTTATTGTTCACCAAGACATTGAACTCACAATTACTGTCACCAAATTCAGAAATCAATGCTTTAATCAACTATTCTATTGTCCTGTGGTACAATCCTGAGTCTAGAACTTGGGAGTCTTTAACCTAATCTGACCGATGCTGACATTGCTGCTGCTGTCATGACATAGACAATAGAATAAAAGCACTTTACCCCTGTGGATTAAATTAAAGATACAGTTTACAATGCCTCAAAGTTCACCCAGATCAACAAGCCCCTGATGAAGGCTGCAAGGTACAACAGTCGAAACATTATGATGATAACAACAAAGATAACGATAACAGTTCAAATGCAAATAATGTAAATAATTGTAGACACACTTTATAAATTTAGATATTTGAAATCCCCTCCTGCCATTTGCTTTGGTCCCCCTTAGGTGCCAAATTAAAGGAGGGGGTTATAATATATGAGGACAGTAAAAATTTAAAATGTAATAATCAGAGGGGAGTTTGCAAAAATGATAATCTAATAAACAGGTAGGGGGGTAATAAATAGGGTGGTTGGAAAATGATTAAAAAACAAATCCCTCTGATTATAACAAAACTTTGAAGAAATAAAAATAAATATCCCTTGATATTTTCAAATCAAAAATTAATAAGTCGGGGAGCCTAATAAACTCCATGAGGAATTAAAAAAAAAATATATTTAATAAGGAATGGTACATTTATTTGGCATCTGAGAATAATTTATCATTACTAGTTGGACCTTTGGAAATAACACTTGGAAAATTAAATACTATAATTCACAGTTTCATAATAAAAAAAAAAGAATTATAATTTTAAATAATGCCTTATCTATTTGTAAATTTACATACAATTTATTTGAAAACTATTCCTTTATATTCAACACTTATTTTAAGTTCAAGTTTATATTTTGCATTGAACTAAGAAAAAGCAACAAAATTATCAAGCAGATGTTTATAAAATGAAGCCAAAACAAGACTCAATTTTATAGAAGATGAGTTAAGATTCAACCATAGTTTTGTAAACTTGTTCTGATTGAGTCAAGTATATTTGAGCCTTGAACCTTATTACCATTGTTACTAATTGTTAACTTCACAAACAATGGCTTACCTTCTATAAAATAGAATCTTTTCTTGGCTTTAAAATATTTTTAAAGAATTTAAGAAAAATGATGTTCATTTTAAGTAATTAGTTTAGCTTATATCATGTAAAGTATATATATATCATATACAAATCAGTTTTTTTTTTTAAATCTTTTCCACTTTTGTAATATGCAATAAAACCCACTACATGTCAACTAAACACTACCAAAATTATATCGCTTTTATAATAAACAAATTATGTGCACATTATGAATTCTTCATTGAAATAATTACTTTCTTACCACAAGTCAACTAATGATTTCTAAGTAAACTGTAAAAATAAAAATACTTACGTTTTAGGAAGCAAATGTTGAGCAGCACCCAAAACACTAAGAGCCGTGAACTCTAGTTTAGGATTAGAATTTACGATGTTCTTTACTTGAAAGAGAGAAAGACGGAAAAAAGAAGAAAGTGCCATCTTGGGAAATGGCTGAAGAATATCACACTGAATCTGTAATAGAAAAAAAGAATTCAAGAGTTTAGCTGATGGTTAATAGAAAATAAAACAAACAATGGATAAACTATAGGAATTACCAGCATATTTTATGATATTGATTTCTGTAGTCCTGTATTGCTAAACCAATTTTAAAATAGATTTGCAATCTTTAAACTCCATTGGAATTTGAGCTTTTATACTCTTAAAGCTTAAACTCCTTAGTTTTCATGAATTTCTTATGAAAAAAATTCCCCTTCTTCTGCTTTGCTATTCTTATTTCTTTACTTAACTCTGTTATTTTAACCTTTATTTTCTGCTATACTCTAGTAATAGACATAACAAATCGTTAATGGCTAAATACTGGTTGCAACTGTCGTGAATTACCACTACATACATAACACAGAACAGACGGTATGGCTGAGGTAGCAGTGAAATATGAAAATCTCGTAAAATTTGGTTTCTTGCATAAGAATAGATTCTCATCTTCTGACAAGAATAAATAAGAATTTCTAATAAATACAATCTCAATTTTTAACCAATCAAAGGCTATCCTGCTTCTTTTGCATAACCGAGACAATCAACCTATATGATCCACATCTTGGACATGTTTCAATGAGAAATCTTCATTCCAGCAGCTGGATAAACCCATACTAACTTCAATCTCTTACATAATTTCACAAAATTTTCCAAAATAAGATATATTACAAAAATACTGATATTGCAGTGTTTTGTTGAATTCCTCATCCCAAAATTACTACAGTTTCAAATTTTCCAAGGACTAGTGCTTATAACTAATATAAACATTAAGTGCTGCAAAAATGAATTTCTCAAAATTTCATAAAATTAAATAAGTGGGAGTAATAGAGGTAAAGAAAATATTTTTACCAAAATTCTAAAATCATTTCATTATTAAAAACCCAACAATTATCTAATTTTCGCAAGGAAATTTCTCATCTTAATTTATAGTCAGCTTCTGACGGAAGGAAAACAAAATTTTTAACCTAACCAAAATTTTGAAAGTTCTAAAAAAGTGTAAAAAAAAATAAAATATAATAATCAAAAAATCCTTTGGTCTTTTTTTTTAATAAAGATTTTGACAATAAAACTTAATTTTTATTAAGTTTTCATTGGGCATTTTTTTTTTCAGGATGTATGCTAACTTTTTGGTGAATCTTTGGCAATTTCAACAATTAAAAACAATAATAGATCAAGATTTGGTTAAAGTAACATGTTTTTGTAGGAAAATTGAATAATGGACACAAAGTCAGGATCCAATTTGGTATTTACTTCCCTTGTGTTGTAAATTGAACATACTTCAGTGGCAATTTCGCGCAGTCTCATTACAAAATTAAATTTTCTCGGAAATTGAAAAAGATATCTCAAAGAAATAAGTCATTTTCAGGAAGAGCAGAAGAAACTACTTAAAATTATACACGTTTTTAAGATCATAACCGAAATTTAAAAGAATAAAATGATATACTTCATAATTTTTCTAGTCATGTTGAAGTGTAAAAAAAAAAAAAAAAAACTAATGAATGTATTAAAAAATTGCTTTGATTTTAAAATGATCTTCAATTTGACACCGTTTAAAATGAAAAATAAAAAAACTTTTTTGTTTTAAAATCATTATTACTACTGTTAGTGTTACACAGAAATAAAAAGTTAAAATAAAAAAGTACTAATAAATGGCTTTCAGATGCGATTTTATCACCTTCTTATTTTTTAAATATCAATGATTGTGAAAAAAGCGTTATTTAAGAATCTCAGAAAGCGGTCTTGGAACTAACTAGCCAATAACTACCGGCATTCCATAAATCAAATATCATTTTCTTCTACAAACAAAAACTGTAACTAGTAATGCTTCTTACTTATCAATGCGATTCAAATTTACAACCCAAGTAAACGTCAACCTCACACTAAAAGATCAACTATTAAAGAAAAAATTGAGATTTTTAAACAAATCCGGACAATCAGAGTATAAAGTTGTAATATATCCTTACACAGTGAATAATTAATTGGTTTTATAGATTATAAAAAGTATCAATAAAATATATTACCTTTCTTATTTAGAGAAAAGTTTCCACATTAGCCATCTTACGCAAAGTCAAGAGGACAAACGGTGTTAGATGTAATTTTATCTTACTATTAAAAGTTCCTGTAATTGTGTTATTTTTTTACTATTTTATGTAATTTTCCGCTCATTTTTTTGTAATACCATGTCCATTCAGGATTTATTCGATCATGTCTCTCTACAAATTACTTTTCTTTGTTATCTGTGCGTTACTATGTTTTCTTGGGAAATATAGGAAAGTGGTTCCCCATTGTTTTTCCATGGTTTGGAATTCAGAAATTTTCTTTCCTTACTGTTTTTACCACCCGAGATTAGAAAGTTTACCTTTTGTTTTTTAATTTAACTTAGTTTAACTGTGGGTTTGCTCTATTATTGTTGTTTAAATGTTAAGTTTCGGATTGTATAAAGAAAAATCTAACAAGATAATGCATTTATTTTAGCATTTCACTTAGTAACGGTTGAATAAGAAAAGCTGAGAAACTTTATCAGTAATTTTTCGGTCAAATTTAAAACAAAATAAGTTTGAAAATGACTGAATAATTTACTAATCAAATTATAAATAAGATACTTTTTAAAACCCCTTTTTAGACTGTGTACTAGTGTAGTATTTCGAATAGTTGACAAAATTTATTTTTAATCTAGCTCGACTAATGTGCGACTAAGTTTATTAGTGAATAATAATAGCATCGACAATCTCGTTAAAATTGACGTGGAATACAAAAAAAGAAAGCTTCAGCTTTTTAGTAGTAACACTAACAGTGAATAAATGATGTTTTTTATTTGAAACTACGTTGACGTCATCAGCTTGAAGCTTGTCAATATGATACTGGTGTAACTGCTGCTTGGTTCTGTAATGTGGAGGCGTTGCCCCTTATTTTGTGGTGTCAGGTTCTGCAGAGGAGCTGGTATGCAATGTTGGAGAGAAAGTCATGTTGCTTTTGCATTGGGATATATAATAATAACTAGTAACAATACGAACAGAATTATTAGTTACTTAATGATAAAATGCAAATATCCTTCATTTTCGATGATAGTGAAAGAAAGACTAAATTCAACATTTTTAAAAGAAATGAATTTCAACACGTGGACGAATTTTATTTTTACATATATATATTATTTTTAAAATACTACTGTTGCAAGAGCTTACTTTCTCAGGAGCAGGTTATGCGACTAGTTGATTTATGGAGCGTAGAAAGTGTTTGGTTATTGGGGCTAAAAACAGAACTCATAAGATAGTGGCAGCGATTACTAATTATTCCGGATGCTGTCTGGAATAAAGCAATAACCCAACAATGATGGAACAAGGCAAGTGAATTTAAGATGAAAAAAAGATAAAAATTTGTTTATTAACAAATAATAATTTCGTTGGATATTTAATACATCGTGTGGTGAATATAATAAGACCCTTGAAAAGAAAGGTAAGTTGGCATATACGCATTTAAAACTAGGGAAAAGATAGCATACACACATTTAGGTGTGTTTAATAAAAAAACACTTTGAAAGGGGGAAGTTACATACACACAGGTGTGTTTAAACAAACCCCTGAAAATGGAAAGGTACAAGAAGACACACATTGAGGGGTGTTTAATAAAATCCATGGAAATGTAAACGTACAAAGATAAAACACATTGAGGTGTGTTTAATAAAACCCCTTGAATAAGGAAAGGTTCATCGACCAGACACACAATGAGGTGTGTTTAATTAATAAAACCAATTTTAAAGGGGAAAAGCTCATACCCTGGTTTAATTGTAAAATCTACATCAAAGAAGCGTGAAATGTTTCAGTGGATTAGTAAATCAGTTGAGTTGACAACGCGAAATCCATTTGACTACTGCTCCTTGTTTGCTTTATGGTCTGTATTCGTAACTTCACTTAAGCAGGTGCTGACCCACAAAAAAGTCCCTCGAAAATGCGAGGGGATTGCTCTCAGTGATTGATTAATAGTTTATATTATATTTTGAATGTTTTCAATGCTACCGAAAGTGCTACTCGGAGCCTCATGCGTAAATAACTGATTTTGGTCATTTGACTCCTGAGTCTTGAGATGGAAACTTCCTGTCGACCCGACACTACTACTACTAATAATAATAAACAATTCAAGAAAAGAGAAAATTGTGATGACAGAGAGATGAATACATAAATAACAAAAATTCATCAGCTCTACAAATAGACGGATAATAAAAATCGCCAGGCAAATCCATAATTCGACCAACTAATCAGAAAGGATTCACACGCGGCATGTAAGAAAAGAAATAAACAAACAATAACAAGGGGATCAAAATTTCTCAATTTCTAAAAATAGTTCAACTAACCAATCAGAAAGTTTTCACAGCCAGGATATAATGGAAAACAAGCAGACTTTTCAATGCCGATCTATAGATGTGTATATAAACAGATGAGAAATCAACCGAGTCGATCAATTAATTTTGTCCATTCTCGATGCTGTGGTTATTGCAACATACCCAGGGACGAAATTCATTTGCACGACTAGCTGGCGAATCTTGCACAGCTAACCCGCCCTTGCTACATTGAAAACAACATACCTTCCTTCACCACGTGGTTAAGCGGTGGTTACTACATTTGGATACATACATATACATATATATTTACTTCCTCCTGGACTTTTTCTCTCTTTCTATCACTCTTATGCGCCATGACTTTTACACTCGAACTCTTGAAACTTCAACTTTCACCTTATCCTTCTATATTGTGTTATATAAAGATTTATTTTGTATTTCTCGACACTTTGTGCATTTTTTTAATCATTATACAAAGCCAATATACACCTAAAACAAATGCACCTTATATATGGAGATAACTTGCTGTTAGAAAATGGGGAGAGTGGAGTGTTGGCTACATGGCTGGCTGAAATTAAGTAGACGACCTACCAGAAGGAGAAATCTCTTCTGGCAGCAAAGACGTTTGTAGTGATAGAAAATAAAAATAAACACATAACAACGTGACCAAAATTTAACCATCTCTAAAAATAGATGTATATTCAGTATCGCTAGGCCATGAAATCATATTGTAGCGGACCGAGGTGTGAAGATGATATCTCTGGGTTAAGATTTCCTGCTAGTCGGTCCAGCTACATAGGAATGTTGGACTTTAATTAAGTCCGAAGAAGATGAAGAAAGAAACAAGACCGATATACATGTATGCAAACAAATATATATTAATAACAAATTACAATGACATGAAGACATGAAAAGTTACAGAGTGTTTGTATGGAGAAGTTATGTGTGTGTTGAGTGTCCGTATGAACGCGTATATTGTTTTTAGCGTGTTCCCAGAATTTGGGAAACGCTGTCTCTGTGCGAGGTCACATATTGGCGTAAGTGAAAAAGAGAAAGTTTTTTTTACCTCGCCTCACGCGCGAGGTAGCGGCCCAAGGCCTGGGTCGAAAAAGAGAGATAGAGAGAAGGGTCAGCTAGTATTTATAGTCAGGGGAGAGAGACCCCTGTTGAAGGATTAAGGAAACTGAGGAGGAGCTAACTGCGACAATATTTCGATATGCTCATCAGAAACTCTGCCGACCAAAATACAAACATCATAATTTAGCGAGCGAATCAGAAACAATATCTATTTCCAAATCTATTCAGCCGTCATTGATCGTGGACCGACCAGAAGCAAAGCTGGTTCTCTAGATATGTAATATATATAACGAGGTGGAAATCAACCTAAAAACATGGTAATTGTAACGTAACCAGAGCCGAAATACGATATTTGTGCGTGACTCACACAGTATTGCATAAACACATAGAATTCCTAACTCCTTTTGCCACTTACACCAGCGACTAAGACGTCCACACAATCGTACGTTGTCACGAAAACATACATACATCCTTCACCTAATTTTTAAGCCAGGCAACCGCTACATTTGTAAAGTAAGTGGCCATGGTTAAATGTAAATGACAGAACTGCACAACAAAAAGAACAAAGTATTCAATAAACAATAACAAGCAAAGAAAAGAACAGGAAAAACATAATGCAGAGCGAAAAAATTATATATGGAAGACAAAGCAATAATAATGAAGCAAAAAGTTCTCACATTAAGAATTGGTGTTGACACACGAGAGCGAATTCGAATAAACGAACGTAGCGTTCTGTCTTTAAGACAGGACAGACCGGGACTGAGTCAGATGAAACCGAGACGTGGCCTATATTATTGGCTAGGAAGATAATCCAGTATGCATTTATGTGCTTCTGCCTATAAAGTGGGAAGAGAAACTATTTTGCAACACATATATATATATATATATATATATATATATATATATATATATATATATATATATATATATATATATATATATAAGCCTCAAACACTAATATTCCATGGTTATAATTTATTACATTGGAATCGTAATTACCATTCAATTCATCAGACCTACAAATTCAAAAAGAAACTGGAAAATATAACTCCGGGTATAAAAAACAAAATTTTATATTATATTCTTACTCTGTCCTGGACATTGAGTTCTACCTGGATTCTATCCTCTTAGGAATTTATTTATATAAATATATATATATATATATATATATATATATATATATATATACACACACACACACACACAGACACACACACACACACATTGACCACTAATATTATCAATATATATATATATATATATATATATATATATATATATATATATATCGTTAGACAACCTCCATCGCTTACTGTAAAATCATATTGTTTTCGCTACTACATTCCGGAGAGAAATAAAGGTTTATGTCTGTAGCGATGCAAAAGCGATTATCTCCCTTTGGTTGAAATGAATTCAAGTGATGGCCGCCTAGTGACGTTAGTTCATAGACTGATGAAAGCGGCCAGTCGTTTAGTTAGCCTCCGGAATCAAACCGAACGTTGCTTCTTTTAGCACAAGCAAAGGCTAAATCTGCCTGTCCGGGCGAGCTGCCGTATGACAGCATGTAAATTCACCATTATCCCGTTGGGAAATATGTCCTCGCCAGAGACAGAAGATAAATAAATCCGACCCGCTCAAATTATAGAAACTATCCCCAGCTTGCAGTCTTCTCTTTGGGAAATACCCATGACACGCCGTTTTCCCGTTAGGAAATATGTCCTCCCCAGAGATATATGTACAAGATAAAAACGGCCCACTCGAATTCCCTTTGGGATATAATAATGTGGCTTCTCCTGAAACATAGAAGAATGCTTTGTCAGCTTGGATATCCATTGAGAGTTATTACAAGTAAGACCTTTCTTCTCTTTGTTTTTACACACTGCTTGTTGTTGTATATATGCGTTATAGATTCTCTGTGTTGGATATGTGTAAATATTTCTATATAATTCTATGTATGACTTAGCAGTGTGAAGATTTCTTTGTGAACAAGGCATTTTTGTCATTCTTTCAGCTATTAAGCCGTCCATGTATTTTTTTAAGCATTTCACCCCAAGCAAGGCGGGAAGCCACTATCATGCAAGGGGTTACAGAGAGTTGGAGCTAGAGCAAAAAGGAGTAATAGAGGAAAAGATGAAGAGAAGGATAGGGGATAGATCAAGGCACCTGGAGACGTCGATTGACATTAAATTTGAATAGTTGGAGATTATAGCTATCAGGGAAACAGGAAGAGGGGAGGGAGTTCTACAGGCGAGAGGTGCGAGACATGAAGCTATTGGAGTAGAAGAGACAGCTACATTTAACAGTTTCGACAGTGAAATGCCAGCCTAGTCGAACGCTTAAATTCATGAAGTCTGGGAACCAGCGAAAGCAGGCCGCTCATCGGAGCAGTTACCGTGGAAGTATTTGTAAAAAAAGACAGAAGGATGCGATGGCACGTCTGTGAGAGAGCAACTGCAGACGAGATGCCAGATCAGGGCCAATTACATTGCATTTTATCAAGGACCTTGAGACAAACAGAAGGGTCTCCAGACCATATATGGCAGCAATACTCCCCATGCAAGGGCGAATGGTTGATTTGTAGATTTGAAGGATCGAGAAAAATTTGCTGGCGCGGCACAGGGAGTCGACTTTCCTTGCGGTGGACGAAGCTATTGACTATGTATTTGTTCCATCTCAGGTCAGCAGACAATGTGAGACCGAGCAGTCGCAAAGAGGTGCTCTCGTGGAGTATTAAGCTGTTATTATATCATGGATATGATAATGCCCATAATGAGGGAAATGAAAACTGGGAATATTCATTCCTTGCTTAGCACACCCATTATCTCCTTTCGTTTTATAGTCTTCATACGGCCCCTACCTAGCCTATTGGCAGCCAAGGTGGGATTGAGCAGCCAGTTTTTCATGATATACTCCCATCAAGCAGACAAGGACTTAACATTGTGGACATCAAATTTATTGGATTTTGAAGCAAAAAAATATCTTTATGTCTTTTTATCCCTTGATAATTAACCTGGCATTTTCTATCCATGAAATGCTGTATATATTAGAAAGGGGCGATAATCCAACGAAGCAAAACCGTGAGAGAAATTGAACCAAAAACTTTCATATTTAGAGTGAACATATTTTCCTGGTGTGTTTTGCAACGTATGATTCTGTGCTGTCATAGCTGAGTAACATCTGCGCAGTAGATGAACTGATACAACATAAATTATCGTACAAAACATCTACGATAGCCAAGTACATTGAAAAATTTAACACTATTCTGGGAAGAGACATTTACAAGATATATCCATTAATCTTATTATCTGCTACACCTAACACAAACTACTATTCACCATGAAACTATCTATAAACAATTTTTATATAAACACACACATATATATGTGTGTGTGTGTGTGTGTGTGTGTGTGTGTGTGTGTGCATAAATTGGGTGACAAAATATTTTTTGTATATTTTTTATTTAGTTGACATGTAAAAGCACAAAGATTTTGAAAATAAAAAAAAATCCATTGCTCCTACAACTTTCACCATTGATTAATATTAAATTGTAGTTCAGCTGAGTTCGAATTCCAGTCGAATCCATTACATTCATTTATGTGCTAATACCATTGGGAAAGGTATGAATCCTCTTCTTCTCACCCCCCCCCCACACACACACAGCTATGGATAAATAGCAGGACAGGCTGTGTTCTATAGCCTTGGATGGCAACTGGTGCACCACAGAAAGAAATGGCAACCTACTGCGGGACAAATATCTGCCTCGTCAGTCATGTATCGAAAGATACATGATCGCTTAAGCGTGTATCACACATGGCACATAACTGAAGATAGTCAAGTACATTGAAACCAGTACGAACTGGATGTTGCAAATGGTAGCCGGTCATGGAAAAAAAAAATAAGTGGGTATACTCAATAATCAAAGAAAGCAAGAAATACGCAAATGAATTAAATGTGCAAATGAGAAAAGATGAAAACAGAAATGAGCCAGTCACAACAGCTGCAAGGAAGATTAAGAACATAGCAGAATCCGAAGGGCAAAAGAATCGAGGCGAAATGAGAGCAAAAACGTCTGCACAATCAGTATGTTCTCCGTAACAAGCAAGATGATGTAACTCAAAATCTCACCCAAATTAGCCACAGAGTTCAGGATTCAAAGCAGAAAGCGAATGATTTATTATAGTGCCACAAGACCAGAGCTTATTTTCCTGCAATTACCAAGCTAATGTCATTAAAAACGGAATTGATCTAAATGCAGGTTTTTCGATCAGTTTGAAATGATAGCTCAATTAGAGGTAAAAAGTAAGGTACTGGCCCCGGAATAATACAGAGTAGGTTAGTACTTACATTAGATAATCTGCGGGCAATACAAGATTAAAACTGAAGTGGTAAGAACATAATCCTAAACCTGTAACTGAGGGAGAAAAAGTAACTATTTTATGGAACTTTCCTGTGAACACTGATCAAACAATCAAAGTAAAAAGACCAGATATAATTATTAAAGATCACCAATTGTCTTCTGATCGAAATGAGTATACGATGCGATCGCAATATTTCTTTCAACGGGAAAGTTGACTAATTACAAAGACCTGCAAATTGAAATTAAAAACGTGTGTTATCTTAGAGCAACTGTTATCTTAGTAATAACAGAGAGATTTGGAATGATTAAAGAAAGGTACTGACAGATTTCTGAACATGATACCTGGAAACCCTTTGCAAGAAGTCCAGAAATGTTATTTATTTGTACTGCTCGTGTATGAGAGAGAGACAGAGACAGAGAGAGAGAGAGAGAGAGCTATCGTGATAGATACTGGCACGATGTGGCCGATGATTTGTTGAATGTCTGACGAAGAAAATCATTACCCATTGCTTCTGCCTGGTTGGTACAAGCGAATTAATGTACCAAATAAGGAATTTTAAAGGAACTTATTTTTCATTAATATTAATAAACACTTCCTGGATATAAGTCAGAGGCCAGCAGTAAATAATGAAACATGTTATAATGCAATCGACTAATGGTGGTTTTGCAAACTGAACCAAATGTCTATAAAAATAGGTAGTTAATAATGCGTAACACACCTAAGAGGCACATGTCTAACATGATAGAGGGCACTTCAGTGACCGCTACATAGGACTTCCAGTTGATGACAATATTTCTCAGAATTGCCTGTTTTATTAGAATTCAACAGTTCGCAATCGACGACGCTCTTCACATTCCACTAAACATGGAGCAGCATTATCTTCTATGGGTGTAATCAGGATTTTGGTACAGACATCGGCTTTTCATTTGGTTATAACCAGTGCCTCTTTCAATGAAGATGAGTATGTTATAAACACGCGTATGGTAGCACTGAAGAACAAACAAAGCAACAGTGGGGCGAAAGGAAAAGAAGGCAAGAATTGTAAATATAAAATTCTTTTGCATCGCGGATGCGATCGGAATGTAGTCGAGGGGGGCGACTTTGAAGGAAGGGTAGAATTGTTAAGTCCTGGAGTTGTTGTGGTTGTCGGGTCGGTTGAGCAGAGTCATGATGGTGACGTCGAGAGAGGATTGCAGTGGATTAGTGAAGCCGAGAATCTGACCTTGCCGATACAGAGGATGCGAGCGTAATGTCCCTATGTGGATGAGATTTGGCTATTAGGAGGAGAGTGGGTCACGAGTGGATATGAGTATCGGGTCAGTCGACCGAAGTCAATTTTGTGTCCAGAGACTATCGGGCGTCAATAGCCCGTCTACTCGTTTATGAGCGGCTTTGTTAAAAGCAAATCTGGTGGCTCCTGAACACATCTGTTTTCTTTGGCGACAACGTTCGTCATTGGCTTCTTTTTTGTTGTATTTGAAATGGGGGGGGTGTGTGTGGATTGAATGTGATGCTCGGTGCCCCTGGAGTTGCACCAAGCATCAAATCACATTACCAGAAATGTTCGGTAACATGTCTTGTTCTTCTGGACGAATAGATGGTGACTCTTTGAGAACCAGTCAGATTATGTAGAACAGTTGCAACTCTAGCTCATCAATGTTTGTCGGGCTCATTACAATCTTTAACAAAATATACTGTTGGTATAACTTAGATGCTAAAATGGTTCCTTTATTCTAAGTAAAATATATAATTTTTTAAAATCTCTGTGCATGAAATTAACATTTTGATAATTTAATTGTAATAATTCTATAAAAATAAACATTTATTTAAAAAGAAATTCCAGACATGTACGAAAAAAGAGTAAAGACAAAACCAGATATGTTTTTTTGTTTTTTAATAACGTTGGTATCTATCTCGAGTGTGTGTTTGTGTATATTTCTATGCGTTAGTTTGCTTATGTATATCTCTGTCTGTGAATTTTTAGTTTAATTTATTGTACAAGTTTATGATCAGTACTACTGACTGATATAATATTTCCTCAACACTATCTTAGTCACACTCTTCACCCCCAACCCTCCAGTCGACAAGTTAAGGCTGCCACTTTTTTGATTTTTGCCTAATTTAAGGTCGGGCTAAATTTAATTTGCCCTTTCTCAAAACATACATTCCGCGAAAAACTTTATACTATATGGAATAAATTATTTAAAATAGACATTTTAAAAGAATAAGTTCAAATAAAAACGTGTTCTTTAAAAAAACAGGGCATGCAAGTCATTAGAGATTTTTAAAAGATTATTTATAAAATTAAAGCAAGAAATACATTACATATTAAGTATGTCTCCAGCTTCGATCAGGCTCAGACCTACTCAGCCCGACTAGCCACGTTAATTATATTTTATTTTTTTTTACTTACTTTCTTTCTTTTTTTCTTTCTTTTTATTATGAACAAGATCAACAAAATGTATTTCAATCAATATTTTGAGGTACGGAGTTAAAACAATTAATTTTAGCTCCAACTAAAGTCAAGAATGAAAACGACGCACTATGAAAATGTTTGTTACTTTGAAATAGATATACTTGAATGTTGACTCACTCGCGCTAAGCCCGACCCCTGGAGTCGCCACTTCTGAAGACGCTCATTTTCACTCCGCACTAATGCCTTTGGGAAAGTCATGAGTTCACATTTTCACGGTTTCTGCTCTATTTCTAGATACCCCAACAAAATTTTTTGTCACTGGGATGCTACCAATGATTGACATGACAAGAGATTAGGTGAATGAGAATTTGAAAAAAAACTTTCCTATAAATACCTGACTCACCTATGCAACAAAAAAAGCATGTAAACGACTTGAGGACCATGAATAAATATAACCTGATTACATTCAAAAGTGATCAGATTTAAAAACCGGCGTGTTTGTATGAGGATTTTGACTAAAAGTAAAGAATTCTAGCTGAGATATAGAAATTGGCGCCGTAGAATTGGGTTGAATTCTCTCTCCAGGTCAAAGGTCAACATCTACTATCTCGGAGGGAGGGTGGGAGTGGCCAGCTCGAGGTTTCTTCCCTTTCTTTTTATTGTCGGTTTTACTTTTTTATTTTGCAAAAAGATAAATTCCCACGCTTTATAACTGCGTTTTCTTATGTCATACCAGAGGCAGATCTCTTCAATTTTGAAAACGCGTCATTAGGTAAACAGCGATAGAATCCAAGACGTTTTCCTTCTCTGAACTTCTCTTTCAACAAGCCACTTGCTTTCAAATCATTGAGTTCCAACTGTAGTTCAACTGGCACTTCATCAAAACAATCAAACGGATTCTGGAACAGAAGAATGTCACTCTCAATTCTCTCGAGATCTGAAAATCTCTCTAAAAATGCTTAAAGTCATGAATAATGTTCTTGGAAAACTCAAGGCTGACATCTTCTACGATTCCAGTGCAAAACTCTTTGAAACACTAAAAATGAGAGAAATTTCTTCCTTCTGATTTTCGTAAAATTTATATTACTGTCAGATGCAAAAATCAGATTCGCCAAATTTTGGCATTTTTACTTACATTTATTTAAATTTTTCTACATAGTAATTTAAACTACTGTGACCGTCTGGCCGCGGCGCCGGTTGTGACTTGCTGGTCGCGTCGCTAATTGTGACGTCCTACACATGTGGCAGCTGCTGATCCAGGGTGTTGTCTTGGTAGCGGCGCCACTTGAGACGCTGACCCCGAGTTGGTGGTGTGATTTTGCAATCACGACATCGTATGTGAGTCAGTCTAACCCTGGGACACCCGCTGAAGTCCTGATCGCGACGACAGATGTGACACTCTAACCCTGCTGGTTACCACGGCATCGGATGTGAGGTTCTAACTTTTGTCTTGGTCGCGGATGATGTCTGGTTAGATACAGCATCAGCCTTGTCGTCCCCAGCTCGCCTCCAACGTCTGGTTACCGAAGCAACTACTTTGATCTCGGTCCAACCTACCCACGTTGTGATTTGATCTTAGGTTGACGAGATCAATCAGGTGTCGGGCCGTAGTGCGAGCCGAATCCGGGTCAAGGGTGATGCTGCACAAATGAATATAGAAGAAAAATAAAGGAACAATTCAAGGAGTTCAAATGTTGCTAAGGAATAACAATTTACTTTCTATCTGTTTGTTGGATACAGGAGTGCGTCTCTCTCCCAGCCCACGTCTATGGATTGTGGTACTTCTGCGTTTCTTTGCTAGTTTTAGTATCTTAAGTTATGTTTCAGTAAACGGCCTTTGGTATCTTCAATCGATGTTTGCTAAAACTGGCCTTCGTATCTTCAATCGACGTTTGTCAAAACTGGTCTTGGTATCTTCAATCAATGTTTGTTAAAACTGGCCTTGGTATCTTCAATCGACGTTTGTCAAAACTGGTCTTGGTATCTTCAATCGATGTTTGTTAAAACTGGCCTTGGTATCTTCAATCGACGTTTGTCAACTGGCTTTGGTGGAAAAATCTAAGTCGGACTTCACTGAACTGTTCTTGGCTAGAAGTCTAAGTCGAAAGGCGTGGAATTCGTGCGGTCACCTGCTGCGAGGCTTATTCTCAAACTCTCACACTGCAACTCAAACAGTGGCTGGAACTCTCTGGAACTGGTACCGGACTGAATGAACGCCCGGTGACGTTCGTTTATATGGACGTCGAGCAAAACCCGGTGTGGGTCCTGACGCGGTCTGGGTCCCTCGATAATTTCAAATCCCCAATAAGGATTTCCTTTGTTTTCTGACAGGAAAATTTATCACTTTCCATTTTTGTAAATCTATCGTGCTTTGTTCAGAGGGGTTCTCCCCCTTTCGCGAGGAGAGGTCGGAGGAAAACTACCCTCCTAGGACTCTTCCTCTTCATACCGGTACCTCATACCAAACTCTTCGAGGGGCGTCAACAATTCCCTTCCTTCTCATATCCTCACCTTCTGTGAGGAGAGGTCGGAGGAGAATTATCCTCCTAAGACTCTTCCTTTCTCACACTAACCTCCTCGTGGGCGTCAACAAGTTTCTCCTTCTTTACCATATTTCTCACCTCTGCCTACCACTGCATGATACCCTGGTGTAGGTGTGGCTAGGCTGGTGTTGGCTTACATTGACACTCCAAGGGAAAAGAAAAGAAAGAAAAAGAATTATCCTTTTTCCGCGTCATCCAAAAAAAAAATCACTATGAACGCCACATGGCCATAACTAAAAAAAAATTCCTTTCTGTTATCAACAGAATTCCCCCAGACCCCACAGTGTGTGCCCGTAGAATTATTTTTATCTTACTCTGGACATCTGGTCATCATCCAGCACATTCATTGCTGACTTTTCAACTATTGTAATCAACCCTTAACTAGGTGGTTTTCATTTGGCGAACAAAATCCCTTTTTCTTATTGTTTCAACTGTCCAGATGACCATGTCTGGCGACAGAAATCCCCCGTCGCACACACAGTCTCTGTCCACATCAATGCTTCTGGTTTCGCCCAATTCGATTAATTTCGTCCTCCCCGTCAACCGAACTTCGCCGACCCCGCCTTTACACACGCGGCCGACCGACACTCGGAACTTCGAGTGCAAGGTACACGTGTGGCCAAAACCGCTGCCCCGATCAGGACATCAATTAATGCTGACAGAACCGAGATCCGCACCCCCCATACGACCCTCCGCTTTCTTGCGAGAAAGGAAGAACAATCATATTCCGCCCCGCAAATGAAAACAACATTTTAAAAAATCCTCCACCCACTCCCCGCCTGCAAAAAGAAACAAATAAAGTCGCTCAGTATGTCTCTCGATCCATCCATTGCTTTAGCGACTCCCGCCATCAACCGCTGTGATCAACTAATCAATCAATCGACCACCGTAGCCAAATAGTGTCACACTACAATCTATTTATAATTCCATATAAATAATTATATTTTAGCTCATTTGTGGCACAGTGCGGTGGCGGGCCGGATGAAACGACATCACGGAACGGATCCGTCCAGCGGGCCGTGGTTTGGTGACACCTGGTTTAAAGGATTGAATGCACATATATACAAATATAAAGAAATTAAGAGTTATGAATAAAATAACTATTTTGTTGAACTTGTGGATATAGTGTTCGCAAGATTTTCTTTACTGGGAACTTTGGAAGAAAACGAACTGACTCAAGGTTTTAAAATAGATAATATATTTTTATTCATTTTCTTTTTCTATGATTAGGTCCTTTTGTATTAGGTGTAGTAAAAAGTTCGTTAATAAGGCGGATATTGATAGCAGTCTGAAGAAATGCCCGTTAGTTGTAATTTTTTAAGACAGACCATGATAGGGGTAGTAATAATGTTAGAAATAGGTCAGTGTCAATCTACTGTTTTTCTTGGCAATAAGCAGGTCAGAAATACAATTAGCAGATGACTTCTTAACTGCTTGTTCAGGAATCACGCATGGCTGACTTCTATGTGGTAGCGTCTCCGTTCGTCATCTTGCTGTCACTTTTTCTAGATAAGAGGTGTCAGTCTATATTTTGACCAGGCACCGTTGCTCTGTCGCCAATATTGGTTTCGGCTAACATCAAAAGACTCTTCGTGTCAATTTTTTGATTGGTCAAAATTATTTTATTTTCCGGTGTTCCTTTCTTTTTGATTTTTTTAGAAGTTATGCGTGGGACCTCCTTGATGTTTAGTAGTTTTCAGTCAGAAATAAGTTTGTAAGTTGAGAGAGAAGTATAGAAAGACAATTTAAGAGAGAGAGAGAGACAGAGAGAGAAAGAAAGAGTAGTTAAGAGAGAGAGAAAGAAAGAGAAGTTACGAGAGAAAAAGAAAGAGAAGGTAATAGAAAGAGAGAAAGAAAGAGAAGTTAAGAGAAAGAGAGAAAGAAAGAGAAGTTGAAAGAAAGAAAGAAAGAAAGAAAGAAAGAGAAGTTAAGAGAGAGAGAGAAGTTAAGAGAGAAAGAGAGAGAGAGAAAGAAAGAGCAGTTACGAGAAAGAAAGAAAGAAAAGAAAGAAAGAAAGAAACGGTAAGAGAAAGAGAAGTTGAGAGAGAGAGAGAGAAAGTTAGGAGAAAGAAAGAAAGAAAGAAAGAAAGAAAGAGAAGTTAAGAGAAAGAAAGAGAAATTAGGAGGGAGAAAGAAAGAAAGAGAAGTTAAGAGAAAGAAAGAAAAAAGAGAAGTTGAGAGAGAGAAAGAAAGAGAAGTTACGAGAAAGAAAGAAAGAAAGAAAGAGATGTTGAGAGAGAGAGAGAGAAAGAAAGAGAAATGAACAAAAAACAAACGACAATGCATGTTATTAACAAAAGGAATGACATGTGTACACAACTGTAATGAAAGGAAAAACATTAAAACTAGCTGTGCGTGAAATAAGCGTGTGTGATCAACGCGTGTGTGAGTATGTGCGTGTGTCAGTGAGTTCAAATGTCAACAGAGGACCAAGGAAGCGAACGCACCCTGTCGGCAGCGTTCGTTGTCTACGTGCGACTACATCTGGAAGAAAGAGTTAAAATGAGCTAAAAAGAGAAAGAGAGAAAATATATTGCCCTTTTATAGACTTAAAGAGCGCCCCCTAGCAGGCGTTTTGGTAAAGCCAAGTGAGATAACCCACATATTCACACTACTTTATAAGTCTGCTATTCGTCCATACATTGAATATTGCTGTTACATCTAGTCTAGTGCTTCTGTTATGTGTTTAGAAATTCAAAGAAAAATCTGCAATGTTATTAGTCCTGACCTGGCGTCTCGGCTTCAGTCATTTTCCGACCAATGTGATGTAATTTACCCGTGCCTTTTCTATATTTTCATGGTAATTGTTCTGTTGGGCCTGTCCTCTTTGGTACTTAGATTTTATGAAGTTAAGCGTACTCCTAGATTGTCGGAAATGTCTCATCATTTT
Organism: Acanthosepion esculentum; assembly: GCA_964036315.1. Taxonomy (NCBI): domain Eukaryota; kingdom Metazoa; phylum Mollusca; class Cephalopoda; order Sepiida; family Sepiidae; genus Acanthosepion; species Acanthosepion esculentum. Next base: position 23,246,182 of record OZ038501.1, on the reverse strand, counting down.
ATAGTTGAAATGGCTAAATGTAACCGTAAATTCTATGCTAACAGTTCCTTCTCTTGTACTTCTCGCTTGTGGAACTCTCCCCCGGCTTCTTGCTTTTCAGTCAAATTTGATCTTCACAAATTCAAGTGCAATGTCAATCGTTATCTTCTGTCCTCCTAATTCCTGTTCTTTTATCTTTCCATTTCCTTAATAATGTTTTCTTTTTCTCATATTATTTCACAATAAGTAAACACTTGCGTCTTGGTGGCTTTATTGTCTTACTTGGGGGTGAAAGGATAAAAAATACAACTTATTTTGCATCAATAATTATAGATGAATTAATGGTAAAGAACATAAACCCATTCTATATACCATTTCGGGTATAGGGTTGTTGTAGCTTGTGGAGTGTCCAATTAGGTCATGTAATTTTTTGTTTTTTTAATTGAAAGTTTGGCTTTTTGGTTGTCGTGATGGAAGCAGCTGTTGAATTTCTAACTTTATATCTCACTTATCAGCAATGATAACTGGTAACAATGAAAGAAATGTAAGATATAAAAACTGCTTTGTTGGTAGTAAATATACAAACACCAAAAGACAAACATCGTACATTTTGTGAGAAAATGTGAAGGACGAGTCCCTAAAGAACGTAAAAGTAAGAATACCTGAGAGAGCCAACCGGCGCAGAATCTGTCAGAAATTTTATTTGGTAGTTGGTAAAGTACTCTTTGTGTAACAAGAACTGCATTTTGTGTGTGGAATTCTGGATCTGGTTCTTGGTAAAATGAGAAAAAAAAAGACTATCTTCTATGATTCTTAGTATTTAGAGCCCTAAACATTCTAGCGGGGAAAAAACTTTTCGACATTTTTTAAGGTTTATCCTAACTCTGAGAAAACTTTTATTTCTTTGACATTTTAAAATTCTCCTAAATTTTTACTTATGTCTCGAAGACTAATTTAGAATGTTTTGGAATTTGGAATTCTTGTAGCTTTCATTAGGTTCTCTCTTGACAATTTCGTCCCTACTACTTTACTAAATAGTTCAAGTTTTTACTTTTAAAATTGTTTCCAGTTTCAAATTCTATTATACTTGGTCATAGTAGCGCTTGATTTGAAAATAACTGATGACATGGTCACTACAAGCTCTTCGTTGGACACACATACTCACACATGCGCACACCCGCACACATAAACACTCACTTTTTTGTCACACATATGAAAGCACACTAGAGCTCGTCAGTATTAACAATCACCAATAGTGACTAGGAAAGTTTCGACACACTGACCCCTGAAGTTAATAAGGCTTCAGTACATATGTGTGATTACTCTACCTTGTCTGCCAATGAACATCGCTTAATTCCGTTCAGTGGCGTTCTATTCAGGACTATAAAAGGAAGGGACAAAAACCGAATACTTAATTGCAAACAAACTACGTGGCACCAGACACACACACACACACACACACACACACACACACACACACACACACACACACACACACTACCGCTAATACACATAAATATTTTTCTTTCCATTTTTAACCTATCAGTATACACAAGTATATTTCCTCTCTTCTTGAATTTTGCTGTTCTACGTATCTAATTCCATCACGTGTTGAACTAATTTCTTTTGAAAGACAGAAACCGCGTCCGTTACAAAATGGCAGTACCTCTCGCTACACACGAGACACTGCCATGCATACAACGTAACTAATTATCTGTCATGGCAAAAACATTCAAACTTCTCCTCACAAATCGATTTCTCTTAATCAGTCAGTTATGTGCCATGCGTGATACACGCTTAGGCGATCATGTATCTTTCAATACATCACTGACGAGGCAGATTTTTCCCCGCAGTAGGTTGCCATTTCTTTCTGCGGTAGACCAGTTGCCATCCAAGGCTATAGAACCCGGTTAGTAGTCAGTTATGTGCCATGCGTGATACACGCTTAGGCGATCATGTATCTTTCAATACATGACTGACGAGGCAGATTTTTCCCCGCAGTAGGTTGCCATTTCTTTCTGCGGTAGACCAGTTGCCACCCAAGGCATCCTTCATAGTAACTTATAAAACAGTTCAATACAATCCATACAACATTGGTAACTCCCACGATGAACTCTCGGTAACGCACCAAAACTTACTTAAATCTTCAGCTGCACTTCGTGCTCTTTTCTCTAAGTCTGTTTTTTGAGCTGGTAACCGTCACGCCAACTTGTGCCTTCAGTGAAAATGAACAGCCTTATTTGGATTATCCTTTTATCTTTTCTTATTGTGTCTTCGCTAACATAAATGCCAATAACTTGGGGGTCATGAATAAATATAACCAAATGATATTTTCTTACGCATAAGCCGACCCGCTTTTTTTATCATATTAATCAGTGTCTACGATGAAAATCCCTCATCAAATTGTATTTGTATTATTTGGTTTTATTGACAGCATTCGGACTGTTATCTTCATCTTCATTGCCATATTCACAACGTTACGGCCGTTGTACGCTCCGGCCTACTTCAGGTGATTGGAATTTCGAATCGAACCCTTTATTTCGTCCACCGGGGTAGACTGTTCTAGTTCCACGTGTCATGCCTCTTCCGGATGTCTCAGTTATTTCCCTTTAACTCAACTCTCCAAGTTTTGGTTCACCACTGCTGTCGCCTGGTATTGAACTCAAAACTCTGTGGGTCTAGTCAATGGATCTAACCAACGTCTTTATCCACTGGGCCATGTGAAAAAGTTACGTAATTCACATGTCGGTCATTTAGTGGCATCACTCTATACAGTGACCAAAACGGCAGTTATTTTTCAGTTTGTGAACATCAACCAAATGAGAAGGTTGCTTTCTTTTAGCCTGATCCAAATGGAGCAGACTGAGGCTAAATATGCACCCCCAACCCCAAGCAGCTTACAAGCACATGATGCCGTTTATCTTTGGGACATAGATGAATCCGACCCGTTTAAATCTGGAATCCTGAAAATGGCTTCTCCAGGTCAGGAGTATCTCCAAATTATATGCATGACGTTTCCTTTTTGTTCCTCCTTATAATTTGCTTTGCTGTGTAGATATATGTGATATATATGTATGGTTTTGTGTATGTCGTAGTATATAAAAGTCATTCTTTTTCCTTTCATCACTCCGTTCCATCCCTTTCGTGAACTACGGTGTTATTATATTATGGATATAATAATGCTCATGACGGGAAAAACGTAAAAAGGGAGAATAAATCTTTCTTCCAATCGCTTTCGTTACAATATGTTGGATATAATGTGTCGAAACATTTGTTGATTGATTTGTTTTTGACGGCTTATCAACTTTTTGCAGGTTATTTAAAGCCAGAAATATTTTAGATTGTAAGAGTTTTTTGATATAATAATGATTTACTGATACAATTCCTAATAATTAACCCATAGCTAGAGGGGGACCAGAGGCGGATTCATACTTTTCCCAAGGTTAATTGCGCGTAAATGAATATAACGAACCCGTTTGGAATTGGAATTGGAACTCGGCTCTCTGATCTCCAAGCCGCGTTATCCATTACACCACACGTACATACAAGTTTACATCACCTGCTATTCCTAAGCGATCAGCCAACAGGCCCGACGCTGCTTAACTTCCGTGATCGAATTGGAATCACTGTTTCAATGTGATATGGCCGTAATATTTTTTATTAGTGTTTATTTGATCGTTATTGCTTTTTATTGCAACGTTCAGGTCGTTTTTATGCTCTACGACCGCTAAGAAAGCAGCAAGGACCTGGAATCAATGACGACTCACACGATAATGTTACTTTCAGCAAAAGAACTCATGTATTGTTCACGTTCTTTCAGAGTCATCATAAAACTGAATTTACTTCACTGAAAGTACACTATATCTTCCTAGCATATACAGTCATAGTCTCCGAGTATATATAGAGAGAGGCGCAACATTATCCGGGCGCTACAATCAATTTCATTTTAAACATATATCTAAATCACTTTTCAAATATCGAAACAGATGTTGTTTTTTTGTTTTTGTGTGTGTTTGTTTGTGTGTGTGTGTGTGTGTATGTGTGTGTGTGTATGTGTGTGTGTGTGTGTGTGTGTGTGTGTGTGTAACAATATTATATATATATATATGTTTTTAAACTACAATCCTCCATGATTTTCTCTCGTACATTCATATCTGCTCGATGCGTATCCAAATGTAAACAACTGACGTCTCACATTATGAAATGGACAAAGTCCGACAATTATTTTAAGACATATTTTATGTTTATACGTTCTTTTTATAGATACAAATATTTGAGTAAATGATCTGTTTTATAATAAACAGTATTAATGACATTTACCGGCCTGAATGTCCCAGAAATTTTCATAGAAAATATGCGTCCTCTGACAGGAATCGAACCTTTATCCTATACGGAACCATCATATAGCCTGACGTGCTTTTACCAATTTAGCCACAGAGGAGCGTTTCAGTTAGCAAAGTTGATTTTTACTGTTTTTAAACTACAATTCTCCATGATTTTCTCTCGTACATTCATATCTGCTCGATGCGTATCCAAATGTAAACAATTGACGTCACACATTATGAAATGGACAAAGTCCAACAATTATTTTATATATATATATATATATATATATATATATATATATATATATATATAAGGGAGATATTATAGTTGTTCCAACGAGACAAAAGTGTGTTTTTTAAAGAGAAAAGGAAAGCCGCAAACGTTTTTGTTTATAGTGTGGATTTTATATATATATATATATATATATATATATATATATATATATATGTATATATATATATATATATATATTATACTTTATTTTTCATATTTTTGTCACACGTGTTTCGAGTTTTGTGACTTTCATCAGGCGAAGAATGGTTATTTCCATATATTATTTAAAGGAATTAATTTTTTTTCCTTCTTTTTTCTCTACACAGAAAAGTACCAAATCGCAAAAAGCTAATATCAAAAGATGTTGCGTTAAATGATTATCAAAACTTGTGAAACTTCACTTTTACACATAGTATAGAAACTATTTCACTTGCTGGCTATTGTGCCATACGGGGGCTTTCTTATTTTGAACGGAAGTAATCATCAGGGTACAACAGGAAGTCCTAGAAATTATAAAAACGCTGACCGAGCCCTTCTCGATCTCTTTTCAGCGGCTGCTACATTCAAGTTCCAGCTCAAAGGGCTACTCACAACCGTTACTGCAGAAGACACACGGCCTGTCCTGGCAACTTGACCCGAGATTTCTCGTTCCTCGTAGGAACAAGCGGGGGAATCTCCCTTCGAAATACCTACCCAAAGCAAAAAAAACTACTCACAACCCTTGCTTCGGAAGACTAGCAGTTTGACACTCAGATTTCTCGTTCCTCGTGGGAACAAGCGGAGAAATCTCTCTCTACGAAACATCTACTTAAGGGAAGAACTTTATAAATGGGAAACCCAACTCTTTTCCCGCAAAATACAACTATTTTGCACTCTCCTTTCAACCAGAAATAAAAGCTGTTAAACAGTTATTTCGAGCCTTGTCTTTTTTTAATTTTTTTATTCCACTCTATACACAACCGTTTACGCATACACGCGCGCACATCCAGGAAAATTCCTACACTAGTTTCTAAGCCGGACAACTTGGGGTTTCTGTCCACTCGTCGATTTTAGGAAATAGCTATCCTGTAGACAGCATTCATGATTTTGCATTAAAATATTTTCCAAAACCGACCTCGCCAAAGACTATTTACAAGTCGCAGAGGAAAATATTCGAACTGTACGAGTTTATATTTGTGTTATTTGTTGCAATCGTCTAATAGGCGAATTTCTTCAAGGACTAGCATTTCTTGCATAGACGACATACTAATAGCCAGCAATTGTAGCGTGAAACACAAATACCACTTACGTCAGGTATTCTGAAGACTGTGTCGGAGTTATCTCCTCCTCATTTCCTTAACCCTTCGACAGGGGTCTCTCTCCCACGAGTATAAATACTTGCTCACCCTACTCTCTTTCTCTTTTCCTGCTTACGCACACGTGCGGCCAGCTATTTCGACTTAGGCCTTGGGCCGCAACCTCGCGCGTGAGGCGAGGTATAAAAAAACTTTCTCATTTTACTTTCCAATATGTGAACTCTCATACAAACAGCGTTTCCCATATACTGGGAACACGCTAAAACAAAATACACATCCGTACGGACATTCAACACACACACATAATTTTCCATACAAACACCCTTTGTAACTTTTTCATGTCTCTGTATATTAATGTTTGTTAATAATATATATAATTGTTTTGTACATGTATATCGGTCTTGTTTGTTTTCTTTATCTCCTTTGGACGCCATCAAAGTCCAACGTTCCTATGTAGCGGGACCGGCCAGCAGGAAATGTTAGCCCAGAGATTTCATCCTCATATTCACCCCCCGGACCTCTACAACTGTCAGCTTTTAGAAGGTTAATGCTTACTATAGACCAGAATTGCCTGCAGCAAATGAACCTCGACCAGAAAAAAAACCCTTTTCTGACTGAATTTCTGGGATGAGGAATTATCATTATTTACACTATTTCTATTCAGACTATTGTCCTCATCTTTGTTGTTATATACGTTTCGGCCTTCATCGATGCGAGTAGCCTACAGGAAATTCTGAACTGAATCCTTTATTTAATCTACGGGAATAGACTGTTCCACTGCCCATATCTAGGGATATATCGTCTAGTTCTTATTTATAGAACTGCTCATTTATTGTTCACCCTGATTCTACTGAGTCTATGTACACACTACCCGGACCAGGAATTGAACTCACAATTACTATGATACCAAAATCACGTTCCATCGCTTTAATCCAATAGGCTATTGTTCCTTTATTTTTCAACCAACCGAGCTGACGTTGAAATCCTCTCAATTAAAATAAAAACAGGATCCCAACATTATTAAAAAAAAACAAAAAAATTATCGAGCACAAACGTTTACACAGGACAAAATATCTTCTGTAGTCACAGCTCTTACGGACAACCAACCAATCAGAACACAAGATGCAACTGAACCGGTTATCTGCAGATATCTTCATTTCATTCGCCAATTACTACTGGATATGTATGATGCTTGTACATTTAAACCATCTCACGAACTAGAACTTAATGTGCAAACTCGTTCATACCAGAAGGATTTATTATCCAAGTTCAGTGGAGTAAGAAAGTTCATGTAATGTGGTTGCAAGTTGAATATTTCTGGTTTGTGTTTATATTAGTGAATGAATATATATTTTTTGGAAGTGATAGCTGACAGGAAAGCCGGAAGCCAGAAGAGACTCATGCCATTGAAAAGTGTAAGAGAAGAAAGTAAAATAACAAAAAATCTGGAAAATACAGAAGAGGATTTCAAAATGAATTACAACAATCTAGAAAGCAAAAAGTAGCTAAGAATCCATTGAAGAATTTGGAGAGAAGAGGACAATATCACTGAAACCACATTCTTTGTGGGGATCAAGTTTATAGATGATAGTAGAAACCATGTACAGAGTTATATGTGCATATCTCGCTGCAAAGACTCAGTTCTAAGTGGAAAGACGGGTGAAGAGCTTAAAGGAAGAAATAGATCTTGCAAGTGTAGACACCTCCAGAAATTTAGCAGCAAGTTATATAGAAAGAAGTATCAGTTCATGGTAAGTTACAAGGAATAAATTTGAGGCAGAAAGTCACAGAGAACGTGTAGAGAAGAATGAGAGTAATAATTTTAGTCTAGTAGGCCAACAAGATTGGCTTTGGGCACATAAGTATGACACGGGACATTCTTTACCCATCTAAATCAATTTGTGTTTTCTTATCATTTTTTATGTTAGCCTACAGTTTGTTATTTTTGAATTTTTTGTGCGCATGTATGTAAAATCACGTCAATGTCACCACTTTGTCATGACTTGTACTTTAGTTAGTGAAATACAGCATATATTAGTAATATAGTCAGAGACACATTGCTATTACTTCTTATAACATATTCAGAAATAGAATAGATGATCTATTTGGTATCGCTATTGTTGTGAGCCTTGAATGACTCCCGTTTTTGGTTAGTGAAATACAGCATATATTCATCACAACAACAAAGTGATACATTTATAATATATATATAATCAGAAGGATTTATTATCCCAGATCACTTTACTAAGAAAGTTCATGTAATGTGGTTGCAAGTTGAATATTTCTGGTTTGTGTTTATATTAGTGAATGAATATATTTTTTGGAGGTGATAAGTCTATAGGAATTAAATTTTATATATATTTTTAAACCAAATAAAATCCCATCAAAAGTTTCGTTTCATAAACAATCATTACAAGGGCAAATACCTCCAAAATACTTGCGCACCTAGTTGTAGACCTACCACAAGTCATTTTCAGACCATTTAGAAAATAACAATTAATAACTCTCTTCACCACTCCTGCAAATTCGGGAAAAAGATCTTCGCAAGCCAGTGTGAAATTATTTTCTAACCAATGAAAAACTTGTATTCAAAAAGTTCACACCTCTATGTGAAATTAGATTTTGAATCCTCTTACGGATATAAAAATAGAAGCCTACTGCTTCTCGGGGCTCAAAAAAATTTCGAGCGCCAGTTTGATTTACACGTGCGTACACACACACGCACACACACGTTTGGAATCCCGACACTGAGATAGCAACAAAAACCTGGGCAGACGGATCCCAACAAGTCTATCAGTAAAGTCGATATTTAAAAAGAGAAAGTGATATTTGGGCAAGTTGACTTATCTGCGGTCTTCATATCTAGAGCTGCTCAATTCAACGTTCTCTCCTTGAAAGAGGCCGACTGAAAAGGGGAAATGCTCTAAATTTCCCACCAGTAGGATGGTTTTCTTTGTTCTATGGAATCATGAGAATTAGATTTTTTTATTTATTTCTCGTGATTTCGAGATGACTACATTATTAAAATTTTGTCTCATTTTATCTACAGACTCCATTTGTAAATCATTGCTAATTTTCAGGCTTAATTTATAAACGCGAATATCTTTAAATAACCTATGACTAATGATAACTCTCCCCTGTATTAAAAAGACTAATGATAACTCTCTCCTGGCGAATTAAAAAGACCAAGTCACCTTGGCACTGGGTAACTAATTATTCTGCTAATTATAAGTATGTTACAGAGATAATGATATGTCTCCGACTGTGTTATGAATCTTCGTACGTGTCAGGATTTACAGAGGTCGATTCAAGCGAGTTTAAAGTTCATGGGTCAGTTCAAGAAAATATAAATACGTCATAATGAACTGTTGGGATTACTAGATAACCTTGGATTATTTAGGAAGGATATTAGAATAATCCAGAATCTAAACTGGTAGTAAACAGCCTGAACACAGATAGAAAATGAATTCAGTAAATATACAAATATAGAAAAAAGTGTAAGACAAGGATGGGTCTTCTCAGCGCACTTATACAACCTATACAGTGAGGCGATTCTGAGAGAATTAGAAGTCCTATCGGGATTCATTATTTGCAGCCAGAATCTTAATAACAAGATATGCAGATAACACAGTATTGGCAGAAAAGATAGAAAAAAAACTACAAGAACACCTACAGAATGTAGTGATGAAAGGCGAGAAGAAAGGACTAATCATCAACTGCAAAAAGACAGAATGCATGATTGTTAGCAAAAGGGACAGGCCACCAAATTACAAATTGGGGACAAAAAAAAGCAAGTTCAAAAATTTAAATATCTAGGAAGTGTTTGAATAGAGGACAGAAAGTGTGACACTGAAATCTGAAGGCGTATTGAGATAGTGAAAGATGTTTTCTAAAACCTAAGACGAGTATTTAGAAACAGAAAAATTTCGTAAAGAATTTCGTAAATTATAGCTCTGTTATTATACATCGAGCACTATTTTATTAGCACAAGCACTCAATGTCCAATAATATATATATATATATATATATATATATATATATATATATATATATATATATATATATATATATGATATTATAATTATGTTTTTAAAAGTATGATTCCATCGCGACACAGAAAATTTCTAAGTTTCAAAACTGAAACTAAATTAATAAATTTAATTTTAAAAATCGAGCATAAAATCCATAGTTTCCTTTTATTGTCAAGCGATGTTAGGAATAACTTGACAATGGAACGAAACTCTGGATTTTAAGTTCAATTTTTATAATTAAATTTATAAATTTAGTTTCGGTTTTGAAACAGAAATTTCTGTGTCGCGATGGAATCATATTTTTAAAAAGGAAAACATTCTAATATTTTTCTCTACTGTTTGTATCGAGCACTGTTTTTTTTAAATAAAAATAATTGCTAAAAACACTGGATTATAAATCTTACTGTTCATTCTTATTATTTAAATATATATATACATATATATATATATATATATATATATATATATAGATAGATAGATAGATAGATAGAGAGAGAGAGAGAGAGGGAGAGAGAGAGAGAGAGCGAGAGCATATCCATAACAAGGCAGAAATATGTATCGTGACACATGTTTATTCCGAAAAGTAACTTCTTCAGCCAAAATAACGATTTTATTGATGGAATTGAATCAATCTTAGAATTTATTCAATTTTAGTATAAGATTTGTCATGACTGTTACCACAAACAATCAGGGATTTAATCCAGATAAAATAATATTAATCCTGAATAGGAAATTTACAAAATAGTTTGAAAAAAAACGTCAGATGAAATGCATTAGTGAGGCAACTAGAAATTTAAATAAAAGATTATATAAACCTAAGACATCTTTTATTTGGGAAATATATTACATCATCTTTTATTTAAGGATATTATATAAAGCTAAGACATCTTTTATTTGGGAATGATATTACATAAACCTAAGACATCTTTTATTTGGGAAGGATATTATATAAATCTAAGACATCTTATATTTGGGAAGGATATTACATAATCCTAAGACATCTTTTATTTGGGAAGGATATTGCATAAACCTAAGACCTCTTTTATTTGGGAAGAATATTATATAAACGTAAGACATCTTTTATTTGGGAAGGATATTACATAAACCTAAGACATCTTTTATTTGTGATAGATATTACATAAACCTAAGACATCTTTTAATTGGGAAGGATATTACATAAACCTAAGACATCTTTTATTTTGGTAGGATATTATATAAACTTAAGACATCTTTTATTTGGGAAAGATATTATATAAACCTAAGACAACTTTTATTTTGGGAGGATATTAGAATAATCCAAAAGCTATACTGACAGCAAACTGCTTGCATGCAGACAGAATATGAATTCAGTAAATATAAAAAAAATATAAAGGCAAGGATATGTCTTCTTACCAGACTTATTCAACCTATACGCGGAGGTGATTCTGAGAGAGTTAGAAGTCCTCCCAGGATTCATCATTAGTGGCCATAATCTTAATAACATAAGATATACATATGACACAGTGTTGATAGCAGATATAGAAATGAAACTACAAGGACTTCTACTGAAGGTAGTGAAAGAAAGTAAGAAAGAAGTAGTAAACATGTATGGGTGTTAGCAAAAGGAACAGCCCAACATGAAAATTACAAATTGGGGATGCCGTAATCAAACAATTACAACAATTTAAATATCTTGTAAGTGTTCTAGCCGAGGATGGAAAATCCGACACCGAAGTCCGAAGGCGCATTGGGATAGAGAAAGATGCTTTCCAAAAGCTAAGCAATGTATTAAGAAACAGGAAAATTTCGTTAGAAACAAAGAGAACAGTACTGAACTGTTATGTAATATCAGTCCTCCTCTACGACAATGGATACTGGACAATCTTCTTACCGATAAATAAGAGATTTGAAGCAACAAAAATGTGGTTCTAGAGAAAGACGATGAGAGTTCCATGGACCGAACATGTGAGCAACGACGAAGTTTTATGAAAAATGGAAGCAAAAAAGGACACTTATACTTAAAATCAGGAAAAGACAGTTGAAATTTCTGGGGCACGTAATGAGGAAAGAGGGCTTGGAAAATTTGATACTCACAGAACAGACAGAAGGCAAGGGGGACAGAGAAAAACAACACTTAACCTATCTCGCGAGTTTGAGTAAATGGATGCGAAACAAGGTTTAGCAGAGATAAAAAGACAAAATTTATTAAGAGCTATTAAGGATAGGAAATCGTGGAAAGCCATGATCGCCAACGTGCTAAAGGATTATTTTTCTGCGTCGTGTTGGGATTACATTTAGATCCACCTTTTTTGGTAAAAAATGAAAAGACATTTGGAGAAAGAATTAGAATTATTCTCTGCCTTACCTAATAGATAATTCCGCGACGAATGAATATATAAGGGGAGTCAACTGTTATTATTTATTAGGAGGTCCGTTTAAATTAACCATGAATTCCCTAAAAAATGTCGGTTAAAAAAAAATTACCACCTCAAAATAAATCAATACAACAGAATAACAATAACGATAATTTAATAAGTATTGTTCACACAAAACAATTGAGATACAAAAAAGGAAATTAAGTTGGTGCAATTTAAGCTAGGTTGATACAGGAAGGTTTTTTGTAAAATGAATGTTCTTTTCAGATGAGTGAGTTCAAATAAAAGCCAATACGTAAGAGCGTGAAAATATAGAGAGGATTTACATACATAGTGTAAGACAGGAGTTCGTTGGATTTCGATGCGGTTTTGGCCGGTGGAAGTGGGGTAGACGATTAAAGACAGTTCCTTTGAAGTTATCAGTAGCTGAAAACAAAATCTTTGTGAAAGCGTGTGCGTCTACCGAATTTTTTGTTGCCAACCCTGTTTATATGCATTTTGAAAAGCCCAAAGCTTAGGACTTTACAATACCACAATAGAACGATTTGATTGACCTAATATTTTTCCTCTCTGTCATGTCATATGGTTCGATAAAGCATTCGATGAAAATTATTTTGTAATTTAGGGTTTCCAAAGATGCTATCTTTGTTTTATTTATGTCGGTATATCTTTTATTTGCTGGCAAATTGAGCAACTATCGTCCTTATTTCTAGTGGTACAAGTATCCTCAGTTAAGGGCATATTCTCCATAGAACGTTAAGAAGTGTTGAAGAGCAGCCAAGGTAATCGAATTCTATTAAGTTACTTTCTCTTTGTTCTGCGCCTATACCATTCAATAGTTAGCATTTCACAATAGACGTGGAGTATTTTAAAACTCTTTTATTCATGAACTCTATAATTATATCAGCTTTTCAGAGAAATCGATTCGATGCAAATTCAATAACACAAACGTCAACATCAACTAAAGATTATTGCAAATTCAATACTATAAATGGGTAAACCAACTATTGCATGCAACTGTGTGTGTGGGGGGGGGTGTTTTTTTTTTTTTTGTTGGTTGTTTTTATCCACGTCAACAAAACAACATCTTCATTTTGTCCAGTCTGGTGATTGCTTGGATTATACCATGTTCAGTTTCTATTTTTAATAAAAAATAAAAAATAAGAATATTTTTCAATAATAATTCACATATAAAACACAACGTGTATATATATATATATATATATATATATGTATGTGTGTGTGTGTGTGTGTGTGTGCGCGCGCACGCGCGTGGGACAGCAATCTCTCATTTATGCAGGTTTGGTTAAAGAACAACAAAAGTTCATTAAACCTTTTTAATGATATTTTTCCTCGGCTCGGACCATTTCTTCTGGTTTCCAGAGAGAGCTTGAACATAAAGTATTCAATGTCTTCTTAGTTTTTTTTTTTTTTTTGGCTTACATAAACTATTATCAAATAATTCTTCGAAGGTTAATAAGTTTATGTTTATGCATTATCTCTATTCAGTGTTTTTGGGTGTTGCATGATGTTTGATTATGTTTTGTTTTGTGATTTCTTTTGCTTTACTTTTTTTTTTCATTTGTGAAATATATTTAGTAGTTTTGTTCTTAGATTGAATTAACCTCCATTGATGCAGAGTGCTTTGTTTTTATGGCTAAGGATTCCAGTATCTGCCTATATCTCTGAGATGAGGTATTATGATGACATATTATGATGTCCTCAAGGACACATGGCCCACTGGACAAAGACTTTGGTTAGATCCAGTGACTAGAGACACAAATAGTTGTGAGTTCAATACCAGGATACAGCAGTGGTGAACCAAAAAACTTGCAGAGTTCAGTTCAAGGGAAATAACTGAGACATCCGGGAGAGGTATGACACGTGGAACTAGAACAATCTACCCCGGTGGACTAAATAAAGGGTTCGTTTCGAAATTCCAATCAATCTGAAGAAGGCCAGAGCGTTCAACGGCAGAAACGTTGTGAATATGGCAATGAAGATGAGGATAACAGTGCGAATAATGTAAATAAGGATTCTAATATTTGTAGATTTATTTTTTATAGTTTCGTATTTAAATCGACAATAATAACAGACATCTTTAAAAGTTCTCACAGAACATGTATTCGACACTAGGTAAAATTTCTCCAGCATCAGCTCAACAATTTTACAAATCGAAGCTTCAGCTATTAAAATTTTGTGCACCAACATCGTCCGTGCACAGCAAAACAAACAAAGCCTTTCCAAACAAAATCAATTGAGACGTGGAGCATTGGAAAACCACAAAATTTTAATACCAACCATTGAAATCTCTTTCTATACTACCGACACATCTTCCAGAACGCACTAATTTCTGACCCATTAGAAAATTATACAGCACCTTGATGACATAGTACTTTAATCAAGTACATTTCCATCGACATGTTTAAGCACACACGTCTCAACCACACGGTTCGACTATTTTTTTCTTTTCTGCCTACAAGGGACAAATATATACAAAATTTATGGAAATAAGAATAAAATTCTCCTCATCTGGAGGGGGAGTATTGTGAGATTACCCCCCTCCACACACACACACTTAAAAAAGACCGTCATTAGTGGACGCTCCTTAAGCCTATAAATAGACGATAACATTCTCCGTCATCCTTTCTTTTCTATTTTTCGATGTTCAACAACACGCCCACGGGTGTCGAATGTGGCACAAGGCCGGTTTGATGTGGGCTCATTAAGTTTTTCATTGGTCTTCCACAGTGCACTTGTCAAACTCTCTGCCTCCGGGCAGAGAGGAACCCAGACGAGGCTATGCCGAAGGACAAAGTCTCGTCTGGAGTGGTAGACAGCTACCCGACCCCGTTTTTTACAGGGTCTACGGGGAATTTTTGCCCTCGCCTACTGGCTCGGTTACCCCACAATAAACTCGGCCTTGTGCCACATGCGACCGGGTGGGGCGGTTAGTGAATATCTTCTTTTCTATTTTTCTCTTAGACAATAAGATGTAGCTCTCACGTGGTGGGAATGTGTATCCCACTGGGACACGCATGCATGCACGTAGCTTTCACTTCACTTTCATTTACTTTTCTCTAGAACTTGCTTCTACACAAACACATTTACTAGTTTAAATGTTTCCTTCTTCCATAGCTATTGTTTTTGTCAAACGCAACAATCTTTTGTTGTCTATGTACACCTCTGTTTTGATAATATATACATTGTCATTTTGTTTGTATATAGTTTTTTTGTTGTTACTTTAATCATTTATTTCTCGGTTTCACATTCGAGTCCGCAATTATTGTTGTGGGAAAAATACATATCAGGAAACGTGTTATCTACCTAAACACAAACAGCGTCCCCACAACAATAAGTATTTGTCAGATTTCTTGCTGTGTTGATTGGTGTTTTATTACCAGATGAATGATAAATTAGCCAGTGCGATAATATATTGATTGTGTAGCCAATGCTTGAATTTTTATTATTATTAGAGAAACATTAACCAAGTAAGCAAGCAAATTCGTAGACGATATTCGTTTGCTGAAGCTTTGATTTTTTTTTAATTGTATCATTGGTGGTGATGAAATGAGGTGTTTTAGTTTTTGTAAGGGATGAGTTTTACTTTTATTTGTAGAAGTTGGTACTTGAATAATTATAATTGCAGCGAACGAGTTGTTTTGTATTACTGAGGGCAACTTGGTATTCCATATCCAAAATTGTCTGTTTTTAGCTTTCATATTTTGCCCAGAGTTGTTTATAGGTTATATGGTATCTCGGTGTCTAGTGTCCACTACTCTTCACCGTTGAAATGTTATTTGATCTACTGACGTCAAATGTCCTGACCATGAACTCAGAATCGTGTCTAGAACGAACAGTAATTAAACCAAATGGCCGCTTCCCTTGTAACTGTGTCAGTAGGCTACCGAGCCACCTTTCAAAATTGTCGCAGTTTTCAAATCTAACCGATTGGTTGGAAATAACCCAAAGTAGGAGCTCTCTTCTCAATCCTTTTTTTTTTCCAGAACATTCTTTTTTTTTATTACCCTGAACCAAACACAGCGTCGTCATAATCAGGCTCAGAATCAAGACTTATGAAAAATCCCCTTCCGAACGTGATTATAATGTCTTCGTTCGTAGTGGTAAGTGACTGAAGGTCGTATTTTTTCACATAAATTTGTATGAGGCATTACTTCCCAAAGTTAATATTTATGAGAAAATATGAAATTAAACGTGATTCTCCTAACAAAATTCCGTAAAAAATTTCAATCATTATTATTTTTAATAAATTAATTCAACACATATATGAATTATACTGACAATAAATATATATATATATATATATATATATATATAATTTTTTAAAATAATTCTGATTCAAAACGACCCAAGTAAGTTAGTGTAATGTAAAGTCTGTTAAATAACATTTGTTATTTTATTTACATATGTTTGAGTTTAAATAAAAGGCGTGTATGTATATGCTGGAATAAGAGAGTAGATTTACATAAGCACAAAAAGAAGGGAGGGGGGAATTCGTTGTTAAACCTTCAGTTGTGTCCTTGGGCATAGACCTGTCAATAAAATTGGGTAGACGATTACAGATGGTTCCTTTGAAGTTGCCGGTGATCAAAGCTGAAAACTATTGAATCGTGTGAGTCTGTTGCGGATTTGAATCAACCCACAACAAAGAAAAGGGCGAGAATGGTCGTTAAATATAAAATATTTTTATTTTCGTGTTTTCATAACTAAACGTGTCTTGGTGTGTTCTTTGTTTGTAGTTGTTTTTTTGTTTGTTGATGAAAAGAAATGTAATTTCTTCGCATGTATGTGTGAAACAGAGAGGCAAGGAAGAAAATGATTAGGAAAGTGTAAGTGTCACGTAGCTTGGTGAGGAAGAGTAAATGTCACGTAGCTTGGTGAGGAAGGCGGGTGAATGAGTAAGAGAATCTCTTTTAAGCCGTGTTGTGGACAGTTGCCGTTCCTTACTGGTTTGTCTGATCTAGATGCTTAAATACTCTTCAAAGGGATCACGAATCATGTTTTTATTGTCGGTGGGAACGCGATACGTTGGTTGTAAAATGTTAAATATTTATTTTCAAAGCATTTATTTATTAACCGGAAGGATACGCAAATCCTCCGATTCAGAAACCTTTTTCTTTTCTTTTTCTTTATTTTCTTCTTCCTTTTTTTTTTTTTTTGTCATTTGAAGTTTCAATTGACTGTTTTGGTATTTATTTCTGTTTTCGCTCCACAAGTCTACTGACTATGGATTGCCGACTTTGATTTCCTTTTAGAGATTCTGAGCTTAGCATTTTCGAACAACAAAATAGAAGGATTCGATTGGTTCATTAGTCTTCCTTTTTGTCACGTGGTGTGTGTCTCTACTACGTCCGCGTGGAAGTGATTTAGTGAAAAAAATGATTTTGAAATTTACAAAATCGAGGGTATGACTGTTACTGTTATTTCTTGTGTGGCTTACTTGTTTGTCGTGTGTTAAAAGTAAAACTTAGTACGGAATGTAAAGTTATTTATTATATCAGTTAAAAAAAAATATAAAGAAATCTATCTTCTTCTTATCTTTCCCAAACGCATGCGCGGGCAAGTGTGGCGGTATGAGCGTGTTTTTGTTTACATTTTTTACATTAACACATGCAAGTGTTAGAGAAGAAAAATCATAAATGTTTATTAAAATCTTTTATTTATCGCTTGCTACTCGATGTAATAAAATTCGGGGTTTGATTCCTATTTTAAAATGAAAATATTATTGTTCCAAATAGTTCAGTTTCTCAGTACGTCTTCTTTTTTCCTGTGCCAAAATCCACGATACCCATTTGATGTTATTGGTGTATTGATTTGGGTGAACACCGGCTGAATACGCATGCGCCTGGCAAGGCTTGTCATGGCAGCCGTGTGTGACTGGAGCTTCTTCTTACCGCAAAGAAGTCTGGAGAAAACACGGCTGCCTTTCCCTTTTGTAATTATATCGGCTGGTTTGCAATAGCCTTCGTCTTTGCTTTACCCCAACCTGTCTTTTTCTTTTGCTTCGTAGCATCTCCCTTTTGTTATTGTTGTTGTTTTCTCCAACAACAGCAGCAGCTACACACATCAATTTTATTTTTAAGCGCACCTTGTCTAGAACGTTGAGTTGTGCTTTCTTTTGTAAAAAAAAAAAAATAGAAAAGAAAAATTCCCTCGAGTCAAGACCCCCAATGTCTTTAGTAGTTTCAAATGTATTTGTTTCCTTTTATTTCCACACCAAAAGAAATATTTATTTATGATTATGTAGCATTTTTATGGGATTTTTTTTTTCCAAAATTAAGGTTTTCGTTTTATATTCTTCAATATCCCTCGCCTTTTTTTTAACTTCTTCCCGTGAAAAATAATTAACCAAATATATCCATCCAATTTTTAAAAATTATACTCATTTAAGTTCTATTTCGATACACATTGCTCATGAATTCAGTAAAGGTTCACGAAACCGGCCACACAAAAAAGGCAACTATATGTGGTAGATTAAGTTAAAAAAAAAAAAAAAAAATTAGTTTATTTATTGATTTCTTGTGTCTTGTTCCCCAAAAAGCCATAAAAAAAAGAGAATTCGATTTAATTTTCTGTTTTTCTTACCACTGCCTCGTCGTCTGTAGACTTTTAGTTTTAAACTACAGCTGCTGCAGACACCGCGCCTGTTCTAGTGATGTTTAGTTTGTATTGTTAATTAAGAAAACCTTCCTGTAATATTACTACTCGTCTTCTTCTTACCTCTGCTCAGTATTGGGCTCTTGTGTTTGTTTTGAGGGTTTGTTTTTTTTTTTAGTTTTTTTTACCAGCGATGCATGGTAAGTTTTATTCTTTTTTCCCAATTATTTGTTTCTTTTTTAAAGGTATTTCTCTTTTATTATTATTTTTAGTAGCAACTGGCATTTTCTTCTGAGTTGATTAACTTTAATCTTTTTAAAAAAAAATTGAAAATGCATTATTTATTTCTGAAATATTGTAATGTATTAAACCGACTCATAAAATTGACATACACAGTGTTTCATATTTGGTCTGTTTGTCTCGATTTTGCTATGAGCAACAATGCTGTTAAAACCGCCTCTTTTAGTTTTGCTTTATGATTTGAAAAAATAAAAACAATACAATATTTGTTAGCATTTAAGTTTAAACTGTCTTCCGTTAAGTTGAAATGACCATAAAAGAAAATTAAATTTAACATTACAGTTCATTTCAATTAATTGTTTTTTAAATACTTGCTTACTGACATTTTTAAACTTAATCTTTAAATCATTAACGAAATGTTTTGTTGATAAAATGTTCACATGGAAAATGCTTGAGTTAAAAAATATAATAAAATATACCTGCAGCCAATGATTTTGCTTTTGCATTAAGGTTCTTCATCTTTATTTTTTCTTTCAACTGAAAATCCACAAATTATTTTCAATGTTTAATTTTCTTAGTGTTAATAAATTGAATCAACCGACATCAAACATTATTATTTTTTTTAAATTAGAGAATATTTGATGTTGGTTGAAGTCAGTTATAAAAGTAACTTTTCAAGGTATGTACAGCAGAAAAATCTGTAGAAATCAACTCATAATATAAAAATAAAATAACGAATACAAACCGAACTAAAAATCTTTTTCTAATGATGTCTTTTCGTCGCCTCATAATTTGGAAGACAAATGCGATAAAAACAATGTTGTAATTCACTCCATGAAAGGACGTAGAACTCAACCCAATTAATTTGGTAAATAATCGGTTCTTGTTTTTCTTTGACCGAATGCTAAAAGAAAGACTAATGCTGTGCAAACGATTTTTTATTCATCGCATGGTATTTAAACAAATACTGACCTTTTAATGTCCATTATTTTGTTATTAAAGAAAACTTTTTCTATACAATAAAATAAATACAGTTGTTAAAAAATAAAAATGGAATGCGGTTCAAGAGCGCATTAAATCTTTTTATAAGAAATTGAAACAAAAATCCATGTTACTGGTTGTATTACTTTTAGTTTTGGCTGGGCCTTGCAATACTTCTTGTGATAATGTTTGTAAATTTTTATTAAAATAAATGTTGTATTCAGTTTTTCACAGATTCGTGGCACCTATATTTCCTAGTATTATTGTCCCATTAATTCCCTAAGTCCAATCTGCACCCCGATAATTATTTTAAACTTAGTCACAGTGTTTCAGCCACTGTATTCCCTGGCGTCTTCAGGTGATTAATCTTCTTGTTCGCGAGTTTCCTATTTAGAATAATTGGTAGGTGTGAAGTTGTCATGTAAATCAAATGCTTAAGAAGAAGATTGCAAGTGAATTTGATCTACGTCCACCAAGATGATCGTACAACATTTATTTTAGAAATCTGGTATAATTATTTTTTAAAAAAGTGTTTGGTAAAGAAAAAAGAATTATAATGATTTTGCTATTATAATACAAGTAGTAGTACTATAATTGTAGTAATTTTAGGCGTATAATACAAATAGCAGTATAATTATAGTAATTTTAAGAGTATAATACAAATAGCAGTATAATTATATAGTAATTTTGCTAACATGCTAGATTAGGCTTTGGTTAGCAACATTGACTTAACAGCTGCCATTGTAATTTGAGATATTTTATTGAAATTTCACTGGGGAGGAGAGAAGGCAGGAATTCTAAATTTCTCACCAAATATCTCATTCATAAAACATAGTGCCTTAAACAGATATTAGTTAATGATCCACTTCTGTATAAAATAACCAAATCTAGAATGGAAAAGAGTGGAAAAAATGCTGTGTACTCTGCATAATTTCTGCTGCAGAAAACCAGGAACATTTAGGTTTTGTCACCAGGAGAAAAATAAAAAAACATCTTTTTTTTTCACTATATAATAAATATAGTTTTAAGATCAGATATATTTATGATGTAGGGATAGAGCATATATAAATATAAAAGTAGATACTAAGATCAATACCGAACAGTGACAGTCTTTCATGCTTCATGTGTGTTAGCAGAAACACAGTAAAAATCAGTTACAGTTGCACCAAGAACATGACACAAATGATAAAAAAGCACAACAGAAAAATAACCATCAAATTCACCTGTAACTGCAGAATAAAGCACAAGTTTCCTGTAAATGGCAATGCTTGCAAGACAATATAATATACCAAGCCACTGTAAAATCAGCAGATAACGAAGAAGAAAATAAGTAGTAGTAACTGAAGAACCCTGGTAACAGAGAAACTATACACACAAAACATCCTTTACAAATACTTAATACATAACCCTTTCTAAACTTATATCAGAAATTAAAAACAAAATAAACAAAAATATCCTGGAAAATAAGGAAAACAGCATCAGCCTACAACAATAAATCCCAAAACTGTAAATACTGCCTGGAGGAGAAAATAGCTATAATCATCTTCCCAGACCAACACAAATTACTAAATAAATGATCAAAACTTATCTGAAAGTGCAAACACAAAAACAAATTTTTACTACATTACTTAAAGATTGAAAACTAAAAATGAATACTTTGTAAAATACAAACATATGAACAATATACAACACAGATCATGTAACATACTTAAGAGAAAGTGAATATTTAAACAAATACAAACTATGAATGTATGCATAAACATCACAAATATCAAGAACAAATAAAAAGTCAAAAAATGCTATATAACTAGATACAAATAATCACATTTGGATCCACTATTATTTTTACTAAATAGTCTCTAGAATAATTTGAAATAGAACTCTTAACACTTAACCAATTCCCATTAGGATAATACAATAGACCTTGCTATACATAATGCACCATTGAACAGCATATATAAATAATTGAGCCTACACATATGGCAATAAGATTACATTCAAGCATTGAAACACTCTTGACCTCAGGGTCTACTATTTTTATATATATATATATATATAGTGTTTGCAAGCCTTAGTGGTTGATTTTTTTTTTTTTTTTATAGTTTTAAGGGGAGATATATATATATATATATCCCCTTAAAACTATTAAAGAAATCAACCACTAATATATATATATTGACTAAAAATATTGACCCTGAAGATGAACAATGATGTTTGAAAGCACTAGGTCATCGTATGGACAGTACATATTTCGAAATCATTTTCAAATAAAAAGTCTCATTAGAGAATATGAGAAAATTCAAAAGAAAATATGCAAGACTATGTTGTCTTTAACATTCAATACTACATGTTTAAAAGAAAAGTTGCTGCCAAATTACACACACACACACACACACGTATATATATATATATATATATATATATATATATAGTGTGTGTTTGGAAGCCTTAGTTGTTTTTTTTTTTTTTTTTATAGTTTTAAGGAGATATATATATATATATATATATATATATATATATATATATCTCCCGTTAAAACTATAAAAAAATCAACCACTAAGGCTTCCAAACTCACACAATATATATATATATATATATATATAGAGGGTAGACTGGGTAAATTGTCGCCATTTTATATTTTTAATTTCATGCATTGTTTGTTTTTGATTTTGTTGACTGCACAGTATAATAGGGTCAGTTGGGCACCATCTACAAGAAAAAGAACACTGACGCAATTCACTCCACTGGAAATTTGGAAACCGCATGCTGTACTGCTTTGCATTTGCAGTGGAAGCTCCAGTGCAGACAGTGCAATGGATTCAAAAAGAGTTGGATGAGTCTAATGGTGATTACAAAGGTGCTTGCAGTGATCCCTAGTGATGGCAACATTATGCCTCCATCTTTCCACAGGGAAGAGATTCAAATGACTCTACCCAGCACCTGAAGTTGGGCATGAAACTGAGTTATGCTACCCAGGAGCGATAATATAATATATAGTTAATACCACTGTCATATTACATCAAGCACTATTTTATCAACACCAACACTCAATGTGTGATATCTTATATTCATTCTTTTGAGATATATGCATGCATTGTTAATGATTTTTATTGTGGAGCTGAATAAAAAGATTATGGAAGGAATTGTTAGTATTTAGAAATTAAGGCAATCATTGTTGATAGGCAAAGTCTATTATACGGATAATATTTAGCTGTGTGTGTCAGATGGCAAAAAGAAGTATGCCAGCTCTTGTGTTAAAATTTGTATGTATGTTTGAATAGAATGGATGCCTATTCAGAATCACCACTGCTTTCTCTTGTTTTTTTGGCCATTCAAATATTCTACTAATCATAGTCAACCTAGCTAAAAATAAAATCATACAAGACATTCTTGCCCATAACATATTTTAATTATCAACATTTTCAATTCTTTGTGATTAATTATCTTCAAATATACATGCATTCTATGTTGTTGATGTTGATAAAGAGTTCACGTTAAAAAGATTGACTTGCTGTCAATTTGTTTTATCTCTTGTTTATCATCGGCGGTGGCAACGGGGTTCCTGCACATGACAATTATCACTTTCTAGTGAAACTATTAAATCTTGCAGCTATATTGTCCTTGTGACAAAAGTGAGAACGTTTTCCCGCTCTATATTTCTTTGTCTTTTCTCCTTTGTACAGATGCTCTCCTCTTAATAATCAACTGAGAAGATCTGTTTCCCTTTTTGTAGCAAATTTCTTTATTCCTTTTTCTAATAGGACTTTGCAAGTATATGGAATCTCAAGGAACTGAATGTTCCTGCATATCACAGTTCCAGGTCACATTTGGGCAAGGTATGACATACATCATCTTCCTCCTTTTGCATATTAGGTATGTTATAGTAATTCAACCAGATGAAAACTTCACTTGATATGGCTGAAGATTTAATCAACGAAACATTTGTGAACAGCTAAAAAATTAAAGCATAAATAAAATAACTTCAAGATTATATATATATATATATATATATATATATATATAATGTGTGTATGTTTCATTGAATAATATAGGCATATGACTATTTCCGTCTTGGGTATGACAATAAAAAAACTACATCCACGTCCAGGGTAAGATGAATAACTACGATCGGGAGGCTTTGAGGAGCATGGAACCACCTCTTAATTGCTGGTGTTCCCAGGTTCACCCTGACCTGGGGTGGTAGCACTCGTTAGGGTCCCAGCTATGGGCAAATAGTTAACCCAGAAACTGAGGTAAAAAGCATTATAAAAGTGTAAAAATAGGTTTTGGTACCAGAAATATGTTGTAAAAAATTATTACCAGAAATAAATTTTTGAAGAAAAAAAACTATTACCGGCAATACGTTTTTGAAAAAAACTATTACCAGCAATACATTTTTTAAAATAATATTACCAGCTATACATTTTTGAGGAAAAAAATATTACCAGAAATAGATTTTTGACAAAACAAAAATATTACCAGGAAAAAAAAATAGTTGTCGGCATTAAATGACCCATTGAGGTTGATGTGCCGTAAAACAAAACAAAAGTATGACTATTTTTATAATGATCTTTCTAGTTCTTAAATGAGGTTCTTGATGTTAAGATGAAATTCATTAAGGAAGGCACCATAGATTTTTCCTACCCAAGTACTTTCGATCTCCTCCAAGATCATCCTCAGAGGGTGAATTACAAAGACAAACTTGTAACTGAGATAAAATCTGCATTTTGATGTGATGGTGATTTTTTAAAAAAAACACGTGTGGACATGATCTGTTATAATTTTTTTTAAATTTATCCGTTATAACTATGGAATTTTTGCAAGAAACTGATTAGAGAACTGAAAAGGATCGTTATAAAAATAAGTAGACATAATATGTCTATATTACTCAATGAAACATGTTTGAATAAAGTTATGGGTACGGGATGATATAAACATTTTTTTTTTATGTCAGAACAATTTTCAGCATTTACTACCTATGCATAATCATAACTAATGTCTGCATTTTTATGCTCCACTTCTTTTTCCTCTGCATAATATAATTCCAGCAACAAAAACGACTTCAGTCTAAGACAAAATGCATCATAAAAAAAATTTTCCACCATTTTGTCATTAATTTTCCATAAAGAAAAACAAAAACCATTGATGGAACCAACGGTCAACTTACCAAAATCTAAAACTCTTATTCATATACAATCTTGAATAAAGCTGACACTACTGAAAAAAAGAAAGAGAAAAAAGGCCTAAATGCAAACTTATCTACTCAGTAAAGTGCTTGAAGCCCAGATTGCCTAGACCAAACAAAAAACATTTAACGTTAAATCCTATGAAAGGATGGCTCTTGTCATAACCTATGTTTCACGCTCATGCCATCTTCAGATTTCGGCCTATATATTAGGTACTTCCCCCAAAAAGTGATACCTAAGGTTTAAAATGCATTTTAAAAATTAAAATCTTTCTTGGATCTTTTATTTTAGTTTTAATTCCAATCTAATAGATTAAATTTAATATTTCTAATAAGCAAAATACTTTACTGTATTTCAAACCAAATTTAAATTGATTGGAATGATTTTTTTTTTTTCTGATTATCAGTAAAATTGGTAGAATCGTCTGTCAGCACAGCATAATTCTCTTTATTAAAAAATCTTTCAAAAATAAAATATACTTTTCTGAAATGTTATTTAAGAATTAAGAAAAATTAGCTGATTTAAAATTGAATTAACCTGAAATGAAACCAATATTACTTCCAATTTTATTTTTTTATCATAGAGGTGGGTGTTATCATGAGGTTTTGAAACATTTATCAACAACCTGATATTTGGGAAATTTATTTAAGGAGGAAAGAATTGTAATAAAATTACCTGACAAATACAACATAAACACCTTTTTTGCATAATTTGTTTAACTACCAAGTAACCTTAAGAATTTTAAATCTCTTATTTTCTTATAAAGTCATGTATTAATGTCTGTATTTATGAAAATCGACACATCTATACACACACAAAAAACTATTTTTAAAATAATAGGGGTCTCTAAATTGTAAGCTTTTTTTAAGTTTTTACTTAATAACGACATCACTTGACTGCTACAAATTAATACAGAATTTTAAAAGTTCATAAATTATGCTATTTAAAATTTTTAAAAATGAAAATCATTCTTGTAAAATTCATTATTTTACAATTAGGAGCAGATTTTCTGTTGGATCAAAAAAAAATTGATTTAAATTCTCCAAGGACTTGTCTTTATAACTAATATAAACATTAAATGTGACAAAAAAGAATTTCCTGAAATTTCATAAAATAAGTTGGTAGTAACAGATGTAAAAAAAAAAGTATTATTACCAAAATTATCTAAAAATAAAGAAATGTTTAAAAAATAATTTAATTAATTTTTGAATAAGTCCTGAAAGTTTGATTAAAATCGGACAATTATAATTCTCTGATTTTTGCAAGAATTTCCAAATTTTTCAAATTGTCACTGCAAAAATACTACTCAAATTTCCTAAACAAATTTATGGTCCCATGTTAAAGACAGAAGAATTTTTAAACAAAATGTTGAAGGTTCTAAAAAGATTTAAAAAAAATCAAAAAAACCTTTGGTCTTTCCCCTTAATAATAACAGATTTTGACAATAAAACTTTGTTTTTATTAAGTTTTGGACATCTTTTCATCATGGGAGCTCATATTTTAAGAAATGTTTGGAGTTATATATACAGTGTGTACCAAAATATGTTTACAAAATTTGGGGGAGGACAAAAGTTCATATAAACATATGTCCACAAATCCTTTATTTTTGAGTTAACTTTAAAAAAAGTTTATGGTAGATGGTGCTGCGTTTTTATATAGACTAGGTTACATTTGTCATTTGTGTACATTTGTTTCTAGTCTCTTGTGTATGTTTATCTGTTTAACATGTGTAGTAGTGAGTTAACCGAGAAATGTTCCATTTAACAATGGCAAGACATTCATCTTGTGAGCAGACAGATATGATTTTGACATACGTCCATGTAAATGGCAATAGACGCAAGGCTGCATGATTGCATTTCCAGACCGAAGGCAGCCAAGGTCATCCATCCTGAGACAGGATCCGTGGCATCACAAACTATGGATCAAAGAAGACTAAGGTCCAATCATGTGGATGACTACGAAGAACACGTTTCACAGCCTGTCAGAGATGATCTAGGTACCAGCACTCATCAAGTGGGCCCAGCATGTTGCACATCTCATAGTACCAAATGGAGGAGACTTCAAGGAGCAGCTCCTGCATCTATATCATTTGCAACGCATGCAGGGTCTTTTGCCCTTTCATCACTCACCACAGGAAAACTTTTACCAATGGTTTATTGCGCAAATTGCTGATCCATTGTTTGTCTCTTCAGTCATGTTTATGAGTGAGGCAACATTTGGAAGGGATTGGAATAACAGATTTACACAACCCATATTTGTGGGCAGATCGGAGTCCCCATCATGCAGAGATGCTTCATCAATGTGTCATGGGGGCCTGCGAAACCATTTGACACCATGTGGGATTATTTCAAAGGGTTCGCCAGTTAGTGATCTGATGGGGACATCATGAGTGTGTAGAAGCAAGCAGAGGATATTTTGATCATTTGTTATGAGTTTTGTTGACTTACAATGATGGCCATTTGCACATATGTTTATATGAATATTTTGTCTTATTTATTTTGGTGTCAGGAACCTGCCCCCCAAAGTTTGCAAAAGTATTTTTGGATTGTTCAATTAACAGCTTCTACCGTAGACTTTAAACTTAATAACACAAAAACGAAGGTTTATATGGATGTTTATACTTGTTTTGGTGTGAAGAACCTGTCCCCAAAGTTTGTAAAAGTATTTTTGATACAGACACCTACCCACCCACTCTCTCTCTCTTTCATATATATATATTAGGTTGGTGCAAAAATAATGTCGTTTTCTCACATGAAGTTGAACATCAAAAAACAACATTATTTTTGCACCATTTATATATATTCCAGCATCTCGTATGCACGAGTTTGTCATTGCTTGGAAATCTTCCATGCAAACAAAAACAGACTATTATTATTGTCATGTCCATGTATTGTTTAATATATTGCAATGTTATTGTCATCTTTGATAATGGCTTATGTAAGCCGAAACTTAAATAGGATTAAAAAAACATGTATCAATGTGATGATTTTCTTTCGTCTTTCAATGATAATGTTATTAAACTTATCAGACAATATGAAAAGAATTTACATAAAGTAGACAAAACGTATCTATATTATTTAATGAAACATGCATCAATATATATATATATATATATATATATATACACACTACATTGAGTGCTGGTGTTAATAATGCTCAATGTAGAATAACAGAGCTATAATTTATATATTAATAATAATGCAATCTTCAGGTGCTTATTGATAACTGACAGTTTCAGAATTTAAATTTTTATATATATATATATACCAGACTATAATGATAGTAGAACAGTCCATATTATTTATGGGGTAGGTTTTAAAAAAATAATATAGAAAAACAAATTTGTGTAACTAACATGACTCCATCAATTCTTTCTTTCTTCTTTTATATATGCCATGTCCCTTCAGGATGTAGTTATATCATGGCCCTCCACTTCTTCCTATCCCTTGTAGTTCTCAATGAGTTTTGTATTTTTTCTACTTCTTCCAGGTCACGTTCTACCATCCACTTGCTCAAGCCTGCTAGGTATGTCTCATATTGCTTTACCGTGTTCCTCTTTCCCTCTATTCACCCTGTAAGTATCAGATTTTCCAAGCCTTTGATTACATGTCCCAGAAATTTCAGCTGCCTCTTCTGGATGTTAAGTATAAGTTTCCACTCTGCTTGCATCCCCTCCAAAACCTCATCGTTGCTCACATATTTGGTCCATGGTATCCTTAGCATCCTTCTGTAGAACCATGCCCCGTTGCCTAGAGTGTCTTCTTCATCTTTGAGAAGACCATCCAACATTTGCCACCGTAAAGGAGAACAGATATCACATAGCAGTTCAGTACTCTTTTTTTTTTTTTTGTTACCAGCAAAATCCTCCTGTCCTGTAATACTCTGCCTAGCTTCTGGAATATGTCTTTGGCCATCCCAATACCTTTTCAGATCGCAGCATCGCACTTATCATCCTCTGTCAGAACACTTCCCAGATATTTAAATTTCTGCACCTGCTTGATTTTAGTGTCCCTACCCTGTAAATTGCATTTCCGGCTCATCTTTTTGCTGATGACCATGCATTCTGTCTTCTTGTAGTTTATGTTTAATCTCTTCTTCTCGCTCTTCTTCACTACCTTCTGAAGGAGGTTTTGTTGTTTTTTTTTCCGTGTCTGCTATCAGCACTGTGTCATCTGCATATCTTGTGTTAAGATTGTGGCCGCCAATGATGGATCTTGGTAGGCTTTCCAGGTCTCTCAGTAGTGCCTCGCCATATAGGTTGAATAAGTCTGGTGAGAAGACACATCCTTGCCTTACGCTCCTTTCTATTCTTGCTGAACTCATTTTCTATCCATATGCAGGCTGTTTGCTGCCAGTAGAGGTTCTTGAATATTCTAATATCTTTCCTAAATATATCAAGAGAGTTGAGAAATTCCAACAGATCTCTGTGGCATACTTTGTCAAACGCCTTTGCGTAGTCTATAATAACATAAGTGCACGTCCTTCTGCATTTGTATTGCTCTTTCTGATAACATTCTGAGCATCAATATCACGTTCCTTGTTCTGGGGTCTTTAATGAACCTGCACTATTCTTGTCGTATCTTTGACCTGATTCCGCTGCACGCTCTATTCATCAGAATACAGATGATGAGCTTCGTTACGTGGGTCATTAGGCTGATCGTTCAGTAGAGTCTGCATAAGACCCGTATTTAATTCTTGTAGCTATTGTCTTATCAGTCTTCATAAAAGAATTACAGCAGTAACACCTAACCCTCATCAGATGGTGAGATTGGATTCAGGCAGGGTTTTGGGGACCATGGTATCATTACCACTAACCCAAGACATCTAGCAATACCACCAGGCTCTGTTGGCTCTCTATCACATTGCAGGAGTACCAATTGTAAACGGTATGCCATTTCTGTCCCAATGTTGAAGTCTGTTGCCTTAGATATCAATCAGAGATCAGTTATGGCTCAATCAAGTGGAAATGACACTTCCAACATCTCTGGCTATAATTGGGTATAGGCATAAGCCCTAAAGCTAATATTTCTACTCCCTTTCCACCCTGGAATATAGACCTCTCTCCAAATGAGCCATTCACTAATTATGTAACTGAGAGAAATCAATGAACACCCAAAGAAATGGAAACAAGGAAGCTGTTTTTAATGTAGTTTTTTTTTTTTTTTTTAGGGCATCATTGACATTTTAGAATATAAAAAGATTTTTTAGTTAACTGATGATTTTTATGGTTTTGAAAAAGATAGACTTTAATGTTTCATACTTAGTGCTGGAGGTGATAGGTTTGTTATCACTTTTTAGATGAGTTAAAATCTGAAATTCTAGAACTTTAAGTAGCAGCAGTTTCTCAAGAAAGTGAATTTGATCCTCACAGGGCAGACCATAAAGTACCATCAACCTGCTGAAATAATTTTTTTTTTTTCTTTCTTTCTAATTTTGATCTGCTAAATTAAGTACCTCCACAAGATCACTAAAAAAAGAGCATAGCATGATGAAAAAGACGCCAAACTTGACGAGAACAAAATGTTATCGTCTAAATATTTATGTTTAAGAGGAAAGATCAAAGTTTATTTTAATTATTTTAAAAAATTTTTCCTTTTTAGAACAATCTGAATTTTTATTTAAAAATTCTTGTTTCTCTTTGTATCAACGGAACTAGTAAAATAACATAGACAATTTTTAGCATGTTTTTTTTGTATGACGCACATTAATTTGGAAAATCTTGCAAAAATGAAAATAATTGTCAGATGTTAATGAAACTTCCAGAAAGTATTCACAGATGATCGAAATTATTATAAATATGTTTTCTTTTATTAAAGTCATGGCAGAAATATTTTTTTTAATATTTATTACCCCCCCCTAACTAATTTTATGAAAACGCTAGAAATTCGATCGCATCGGGTTTAGTGATTATAATAGTTAAAAGCACAAGGCTTTGAGGAATGCAAATCATGTTTTTTTTTTTTTTTTAATTGGACCCCACGTACCTGAAAATCAGCTCTGAATTGTAACATACAAAACTCAATAAAACAAATATATTATTTAATTTCAAATACTTTTATTTGCTTTTAGTTGTTTTTATGAATATGGACAATATTTTCTGAAAGCAAAAAAAATTTTCGATGAAAAATGAATTTTTAATACAATTATTTGCTATTTTTTAATTATAATAGATTTTTACATTTAAGTTGTTAAAATATTATAAAATTAGTTAAAAGCCACATCGGGTTTTGTAAGTGTCCTGATGAGATAGGTCTTTGTTTAGTGCGTTGTAAATTGTATCATTTTGACTAATCAGAAGACCCGCTGTAATTAAGAAATGTAATTTTGTGCTTATAATCGGGCTCTAATTATAAAGTATGGAAGACCAACCAGAATACAATTAAGTTGCGTTATTTGAGTTAAGCATTGTTCTCCACTGTTAAGGCCTTTACTTTTGCGAAACACATGTAGAGAAGTTTATTTGATTTTTCAATTTCAACTGAGAAGGAGACCTAAAAGTATCAGTATCATCTTATGAAATTTATATGATCTTATTTTGATATTAATCTCAGTTATGACATTTTTCCATAAATGAAATATCAAAATTAATAATAAAATGAATGGAAATACAAATAACACAGTAAAATGTAGTAAATGTACATAAAATTATAGTATTTTATGTACACTTCTGATAAAATTTAATGAGAAAGGTACCTATAAATTAATTAGATACCTTTCTTATGAAATTTAATCTCATTCGTAACAGTCTTGTTTTAATTTCTTTATATTTTCCATAAAGCATCATAAACGTAAAGGTGAAAGCTTAGTACAAAAAAAATTA
This sequence comes from Acanthosepion esculentum, assembly GCA_964036315.1. Taxonomy (NCBI): domain Eukaryota; kingdom Metazoa; phylum Mollusca; class Cephalopoda; order Sepiida; family Sepiidae; genus Acanthosepion; species Acanthosepion esculentum. The sequence continues at coordinate 23,214,079 of OZ038501.1, read as the reverse complement.
GAGCACTGAAAGTTTTCCTTAAAAATAACGAGCTAAATAATTTTTTCACTTAAATGTAAAATATTTCACTTTTCTCCTTCTGTAGAACAAATTATCCTCACGGAATCCATCAATATGTATGATTCAACACCTGTCAAGTGACGCGAAAGTTTATGACCTGCTTTGTGTTATTTTCAAATTACCTCTTTTCGGCGCAGAAGCTAAGTTAAGCTTGGTTCAAAATATTTTAAATAAACATTGTAATTTCTGATTTTCTTATAATAAGTTTTGAAAAGATGATATTTAAAAGAATATCAAACTGAGATTTTCATTGATTCTATAAAATGGTCAATTTTGCTGACTCAAAAAAAAACAAGATTTTTAAGGAAATTTTCCGACGTGTTAGGAACAATTAAAAAATGTAAAAAAATACCCCAAAATTACTTTGATCTTTCCTCTTAATAATAACATAAACATTTAGACGATAAAATTTTGTTTTCTCCAAGTTTGGCGTCTTCATGCTATGCTCTATTTTTAGTGATCTCGTGGAGGTACCTATGCTAAACTGAGTTTTTGCTTTGCTATGGCCGAGTATTACCTGTAAGCAAGCTAACGTCATCTCACAAAAGTATAAAATGTGACAACTTGCTTGAAATTTTTGGGTCCCTAAAAAAGAAAAAATGTAGGTTGTTATTTTTCAAAAACAGCCAACAAGGTGTTAAATTTCTTTTCTACAAAAAGGTTACATTCAATTAATTCATAAATCGGATGTCAAAGAGAATGCAACAAATGCCAATGATGTGATAAATAGAACTGAACATTTATATGATACCGATTTTTAGAAAATATCAGATTGAGATTTTTCAAATTTAATACCATCTTGGGTATGACGATAAACTACATCTGGCAGCAAGCCCTCTGATTGGGAGGCTTTGAGAATCATGGAACTACCACTTAATTGCTATTGTTTCCAGGTCCACCCTGACTTGTAGTGGTAACTCCTGTTAGGGTCCCAGCTATAGGCAAATAGTAACCCCCCCCCCAAAAAAAATCAACAGTACATTTTTATAGTAAAATTACCAGCAATACATTTTTCTAGCAATGCAACAATGAATACAACACTAAAAAACTATAACAATACATTTTTGTAATGAAATTACCAGCAATACATATTTTTTAAATGACCAACAATACAGTTTATGATCTACAAACTACATATCTATAAAACATACATTTACCCTGAAAGTATAAAATCTTTAGTTGAAGGAATAAAATTACATTTAAAATATTTAGATTTTAGCTTTAAATTACCCATAGAGGTGTTGATATGCTGCTAAACAAAAACAACCAAATTTAATAAAATTAAAATGTTAGTAATGGAAAAAAAATCTTTAATTGACCTAGAGAACCTTTTTTTTTTATATTTTGAATCCACTTTTTATTGGAAAATTTTCAACATCACAGAACCTTTATCGTTTGGTCATCCTCTTCACGGGTGCTTTTAAATATTCCGCAAACAATAAATTAAGTTAAAGGATGTTATCAAAGTATAAATTAAAACTTTAATTCATCGCTATAGCAAGATTTAGTGAGCTAATTAAAAAGCAAGAAGAGATTCAAGCTTCAACAGGTGTTAGTATTTCACCTATTGATTATTAAAAAAAAGCAAAGGTAAAAGTAATCATTGAAAATTTTTTTTATTTGAAGGAAAAATTTTTAATGCCTTATAAATGGAAGTTGGAAGATGAAAAATTGAAAATTAAATTAAGTATAAATTTTTATAATTTTATTGATATTTTTTTAAGCCAAGTTGGTGCCCTTTTATTTTTCAGGTGATTAAAACACCACTGGTCTGCTGAAATAATTTACTTTCTTTTTGTTTTCTGCTAAACTGAGTTTTGACTTGTTACTTGTTGATCAAACAACCTAAACTACAGCAATTCACAAGTTGTAAAACTATTATGAAGTGCTTTTCTTATAATTATTTGAAATTAAAACTAGTTTTAAAAATTTTTCTTAATAATATTGTTGTAAAATCTTATCTTTTTTCTTTGCTCTTTTTTCCTTCCAGTGATCATCTTAAAGTGAGAAGTTGACTGACAAATGTATTTGTCATGGCGGAAGACATTGTAAACTTGAATGTTGGTGGTACACATTATTCTACAACACGATCAACTCTTTGCCGCTACGCAGATTCCATGCTTGGGACAATGTTTAGTGGCTCCTATCCAACGACGGTAGACAAAAGTGGTTTCTATTTCATCGACAGAGATGGAGTGATGTTTCGGTATATACTGAACTTTCTTCGCTCCAAAAAACTCTCTTTACCAATGGACTTCAAGGAGTATGACCTACTCTTGACTGAGGCCGACTTTTACCAGATAAAACCACTGATTCAGGATTTATGTAAACTTCGTGATGATCATGCGGACAAGAAAGGAGGAGTTTTTTTGGAGATCATTGAAGTGAGGACTGGCTCTACAGCTACCATGCCTACGAACAACTCACGGGTGAAAACTATTTTATCCGGGCGCAAGGATGTGATAGTATCCCTGCCCCCGCACCTTATAGGCATGGAGGCCCTTGAGAAACTACAGACTAAGAATGGGCTTGAATTTGCCGAGATAGAGTTGAACGGTAGCAACATTCGTTTGCGACTTGGTGAGTACCTGAAAAACTGCGGTTGGGAAATGGTGGACTCACAATTATCGTCGTCATCTGGTTACGATGCCAAAGCTCTGATGAGCAGTCTAATTATTGAACAAAGTTACCGTGACCGTTGGTGCTTACCCTCACGTAAGAAGTCGCAGGCTTTTTGACACAACTTCACTTTTGTAGCCTCTGCTCTTTCTCTAGTTTTATGACCATAGCTGTCTCTCAACATTTTTGCTTAGAATTTTCTAAGTTTTTCAAGAAAAGGGGATGAGTAAGTTTTTTTTTTGTTTTTTTAACTTTGGATGGAAGGATGTGTGCGTGTTAAATTATAAGTATTAAACATGTGGATTTTTTTTAACTCACCTAAAACTTGATTTGTGACAAAGATAAAATTATGCAAGAATAGCTGTCAGTGAGGAATAAAATCCAATGATAACTTAAGATTTTTCCCAAATTAGAATATTTCACAGTACGACTTACACAAACTGTCAGCATAGGGTTCATATAGGTAATTATCCTGTTTAGATTCCAGATGAGCTTAAATCACCTAAATGTCACTGAATTAACGTGCACATTGTCCATTAAGGAATAACGTCTTTGCCGCAGATTGCAACATTGTCCACCATTACACAAAATATAACAACACACTACTTACTTCACGTTTTTAACTTGACTAGTAAAATAAAAAGTCAACACAATTACTAACACGCAGCAATTCAAATACCAATATTTGCTGCTTCTATCCAAGATTGGCTTTAAGATTACCTATAATCTCCAACTATTCAAATTTAATGTCAATTGACATCTCCAGATGCCCTGATCTATCCCCTATCCTTCTCTTCATCCTTTCCTCTATCACTCCTATTTGCTCTCGCTCCAACTCTCTGTAACCCCTTGCGTGCTAGTAGCTTCTGCCTTGCTTGGGGTGAAACGCTTAAAAAAAAAAAAGGAATACCCAAGGAAGAAAAATTCACTTTTAATGACTAGCATTCTAGCCATTAAACAACAGTGACTAACTCCCATCCGTTCATAAATAAAAGAAATCAGATGTGCCTCTTGAGGCTTATCAAAATACAAGCACACATACAGTCAACTACAACATCTGCTGCATACCGCCACTGATTGACTTTGATTGTCATTTGCACTTTTTGACCGTCACTGATATGATACTACCTCATTTCTTGCTACCCCCTGCAATAACAAAAAAAAAAAGAAAAAAAAAAAAGAAAAAAAAACCCAACACCACAAGAGAATGTACCCCTCCATTGCACTAAAAGATGTGAAAGAAAAGCACTTCCTTTGATGTTTGCACTTGTTTCGCTACTCGGATGTCTTTATCGGATGCGCTTGGCGGCCCTACGTTAAATAGGGATACGTTTGCGGAAACATTTTGATGACGTTATTTAAATTACCAAACTGCCTCAACTCCATCATCATCATCATCTTTACAATCTGCAGCACAACTGAGTTTGCATCCCTTTAGCCCCCTGTCAACACAGACTAGCAATATCTACAATTGGCCCCGGGCATGATTGTTTGCCTCACACTAACCCATAAGTTGCAGTATATTTATTTTTACATCAACATGCCATTATATAGACAAAACAATCTCTCTCACACGCTGTTAATAATTCCTGGAGATAGGCCTTTGACGATAAATATACAAGGACAGGATATAGACGTAACGGTTCAATTCAGTCATATAATACACAAATATAAACAATTGATAAAATTTGTTTGAAATACAGACACCCTGACTTTATCCCCAATATTCTATGTAACAAAGACTGTCTACAACAGACTCGGACACATGATCAGACAATCTGCAATGAAAACACATATGGCATCTTTTATCACTTAAATAAAAATAAACTCTTTGAAATTGCAATCGCTACTCATTATCACCATCTGATCGAGATGTGTTCCTCAGGACATTTTTATGATTCAACCAATAGTTGAAGAACGTAACACAAGCCAGTTCGAAGCATCTATATTATAGAAGCCATTTTCCGTTTTCCAGAATTCTGTTTCTGGATACTCTGAGACTTTGTTTGGAATTGCACTTTTGATTTTGTCATACTGATTAGAAAAGAAACAGAAATAGATAACATTTTTATTTATAAAAAAAAAAAATATATTCTTTATCAAATATAAATAAGTGTTTTGTTTACATATTTTTCTTTTTCTTTTTTTACTGCCCTAACAAAATATTTAGCTATATTACCAAATATTTGCATACACACCCACCCAATCTTTTTAATATCTCCATATAAACCATGCCAACTTTTATGGATTATATATATTAATCCATATGTTTTTGTCTGTGCCTCTCTAGTAAAATGACTTCTCATTTTGAATCTGGCAAACTCTATTCTCAGATGTATCTACATAAACCCTGTATGCTAAACTGACTTTGTAGTTGGCTCACTTAATCTAGGCCTGTGACATGTTGTCAATGGCAACATTTTTCTGACTTGCATAATACTGTCATAAGGAGATGTTTTGTCCACGTGCGCAAAAGCCTGTTGTTCTTGAACCTCAATTTTTGTCTGCACTTTTAATGCTGCTTTCAAATGTCACAAACATTCCTGAGATTTCTATGAGTGACTAAAAGTTTTCCTGTCCCTTCTATGACAAATCCACAAAGATGGTTTCTTCTATTTGCTGCAATGGATCTTAAATAATAAGAATTTCCTTTTTGTTTTGAAACCCTGACAAATTCTGCCATATTTTTCATATCTATGACAAGGATGAGAAATCTTATAGGTTTCAATTTGCTCCACACAGTCTGCCATATTGGCACATCAATGAATTTTTGAAAAAAAAAACAATTTCTGCTGTTTTTATTTTTTTTTTTTAAATGTTATCTTATTTTCAGAAAGTCTTTTTTTTTTTTTTTTTTTTTTTCCAAAATAGACTTCCTCTTTGGTTAGCTAAAATTGAAAATCTGTGGAACATCTCTCTATGACTTGCTTCCTCCGTTAAGGCTAGCAATTCTTCCATCATTCATAATCCACTATCTTAACCTATATACTCTCTGATTTTACAAGTACACAAAGATGTACCAATTGCAAGGATAATAGTGTCAAGCATAAATCTTCTTTGAGATCCTGTTCCTGCCATTAAACCCCAAACTATTTTTACCTGGATTTCTGCTAATTTACTCTAACATCTTGGTAAGAGAGCAGGTAAGATTTGGGTCTGAAAAGAGATAATTCTTTGGCTCAGTGTTATTTTTGGTAAGGACATATTTTTCCATAAATAGACAAGTATAGTTTTGTAATCCTCCGTTTCCCAAGAACTTAAAAATCCATGAATTGAATTTGAATTATGAGAATTATGGCTTTGTATGCTTTTGATAGAAAAGGGAAATTGCATTAGCCATTCACCATTGTCTATTCTCCCTCACAAACTACATGCCCTATGCTGAGAAGGTAATATATTCAACTAATAATAATAGTCTATATTTCTGAGATGAGGTATTATGTACACTATTTACATTATTCAGACTGTTGTCCTTATCTATGTTGCCATATTTATTACAACATTTCGGCCATTGTACACTCTGGCCTTCTTCAGGTGATTGGAATGTCAAACTGAACCCTTTATTTCGCTCACTGGGTAGACTGTTCTAGTTCCACAAGGACACATGGCACAGTGGATAAAGGCGTTAGTTAGATCCAGTGACAGAACCCAAAGCGTGTGAGTTCAATACTCAGTTAAAGCAGTGGAGAACTTGGAGAGGGAAATTAACAGGAGATAACCGATAACTGATATCCATTAGACATGGCACGTGGAACTAGAACAGTCTACCCCAGTGAGCGAAATAAAGGGTTCAGTTTGACATTCCAACCGCCTGAAGAAGGCTGGAGCATACAACGGCCGAAATGTTGTAATAAATATGGCGACAAAGATGAGGACAATAGTCCGAATGATGTAAATTGTCTAATAATAATCTCTTTTCTGAATGTCCTGCTGAAACACCAACTGCTATAAATTAGCCGATGGTCCATCCATTCTTTGCATAATTTCTATTTCCATTGTCATTGCATTCTGGATATGATGATAAACTACGTCCGGCAGCAAGGCCTCTGATCGGGAGGTTTTGAGGAGCGTGAAACCACTTCTTAATTGCTGGTGTTCCCAGGTCCACCCTCACCTGGGGTGGTAACACCTGTTAAGGTCCCAGCTATAGGCAAATAGTTAACCCCCAAACTGGGTTCAAAACACTATGAAAGTGTAAAAATAGGTTTTAATACCAGAAATACTTTGTATAAAAAAATTATTACCAGCAATACATTTTTTTGAAAAAGAAAATATTATCAGCAAAGGAAAATTCTTACCAGAAATAGATTTTTTGAAGGAAAAAATATTATCAGAAATAGATTTTGGGGAAAAAAAATATTACCAACAATGAAAATGTTGTCAGCATTAAATAACCCATTGAGGTTGATATGCCGTAAAACGAAAGCGGATGAATCCATTGTCATTCTTGACAGTCTATTAAAGATGGATAATTCAAATTTAAAACCAGGAGAGGCCATCCCAACTTGTGAATGTGTTTGTTGGCTGATGAACTCAACATAGCAGAAATAGTTTTATTAATTCATGTCATTAAAGAAACACATTTAAAAGCAATAAAAAATTGTGTCATCTACATGTTATTATATTTAGTCTGGCATAGGGCTATAAGTACTGAGCACCTAATGAAGAAACTCCTTATACAGTGATTATGATCGACTATATGAGCTTTAACCTCAGAGTAGATTAGTATTAATTCTGATCCTGTGTCGATGAGATTATCTTCTCCAACAAGCATAACTCTCGACTGGATATTCAATCATTTGGCATTAAAATTGACAACATTTTTGTTATTTTTCATATGGAAAAGAATCCCAAAGCCAAAAAAGTCAGTCTACATTTTAATGAAAAAATGTTTATGAACTTTTAAGAAAAATAAAAAAAATCTGATTGGAGGTGGGGGGGTGGAAGATGTGTTCCTCAGGACATTTTGATGATTCAACCAATAGATGCAGAACGTAACACAAGCCAGTTCGAAGCATCTATATTATAGAAGCCATTTTTCCGTTTTCCAAAATTCTGTTTCTGGATACTCTGAGACTTTGTTTGGAATTGCACTTTTGATTTTGTCATACTGATTAGAAAAGAAATGGATAACATTTTTATTTATAAAAAAAAAAATATATTCTTTATCAAATATAAATAAGTGTTTTGTTGACATATTTTTCTTTTCTTTTTTGTATTGTTACCCTAACAAAATGTTTAGCTATATTACTAAATATTTGCATACACATGATCTTTTTTAATATCTCCATATAAACCACTGCAATTTTCATGGATTTCATTTATTAATCCATATATTTTTGTCTGTGCCTCTCTAGTAAAATGGCTTCTGATCGGGTGGGGGGTGATGCTTTGTATGATATTTAGTTAGAATTTGACTGACACCTGCATCCTTGATGCAAGTCTTTGAGAATTTTACTGGGCAGAAGAAAAATGCAATTCATTGTTTCTATTTTAATCATTTTATTTTTATTCCTCTTAAAAATTAATTTGAATGTTCATTGAAATTATCCAAAATTTATTTCTTTAATGCCAGGATGTAAGCCGTTCCTGACTTTCCTCAGAGGCCATTTTTTTTCTGTGAATTGCCATAGGAAACCATTCCACTATCTTTCTTATGGTTTCCAATTGCCTTCTCTACAGTGTCGAATTCAGAGTTTTCGTTCCCTTAGGCTGCCACCCAAGGCTAGAGAGCCCAGTCTACCTTGCTATTTAACTCATAGCTGAGGGGGAGAAAACAGATAGATTCATGCCATTCCAAAGGACATTTATACAAAAGTGAATGCAACAGATGTGGCCAGAATTTGCAACTCTGCTTGCCAAATCTACTTTCTGTACCAATAACTGTTGTACTACCTGCACATACCAGACTACATGAATTTGGAGAGTGAGAAAGACAAGGAGTAGTTAGCAATAATTTTTTTTTTTTTGCTTTTTTAGGAAAAGGGTTGTAAAGTTTGGAAAATTTGTTGTTTAAACTTTTTTACCATTCATTTTAAAATCAGGGTTGGATCAACAACATAAGATAGATGACATCATGTTGATAGAAGACGCAGGAAGGAAATTGCAGAAAAGGTAGTAAAGGAAAGTGAGAAGAAAGGACTAACTATCAATTGTAAGAGAGAATGCATGATTGTCAGCAAAAAGAAGAGCCGAACATGCAAATTGCAGATACCAAAATCAAGCAAGTCCAGAAATTAAAATTCCTAGGAAGTGTTTTAACAGAGGGCAGAAAATGCAACAGCAAAATCTGAAGGTACATTGGAATAGGTGAAAGTTGCCTTTCAAAAGCTAAGGAAAGTATTAAGAAACAGGAAAATTTTGTTAGAAATAAACAAAAGAGCTCTAAGCTATTATGTAACTATCAGCTGAACATGTGAGTAAGAAGGTTTTAAGCAAATTGGAAAGAAGGACAATTATACATGGAATCAGAAAGAGACAGAATTTCTAGAACATAATGAGAAAATAGGGTTTGGAGAACCTAACACTCACAGGACATATTGAAGGCAAGAGGGGTTGAGGAAAGCAGTGAGTAGCCTTCCCAATGAGCTTGTAAAAGGATGAGAGACTAGGAATTGAAATAGGAAAAACACTTTACTAAGAGCTACAGAGGATAAGAAGGAAATATAAAATATAGAATGTAAATATAAAAAGTGGACACTGAGGTTAAAACGCAAATCTTTTTGCATTCAATGCATCAAAATGATGTATTCAAGGACAACATATCTACTTATATATATATATATATATATATACCTCTGACATGCAGTTGTTTTGAAACAAGCTGTCATTCTTGACACAACACGGTCATAATATTTCAGCTCTTTAGTGTGTGTGTGTGTGTATATATATATATATATAAACTTATCCTTTTATCTTTATTCATATTGTCCTTTTGCAGATATACTCTATCTGAAATTTACACACACACACACACACATATAGTGTTTTATCTCAAGCAATCAAATGAGAGTTTTGTAATTTTTTTTAATAAATTCTACCAATGAAATCATTGATTAGATAAACAGCCAATCATAATCAATATAAAATCAAATCAAGCAAAGACTTGTGAACCACATTTGTTGGCATTTTGCCTATATTCAACCAGTAAGGTTCCAAAAATCATTTTTGCTACAACATTAATTTGCTTTAATCGCTACTTACTGTTATTGGTTCTGTTCACAAGAGTGAGGAGTTAAAAGAATTGGGTCAAATGAAAATACCAATATGAAAAATGTATTAATTAAAAATATAACCAATGTTTGAAGGTCATTATGCAAAACAAGAAACTAAAACCAAATCAAATGATTTGTGGAAAGACAACTGGAGAGGCTCTGAACACGTTTATCTTTCATTGATATTTAATCAATTTTAGAACCACAGAAAAGCCAAATGAGTGAAAATAGAGGTAAGATCATGGTATTGTACCAACTTCACCAAGTGGGAAGGGCCTACCTTGAAAATCAGTATTTCAAATCCTCTGCTCAAATACCACAAGCCCATGTCACGGATGGAGAAATAGGTAACTAGTTCAGCCATAAGGTTGGGGGTAAAGTCTTTTTCTATGTTAAAATGTTGCAAAAATCAAAGTATTCACACAATTATTCAAGTCTCTAAAGCTGGACCCTAATTTTTTGCCAGATCATAAGGAAGTCCTAAAAAATGTATAAGTTGTAATTAAAATGAAAGAAATACCATATTCACTGGTATATAATATATGCATGCTTGAACACGAATATGTTTGAGTTGGGATAACCTAGAATCCTTGGGTGGGACACTTCTTTTTCCTTTTTTTCTTCATTGCTGGGGGGAGTGGATTTTTCTTATATGCAATCAATTGCAAGTAAATAATCTGTCAATAAGACAAGGTACAAGTAAATTTGAGTTTATGCCTTTATCAAATTTGTACAAAAGTGGTGATATTAACAGCTCTGAGCTCTGATCAACATTTGAATTTGAAATGCAGATTGTATTTTATGAGTCACTACCAACTGAGCCAATCTGCATCCCTATTTACTATTTTATGATACACTGAATGAATTGTTCTACCATTTCAACCTCCCCCCCCCAAAAAAGGTCAGACCATTTAGATAAAAACCACAATTTCAAATCGTTTTTTTTTTTTTTTTTTTTTTTTTTTCAAGGCAAGCTGATGCTGAAAGGCAAGTATAAAACAATTTTCCTACCTTATAAAAAAAAATTAAACTTGGTAATTATTAGTCTCTACATTGAAAGAATATAGAAACAGTTTTTATAACTACTTAAGACTGCTAGGTATTTTCTCATTGGTCTTTGTTTATGGGATATAAAAAAACAAAACACTACATGACTGAAAATGATCAAATTGTGGATAGGATGTCATTTCTGTTTGTCATACTTTTTCTGAAAAGGGACCCTTTCTTGAAAAGGATTTATTTCAGTTGTAGCATGCAACACACCTCAGATGCAACTAATTTAGACATTACATCCGTTGTTGCATGGATGCATCAGTGAAGCCATGTGCATCTATGGCTCGATCAGGATGTCAGTGGCTGGTCCCAATATGTAAACAGGTGGTCAACCCAGCTGCATTTGGGATGGCTAGTGAAAGGAGGTTATATAAACGCCCACCTGAGAGGGGAGAAAAGGACAGGCTTTGATAGCCTCATAAGAATGTAGAATACATATTTAGAGAAAAACCCTAAGCCACATACCCCCTCACCAACAGTAATTAAAAAAGTCCGCAGTTGAATAAACAATAATTTATGAATATTTAAGGCTTTAACCTTGTGTTCTTATTAGACATGTAAGGTGATAACATTGCATAATCGTGTCACAAAGTTATTAATTTGCTAGAGTTACTTTTCCGTTTTTAGTTCTCTTACTAATTCCTAATGAGTTTTAACTGAGAGATTTATTTAAGGATTGGTGAATAATAGATTATTATTATTATTTCCCAGTGTTTATTTTTTTTTTACAAAATAAGGCCAACCCATAAACATAGACACTTTCAGTTTCATGATAGTCCAACTTATAATTTTGTTTTGACTTGATACCATAATATTGATAAGTATACGGTATGTATACTTTTTAATTTTTCTTTATTTCACAGGCAGGCAGTACCATGGAGCTTGTATGAAGTTGTACAGTATTTCAACTTTCTTTAAGTTGAGGTAGCAACCTCCATTTAATCTTGATAGGGATCACAAACCTCAAAATCTCCAAGGGTTAAACTTTCTCTCATGCACTGTGTCTGAGTTTTTAATCCTTTTTTTTTTTTCAAATTAGTGTTTGCTAAATATTCAAGTCCAACTTTAGGCTGGCCAAAGTTAGGGATCATTTTTGACTGGATTTTTTTTTTTTTTTTTTTTTTGGTGGATGTTGGGGGGGGATCTATTTATGAAGAGCACATAATAATGTAGAGAACTATCTGGGCATATGTTATAAGTACAGTAAGCAAAAGATTACAATCACATCACATTAAAACACCAGTTAAGCAATGTTGAGCTTGGTCAGTACCTACATTGGGTGACTGCTTGGGAATACCAGGTGCTGTAAGCTTGGATGTGCAGGTGGTGTAATGGATAATGACTCAGAATTTTTAATTGGAGAACCAAGTTCCAATTCCAGTTGGGTTTTTTATATTCACTTATGTCAGGTACCTTTGGGAAATCCACCTCTTCTTCTCCGATCTATGGGTTAATTAGTAAGACTTGTATCACTAAGTCATTATTTTCTCAAAAGAATAAAATTTAAATCTAAAAATATTTTCTGACTTTAAATAAGCTGCAAAGAGTTGATAAGCCATAATCAATGGATCGATCAATTTCCCAATCAACGGATCGACCGATTTCCCAATCAACGGATCAATCAATTTCCTAATCAACGGATCAATCAATTTCATAATGGATCAATCAATATGACACTAGGATATTTAATGTCTAATCTTATTTCAAAATGTTTCAGTCAAAGCAAATGTGAAAAAAAAAATATCAATTCTAATATTTCTTATGAGGTTTTACATTATTTTATATCAATTTTTTGGAATTCCAACACATTGTATCATTTTATTTTTATTTTGTTTTTTTTATTATTTATTTTCTCATACAGTTTAAAAGTTAAAGCTAATGAAAAAAAAATCATATTTCATAAAACCCTTTTTATTTTCTATTCATTCAATCCACTCATGAAGATGCCATATTTGACAGATATATCAAGCATAACTCATTTTCAGTTGATATGTTTGTAAATTTCAGTGTTTAGTGTCTGGACTAAAAATGAATGCTAATCTTTTCAAATTGGTGTCACTTCACTGTAATTAATTTCTTGTTCTTTTTGATGTTTTCTTTTTAATTCTTAACTAAATTTTACAGAGTTATTTTGCTTTATATGTCCTTTGAATTCTGGATTTAGCTGGACAAAGAGAACAAAACAGTTCTTAGCACAAAGAAGAAAGGGTCATTTGATCAGATTTTGTGAGTTGTAGGAGCTGGGAAGTTTTAACGGCTCCTCTTCATAATGTGTCAGAAGAAAAAAAAGCGCAAAAAGTTACGAAGGTTCTGTAAAGATGCACCAAGATAAATCTTCAGTGAGGCATCCCAGTTTTGTTTCAAGTTTCACACTTCATACTTTTTTCTCCTCCAGTAAACCCGACCAGCTTCTAAAGATAACGAGCCCTTGCCTCAGTCATTGACACCGTGTACATTATTTAATGACAAACTCAATACAACAATTAATTGAAAAAATTACCCATCACTGTACCAACCAAAGATGTACCACGTGTACTTGCGAGTTCATATAAGGCATTTGTTCACCGTAACTCAATTTAGTCACCAATCCACCTCATGGTAAGATACACAATTATGTTAATTTTACTATTAATATTACCTACTAATCAATACAGTCTTACTTTTGTATATTAAATAATCTCCAGTGTTTGTACTAGCGTATTACTGTTACTAAACAGGATTATACCTTTTGCTATTAACCAATGACTTAAACCGCCCATGACCTTTCATAACATGTATATTTTTTTTATGTGTTCAAGACTTCAAAACCATTTCATTGTCTATAAAAGCAGACCATAATTCAACATTATGCTGATCAGCCATGTTTATTTAGTGTCTACTGACACACCCAGTCAGAAATATTTTGGACACTTTTTATTGATTGGTGGTTTTAATCAGTTCATTTGGGAACTGTACCTGTTTGAACATCTGATTTTGTGGAACTGGCTTGTAAGATACAATCTCCTTCTTATCCCACTAGATATGCAGTATCACCTTCTTTGGATGCTGACTGGCTTTTCATTTCCCCCATGACCTATTTTACTCTACATTGTTGTAAGCAATCCATTTTTCATCATTTGCAATCACTCTTTTCAAAAATTGGTTGTTTTGATTTGTATTTGAGCAGAGAATTGCACATGGAAATGTTTTCCATTTAAATTATTTTCCTTTAAATTGTGAGGCACTAAAGCATTGTAGCAATTCACGTATCAAAGTGTTTTCAAATGCCTTACAACAATCATTTGAGATATGTAGAAGATCTCTTTAATTTCCTGAATTATTTTCGAATCCCTGTTTTGATCTGTAGACCTGCTGGAATGCTCACCGTCTTCCAGAGACAGATATGTAATATAATTGGCCTTGATCTGGCATCTCGTCTGCAGTCACTCTCTCATAGACGTGCCGTCACCTCCTTCTCTCATTTTTACAAATACTTTCACGGTAACTGCTCCGATGAGCTGCTTTCGCTGGTTCCCAGACATCATGAATTTAAGCGTTCAACTAGGCTGGCATCTCGCTCTCACACTTTCACTGTCAAAACTGTTAAATGTAGCCGTCTCTTCTACTCCAATAGCTTCATGTTTCGCACTTCTTGCCTGTGGAACTCCCTCCACAATTATTGAAAAAGACAAAGATATTTGACCATTATCTTTTGTAAAGAAATAGAAAATCCGATTTCATCAATAAAACATGACCTCCATTTTCAAGTCACCACAAAGCCAATTTGATTTTTTTTGCTAACAATAGGAAGCATCTAGGGGAAAAAAAAAATGTCTGTTATTTGAAACAAACTTAAAAATTTTCTGTTTGTTACTGAATAAATATTTTTGTTTTCACAAAAATGAAAAATGAAAAAGATACGAATAGTCCAGTCAGCCATGAAACCTTGGGTTAATATTTATCAAGGATGATTTGGTTAAGGATGTCAGTTAAAAAATTACACAACCTTCATTTTCCCCCAATCTTCCCAGATACAAATGTATATGTTGATGATATCAATAAATATATTAAGGTGTATAAAAAGTGTTATGACCAAGTAAATGGTTAAGTAATAACAAAAACCAGGTTTGCAGATATATCATATATTAAACAGTAAGTACACCAGAAGAGTATTACACGACTAGTGAGTGTGTATTGTATAAAAAAGCACTCAATCTATTCACAGTTCACTGTTCCCCGAACCTTCTCTTCTACTAAACTTATATTAGGTGGAAGAGTCTAACATAGACTCTTAGAGGGAGAATACCACAACAAAAATTATTTTTATTTTTTATTTACTAAAGCTTATTTCCTGTACCCATCTAGAAATTATCCATGACTATTATTATATCATTAGTATTATTATTTATTAGTATAACGCCACAAATTATACTAACATTGGTTTAAGAGAGTTGAATGCATGTGATACATGACTGACCAATGAAAATCAGTCAATGCAAAAATAAAAATACCAAAATTTCTTCTGTTCTTTTTCTCCATATCTCGGTTTCTGACAAAGGTTTAATAGAATTTCACCCAAAGCAGATTTGGGGGGGTGGGTGAGGCAACCACCACAACTTCTTCAATTCCCAGCCACTCCTATACAGATTGATGGGAAGGAATTGAAGTATGTGAAGTCATTAATATATTTAAGAAGCACGATGAATGCAAATGCATCCATTGATGACAAAATAAGTTACCGGATCGCCAAAGCTACAAGTGCATTTTGGAAGCTTCGTCACTGCCTATGGAATGAGAGATGTATCAAACTGGATACCAAAATCTGGGTTTATAGAACACCTATTTTGAGCACTCTGTTATACAGCTCAGAATCATGGATCCTATATAGGTCCCATATCAATCAGCTGGATGTCTTCCACAAAAGTTGTCTTCATGCGATCTGTGGCTATACTTTTGACGATAGGGTGTCCACTGCTGACCATCTCACAAAATGCAACATTGGTGGAATTGAGACTTTCCTGATGCAGACACAACTTCACTGGGCTGGTCATGTTGCCAGGATGAATGACAACAGAATACCTAAGGTCCTCATGTATAGCCAGCTTGACAGTAGACAAAGGACTGTTGGACGGCCATGGCTCAGGTATAAAGACAAGCTAAAGAGAAACCCTCTCAGCTGTCAATGTACCTCATATTAACTTCAAGCGAGTTGCCCTGGATTGAAATAACTGGAGGTATTTGTGCCAGGGTCGTATCAGACATTTCAAAATCAGTCATATTGACTGGCTAAGAGATGAAAGACAACGGTGAAAAGCATCATCAAATATTCCTGTTGCTATGTCCTGGGATCCTTACTGGTGCACAATATTTGGACTTGTACGCAAGTCACTAGCAGGACTGAAGTGTCACATATGACACAAACATTAAAAACTGAATGAAGTTGTTGGGTACTCATATGTTGAAATCGACAGGAGAGGCCATCATATATATATATATATATATATATATATATATATATATATATATATATATATATATAGAGAGAGAGAGAGAGAGAGTGCGAGAGAGAGAGAGCATATCCATAACAAGGCAGAAATATGTATCGTGACACATGTTTATTCCGAAAAGTAACTTCTTCAGCCAAAATAACGATTTTATTGATGGAATTGAATCAATCTTAGAATTTATTCAATTTTAGTATAAGATTTGTCATGACTGTTACCACAAACAATCAGGGATTTAATCCAGATAAAATAATATTAATCCTGAATAGGAAATTTACAAAATAGTTTGAAAAAAAACGTCTGATGAAATGCATTAGTGAGGCAACTAGAAATTTAAATAAAAGATTATATAAACCTAAGACATCTTTTATTTGGGAAGGATATTACATCATCTTTTATTTAAGGATATTATATAAAGCTAAGACATCTTTTATTTGGGAAGGATATTACATAAAGCTAAGACATCTTTTATTTGGGAAGGATATTACATAAACCTAAGACATCTTTTATTTGGGAAGGATATTACATAAACCTAAGACATCTTTTATTTGGGAAGGATATTACATAAACCTAAGACATCTTTTATTTGGGAAGGATATTACATAAACCTAAGACATCTTTTATTTGGGAAGGATATTACATAAACCTAAGACATCTTTTATTTGGGAAGGATATTACATAAACCTAAGACATCTTTTATTTGGGAAGGATATTACATAAACCTAAGACATCTTTTATTTGGGAAGGATATTACATAAACCTAAGACATCTTTTATTTGGGAAGGATATTACATAAACCTAAGACATCTTTTATTTGGGAAGGATATTACATAAACCTAAGACATCTTTTATTTGGGAAGGATATTACATAAACCTAAGACATCTTTTATTTGGGAAGGATATTACATAAACCTAAGACATCTTTTATTTGGGAAGGATATTACATAAACCTAAGACATCTTTTATTTGGGAAGGATATTACATAAACCTAAGACATCTTTTATTTGGGAAGGATATTACATAAACCTAAGACATCTTTTATTTGGGAAGGATATTACATAAACCTAAGACATCTTTTATTTGGGAAGGATATTACATAAACCTAAGACATCTTTTATTTGGGAAGGATATTACATAAACCTAAGACATCTTTTATTTGGGAAGGATATTACATAAACCTAAGACATCTTTTATTTGGGAAGGATATTACATAAACCTAAGACATCTTTTATTTGGGAAGGATATTACATAAACCTAAGACATCTTTTATTTGGGAAGGATATTACATAAACCTAAGACATCTTTTATTTGGGAAGGATATTACATAAACCTAAGACATCTTTTATTTGGGAAGGATATTACATAAACCTAAGACATCTTTTATTTGGGAAGGATATTACATAAACCTAAGACATCTTTTATTTGGGAAGGATATTACATAAACCTAAGACATCTTTTATTTGGGAAGGATATTACATAAACCTAAGACATCTTTTATTTGGGAAGGATATTACATAAACCTAAGACATCTTTTATTTGGGAAGGATATTACATAAACCTAAGACATCTTTTATTTGGGAAGGATATTACATAAATCTAAGACATTCACATGCAAGTACCAAAGGGATTGGTCCACAGGAGAACCAATAACACATCAACTCATACGGCCATGGGCGTAAAAAGTGGCAACTTCATCAACAACTTTTATTTGGGATATTATATAAACCTAAGACATCTTTTGTTTGGGAAGGATATTACATCATCTTTTATTTAAGGATATTACATAAACCTAAGATCTCATTTATTTGTGAAGGAGATTACATAAATTGAGACATCTTTCATTTGGAAAGGATATTATATAAACCTATGACATCTTTTATTTGGGAAGGATATTACATCTTTTATTTGGGAAGTAGATTACATAAACCTAAGACATCTTTTATTTGGGAAGGATATTATATAAACCTAAGACATCTTTTATTTGGGAAGGAGATTACATAAACCTAAGACATCTTTTATTTGGGAAGGATATTACCTCATCGTTTATTTTGGAAGGATATTATATAAACCTAAGACATCTTTTATTTGTGAAGGAGATTACATAAACTGAAACATCTTTTATTTGGGAAGAATATTAGAATAATCCAAAAGCTATACTGACAGCAAACTGCTTGCATGCAGAGAGAATATGAATTCAGTAAATATAAAAAAAATATAAAGGCAAGGATGTGTCTTCTCACCAGATTTATTCAACCTATACATAGAGATGATTCTGCGAGAATTAGAAGTCCTACCAGGATTCATTATTAGTGGCCATAATCTTAACAACATAAGATATGCATATGGCACAGTGTTGATAGCAGACTTGGAAAGGAAACTACAAAACGTGGTGAAGGAAAGAAAGAAGAAAGGATTAAACATGAATTGCAAGATAGAATGTATGGTTGTCAACAAAAGGAAGAGCCTAACATGCAAATTACAAATTGGAAATACCAAAATCAAGCAAGTACAACAATTTAAATATCTGGGAAGTGTTCTAACCGAGGATGGAAAATGTGACTCTGAAATCTGAAGACAATTTGGAATAGCAAAAGATGCCTTTCAAAAGCTAAGCAAAGTATCAAGAAACAGTAAGATTTTGTTAGAAACAGAGAAAAGAGTTCTGAATTGTTATGTAATATCAATCCTCTTGCTGGACAATCTCCTCACAGATGAAGAAGATACTTGACCCAACAGAAATGTGGTTCTACAGAAGGATGTTGAGAATACCATGGACCAAATATGTGAGCAATGACAAAGTTTACTAGAAAATGGAAACAAAATTCTAATGAGAAAAGGGGGCATGGAAAATTTGATACTCACAGGACAGATTGAAGGTGAGAGGGGCAGAGGAAAACAGCTTATAACCTACTTAATGAGTTTGTGTAAATGAATGACAGGACAGGAGTTAGGAGAGATAACAAAAAGACAACATTTTTACTAAGAGCTATAAAGGACAGGAAAATGTGGAGAGCCATAATTGTCAACCACCCAAAGGGACACAACACATAGAAAACATCTTTTATAAAATAATATACTCAATGCACGAATGTTTTCATCTTGGCTGTTTTTGTATTCAATTTTTGGCTGCTATTTGCCTGGTGATGGTGAATTTCATTCTTAGGTCACATAAAAACTGAGAAGGGGAGGAAAGACAAATATTGACTGTAACCTACTAAGCATAGACAACGGAATATATTATTTGTTTAATGACGTCATTTTTAAAAATCTATTATTTTGAACTTTATTACTAATCAGGGGTAAGATTTGCAGAAATGTTGTAAATCTAAAAAAAAGAAAAAAAAGCGGACATAAGTTCGAACGAATTACAAAAAAAAAAAAAGAAAAGACAAATTTGAAGGGAGGTAATTCATGTGTGATATAATCAGGGGAGATAATTCATGATTGAAGAAAAGTAATCAAGGGAGGTAATTCACGTATAACTGACTAATATAAATACAACATAGCGAATACCACCCAGCTGACTCATTGTAAACTGGGGAGAATTCATAATTTTCTCTTGGTAATCCTGTTTAAATTAGCTTTGAAATTTTGCAGAACACAATCTATTTCCTTTCCTAGTGTTTTACATATATCTATGCGTTTATAAAATTTGAAAATCTGCAATGTAAAATAATAACCCGGCTATAATATTACAATTCATGATATGTAAATATATAAAAGCTAATAAAATATCAACATAGCTATCTTCATTGTGAAGCTAACCTTCAACACTCTGCATTATTCACTGTTTTCTTTTCAAGGCTCCTCTATTGCTCTACTTAATTTCAGTCATGGTCATTTTCTGTTGCCAGTTATCAGTTATCTCCTGTTAATTTTCCCTCTGAAAGTTCTCCACTGCCTTAAGCGGGTATTGAACTCACACTCTTTGGGTCCTGTCACTGGATCTAACTAACGCCTTTATCCACTGTGCCATGTGTGCTTGAGGACAATACCCAGTTAAGGCAGTGGAGAACTTTCAGAGGGAAATTAACAGGAGATAACTGACATCCATTAAACATGGCACATGGAACTAGAACAGTCTACCCCAGTGAGCAAAATAAAGGGTTCAGTTCGACATTCCAACCACCTGAAGAAGGCCGGAGTGTACAACGGTCAAAATGTTGTAATAAATATGGCGGCAAAGGTGAGGAGAATAGTTTGAATACTGTACATAATACCTCATCTCAGAAATATAGACAGATCTGCATTTTATTGATGAATAGAAATGTAATCTGCATTAGTTTTGTTTAGTTTTAAATATTGAATATATAAAATGTTAAATAATTGAAAAAAATGTCCATTTTTCAGACGTCTACTCTTTATGGTCAAGCAAAAAAGAAGTGACTGATGATTTATTATCAGTTGTGTTTATGGTGACTTTGACTAATGCATTATGGACTTTCAATTTAGTTTAAGCATGTGAAGAAGACACTTGAAACATGAAAATGACAAACCCAACGCTATTGCAGGAAATATGCTCTAAGGTGAAAATACGCAAATATAAAAACACTGTAAATGCAACTTCATTATTATTATTATTGTTTTATAATTATTAATTTATTTACAGCATTTTAAAAAAAAACAAATGAAAAAAAAAAAAATTCTGGCTAAAAAATTCAACTGAGTATAAAGAACTTAGCTGATTGGCTAAGATCTTCATGGCTCAGTCAGTCTAGAGCATGTCGGATCTAATGTGTCTCTCTGTCCAGCATTCAAATCTTGCCATAGAGCGCATATTTTTCTTTAATAAGATTTCTCAAATATTCAGGTTGGGAGACAAAAATAAATAATTAAAATATTGTTTAATAAATAAACAGAACGTCTACCCAAATGTGAGCATCCACTAAAAATGATAGTGATAAAATCTGTCGGATTAATAAATAAAAAAATTCATTACTTTATATATATATATATATATATATATATATATATATATATATATATATATTATTATTATTATTATTATTATTATTATTAATAGTAAAAGGGTAATCTGTATGGAATTTCTGATAGAGCTCACCTTGGATGAATATTCTGTCAGAGACAGAGCAAAATTATTATTAATTAATGAATATCAAACAGTTAAATTTCCATCAGTAGAATTTTAAGTGTTTGATATTCATTAATTAATAATATATATGTATATTTGTTTTAAAAAGAAATATAATCTATTAGTAATTAAAAATAAAAATAATATTTTAAAATTGTAGATCAATACAACGGATTCTAATCCAAACACCCCTTTTAGAAAGAATCTGTATGTATACAAGAAGAAATTTAACGAATAAAATGCCGAAAACCTTTTTGGCGTTGATAAAAAACCAGATGACATGCGTTGAACAGATGTCATAATTCGTTGAAAAATGCACCCCTACCCTCCCTAAACTTAACCTCTTTTTCGAGCATAACTCATAATTGATACAACAATAGCTAATAAAAAAGAACACGCTACCGCCCGTCTAAATGATTGGATTTATCTGTATCCTTGGAAACAAAAATTATGAATGTATGTGCTTTTAAAACTCAGTAAATTTTTTAAAAAGTTATTCCAAAATTTGCTTGAAGATGAAACAGAACTAATGGTTTTAATGTAATATAATTGAATTTGAAGATTTTGGTTTCTGTTTTTTAAACATGTTAATTCCTGTGTAGCGATGAAACCATATTTTTAAATCAGTTAATTTATAATATATACACTAATATATACAATAATGATTTAATGAAAATGTGATTTATTAACAATACATAAAAAAAAAATATCTTCTATAACTAGTTTAACTATACCATCAAAAAATGACAGTAAAGTTTAAATTTTATAATTTGGTTCTGTTTTGCATATGATTTATGTAGGATTTTAATTATTACAATGTCACATGCTCGAAAGAATTTTGGTCCTGAAATCATTAAGAGTCAAAAATAACATTAAATACAACAAGGATAATGAAAAACTATCATTATACATATTTTTTTATTCAAAGAATTACTGTATTAAAAGAATTCTAATTCTTCCACTGATTTAGTTCTCAGTTCTGTTACTTTGAGCCTTTTTATTTTTTTTTTTTTTTGACAATGTTCTGATTCTAGAAGAAAGCAACCTAATGTGGTTAAAGACTCATTGTGAGAAAGTAGATTCCAACTTTGTCAAATGTTTTCACCTTGAGTCCTTGTTATAAGAAATGAAGTGCCTTCCCTTGAAACAATTTCCAAGAGTTTTTTTAATGTAAAAAGTAACTAAAAGCATAGCATAGTTGTAAAAACATAAAAGCTAAAGGTAATTTATGTGTAAAATTCTGCCTTAAAAAATGATTTCAAATGTAAATTCAATATTGACTGAAATAACAAAAACTGTGTTTTTATGGAAAAAAATTAGTTTCTATTCATTCAGTATTTAAAACTAACATTATTAAAATGGGTTAGCTTTGAAAACTAAACTGGAGAAAATTCTGCCTTTTTATTTGCTAAAAAAAAAATATATATATTCAGTATTAATCAATTAACTAATTCAGTGAAGTGACAAAAATTCTGTTTTTGTAAAAGAAAAATATTAATAATATCTATTCACATTCAGTATTTAAAATTGAAGGTTACTTTAAAACTGGAGAATTTTACACAAATTATTTTAAATGAAGATTTAGTGTTAAGACTGAAGCAACAAAAATCCTGTTATCTTCAGAAATTAAACTGGAAAATTTTATGAGTAAAATTCCAGCCGTATTTTTCCTTTGAAATTTATTGATAAATTCAGACATAGAACTGGACACTATTTATAAATTGAAGGGAAAATATTCTTGGCTCAAGTATAAAATTGACGCTGTCTTGAATTTAATGAAAAAAAGGTCAAAACAAATGTACCAAAATACTTTTTCTCTATACAGAAAGAATCTTAAATGGTTAAATACTGTAGAATTTTTCACACATGAAATAACAGATATTGGTTTTGATTTAAATTTTGATATGAAAGTTATTGAAAATGAAAATGTTTGTAAGGCACACTATTGCTGTAATACATTAAATGCTTTTTATGAGATAGTACATCATTTTGAGCAGGATTCTAATTGCTGGAATATTGATAGACCATTGTGGAAAAGAGTTAGTATGGTTTCTGCATTCGGATTCACCCTACAATTACAAAAGTCAAAGAAATGATGATGATTATAAAATATCAGGTGATGTCATTGTAAATGAAAATTCTGAAATTTCAGACTCTCTTTGTGTTATTATATTCGGAGATAGAATTATGTCTGATGACAGTGAATATTTTTCTTGAAACTGGTAAAATATCAAGTGACTATGACTGAGAAAAAAAAACAAGAAGTCTGAAAATTCCATTCAATATAAACATGATTGTTACTATGTCAAAAGCTATCCTGGCATGAGAAGATTCAACTTGTGCCATCCAACTATGAGGTTGCACTTGCTGTTTTAAATGAAGTCGTAAACAACCTCGAACGACAATATTTATTTGAAGCCTATGACAATGTTTTTAAACAGGCAGTGGAAGGTATAATCGAATACTTTGCAGTGTTTCCCAAATTCTTTGGGGAAATACATCTGGATACTGCATATGTCTGTTCTTAAAAAGAAGAACAGGCTACCACAAAAATAAAGTCAATTTTCAATTGTTCTTTAAACATCAGAGCGCAATACTCCCTTAATGAAGTATCCTATCTAGTCATTAATTTGATGGGTGATATGCTTGACTTGTTTCAAAATGAAAGGAGAGGCATTAAACCCAAACAAGATGGCATTATACCAGTAACATATAAGTTTGTTAGCTTCCCTCATAAAAAGCAAAACCTGTTATGATCCTCCTGAGTGAAATGAGGAAGGTTTTGTGTATGTTGGTCAACAACACATTTGTTAAACCTGAACAAAAGCAACGATATTGTTGTTCAAGGTTGTACATGAGGTAAGCTTCATCAACAGAGTCAAAGTTGATGATGTGGTTCTCGTTAAAAGCCCTACCAAAACCAGACCATTTTGGCTTCTGGGTAGAGTTCTGGAGCTCCTCACTGGTGATGACAAGAAAGTTCGATCTGTGAAACTTAAGAGATGAGCTGATGGAGTGACTCTGACTCATTCAGTCAATCTTCTGTACCCACTTGAATTGTTGTTAACACACAACTCTCAACAAACTCTCTTGCCAAAAACAGCTACGATACTCACAAACTTTGTTAACTGGGAAATCCCATTCCCCCCCCCCAAATACTACTAGTTTTCACTCTCTTTTCAACCAGAAATAAAAACTGTTGAACAGTTATTTTCAAGTTTTGGGTTTTTGTCTCATTGCCGAGTACAAACATACACGCAACCAGGAAAATTGAATGACATTTGAAAATTTTAAACAGGAGCTCAATGGAAACACTGAAGAATATTTAATTGTTTTTGATAGCAAATTATAAGAGAAGTCAATGCGGAACTACAGGGGGCCAACACTATTTTTCAGACACTTTATTTTTTTCAAGTTTTAGGTAGCACAGGCAGTCTGTACTGTTTTAGTGTAATGGCAATAACATTTAAAAACTCTTTCAATACTACAAATGGAAAAGCAGAATTCAAATTAGAAGTATTTTTATTTTTTTACAAATTTTCACATTACACAGGCGACAGTATTTTTTGGACATTGCAGAAACAATGCTAATAGTTTATGGCAGCCCCCTTTTTTTCAATGACTTCTACCAGTCTATCTTCATAATGTTCGTACATATTGATAATAACGTCTCTTCATGTTTCTAGTTGTCTATTTTTAGCATCTTTTATGCGCTGCCACAGTTCAGCCTCTCTGGTTATTTCTGGACCATCGTAAACAAGATCTGCAAGCATTTCTCATGTTTTCAATTAAATTTAAGTCTGGACTTCTTGCATGCCATTCCAGAGTAGTTATATTTGCACATCCAATTTTTCACTGATTTGGCCACATGGATGCTGCAGTTATCTTGCTGCAAAATGAAATTACTTCCCATTTCTTTTTCTATGAGTGGTAGGGCTCTCTTTTCCAAAAGTTCTCTGTAGCTCAAGCTATTTTGACCTCCTTTTAACCACTCGAGCCACAAGTTTCCATTCGGAAATACCATACCCCAAACCATGACTCCTCCTCCTCCCATCTGTCTCTTGTTGAGAATAACAGGTTCACCTTTTCTTGACCATGTACACCACCCGTCAGGTCCATCGAACTTAAAACGTTTTTCATCAGTAAATATCACTTTCTTGAAGTCGACATGGTTTGTTATCCATCTTTTGGCGCTTTCCAGCCTTGCCTCCTTGTGTTTTCTCGTTAGTGTAATTCTTTTCTTGATTTTAGCATACTTAAGTCCAATTTCAAGTAGCTTTCTTTATACAGTTCGAACACTGACATCAAGTTCACACTTCTCCTTTACTTTCTTCGCTGTCACCTTTTCTCCAGATGATAACAACCTCGTAACATTCCTCTTCATTCTTCTTTCTGTTCTCTTGGAAATTGTTTTTTCCCATCCTCTCTTCTTCTTCTTCCGCTCATAGTCTGTACTTAGCATGTATTCAACTGTTGACTTCGGTAGCTTCATCTCAGCAGCGATCTTTCAGATGCTGAGCCCATCTTCTCTCTTCTTTTGGACCAAACTGATGACTTCTTTTGAATGCATTCTTCTTCAGGATTTTAATACATTTTCGCAGTGAATGGTAAAGATACTCAAATGTAATGGTCAGGGTACAATTTACCTGCAGAAAATTTGCATATTGTAGATGTTCGACGACTAAATCATTAAAAAACCTGGGATTTGTGTCATGTCCGAAAAATAGTGTCGCCTAAGTTGAAGTAAAAATAAAGAAAACATGAAACTAAAGACAAACCCATCAATCAATGTTCATACCATTAATGGACAGACACTGCTGAACTACCTACTCGGCAGCAAAAAACACCTTTAAGCACACTTTTCAAAGTGTCCCAAACATAGTGTCGGCCCTCTGTATGTGATGCCATAGTTGCCTGTAGGTTGCTGAAGAGTTGCCACCCAAGTGACAAACACTTCCAATTAGTCTTATCGACATCACAAATGATATTTGATAACATGAAACAAACATTGAAAAAACTATTTACAAAGAGTGATGGGGGAGTGGTTTACTAAAATCTTAGTGAAGAATGTGCTAGATATGGAGGCCTAAAGATCTTCACAACAGTCATAACTGTGGGCAATACAAAGTGTGTGATAGTTATCGAGGTTACTGAGACGGAGGGAAATAACTGACTGGGTGGTGACGGCTGGATTACACAATGTTTTCTTTGTAGATCTTGCAAACATTCCGCTCATAGTTGTCTTCATGGCAATGAAAGTGAAGCTAAGGAGATAAAGAATTTGTTAATGCCTTCAGAAGAACCACAAAGTCATGAACTCCTTTACAGCAGCGGCTGTTGGTTTTCTTCTTCTGGACCTGGGATGCTCAAAAACAATTTGTGGACAATTGTGACTTACCACAATTTTAGATACCATTGATACAGATGAAAAAAAAATCAATTAAAACTTAAAACTGAGTCATCAAGTTTCTTGGACAAAGAGTGAAAAACCTGCAAAGTGTCATCATGAATGAAAAAAAAAAAGTCCTAAATAAAGACTGATGTAGTAGGCTGCAATTTACTATTGTTGCTAAGTAAGTATGATGAACAAGTATCATGGCTGACTTCAAAAAAATTTACCTGGTGAAGGTTTTTGCAAAATTTCAACTTTTTTTTTTTTTAAATTGGTTTAACCCCATGCAAGTCAGTAAAGCCACTAAGACACAAGGGGTTACAGGAACTGAAACATTAATGATGAGCAGGAAGAGGAAAGAGTAATCAGGAGGACAGTAGATAGCGATTGACATTGCATTTAAATTTTTGCAGATTAAAGTTGGCTGGAAAGCATGGAGCTGGAAGAGAGTTCTATGTGCAAGAAAAGAAACTTAGCATAGAATTTACAACTACATCTAGCCAGCTCAACTGTAAATTGATGAGATCTTGATGCCAATCGAGTACTGCACTTAAATTCATAAAATCTAGGTACCATAGCGAAATGTTCATTCAATCAATTACCATGAAAGTATCTATAGAAAAGGCACAAAGGCAAGCTTATGGTGATGGGAAAGTAACTGAAGCCGAGCTGCCAGATTAGGACCAATAATATTGCTGATTCTTCTTTGGATTTTATCAAGGAGCTCAAAGTAAGTAGCAGGGGCATCGGACCATATGTGGCAGCAATAATCTAAACCTGGAAAAATGGCAGACTTATAGATATGTATGATAGATTCTGGAGAGAAAAACAGTCTTGCATGACCCAATGAAACAACTTTCTTAGTAGCTGACCTAGCAATGGATTCAAATTTGTTTTTCATGAGATTTATGTCCGGTCATGGGCACCACATGCTCCCTATTTTTAGGGCATCTGCCACGGAAACAGTTCAAGAAGTGCTTTTTGTTGAAAAAAAAAAATACTTGACAAGCAAAAAATCGCACTCAAACCACACATTTACAGACCCCACATAGGAATGACTCAAACAAATTCTGATTGAAGCTGTAAAAAAGATATCCATGTCTTGTGATGTGTTCAAGCTGTCTTCTTCTTTCACCCATAAACCTGGAAGGAGTTGTTGGGGAGCTGATGTGCTAAGCTGTCCTCCATCTGTCGTGATTGTGTGCCGGAGCCTCGGTCTCTTCGAATGGTTTCTCTATTTTTTCTTCTGTCTTCCCTTCCTCCTATGCTCCACCATAGTTCCTTGAAGAATTTTCTTTGCAATGCCATCTGATCATGGTTACATGGTCATACCATAACAGCTTCCTTTTCTTCACTGTGGTGGGAATGGTCTTCATGGGGGCTAATGTGCTGCTGGATTTTACCGCATACCTGGTCAATGGTGATGTGGACAAGGTATGAGATACCCAAAATGGTGTGACAGCATCTCATTTCCAGTGCCTCTATCTTTCTTTGTAGCCCATCTGTGAGTGTCCATGTTTCGCATGCATACAGGAATACAGAGAATACCAGTGTATGAAGGATCCTGATCTTGTACCGTTACCTCTCTACATGGTCTGTACAAGCAGGTACAAAAGGGTCCGATCCTGCCCTGTAGTATCCCTGTATCTTACCTCTTTTTTTTTTTTCTTTTTTTTTAAATCGAGCTGTAGCAATGGATCTGAAATCTTGGCATGGAGCTTATTTTTTTAGTTTTGGTGGATCTGGCTGCACACTACTACACAGCCTCATTGGTGAATAACAAAAATGAAGCTACTATAATATACGGGTTGCCTATTTTGGTTTGCCTCAATCGTTCCTCATGGTCAACAGAAGTGAATTCAATAATGAATCCATGAGAGATTTAGGAGATTTATTTAGTATTTGACTTCTGAATGCAGCAGTAGTGCAGAGTCCGCAGAGTAATGGCACCTGCTAAAGATTAAGTAAAATACTATCTTATCAGTGTAAAACAGATTATCAACGAAATTAACGGCAAAGTAAAGATAGCTTTGGCCTGGACATGGCTGTCATGCCGTGGTTCATGATGACAAACCATCCCCATTTTCTTTTGTGTTCCTTTCATTAAAAATCAAGTTCCATTCAGACAGCTTCTTCCTCGGAACTGTTACTTTTGTGGAATAAACTCCCAAGAGAATGCTTCCCCAACAACTACAATCTGAGTTTCTTTAAAACCAGAGTCAGCTGATATCTCCTCCACTCGTCTTCATAATACTTTCTCACTCAGTAACCCTCTACCTTAAGTGGCTCTTGAGCCTTGTATTGGGTGAACTATCAGTAAAAGAAATTCTTCCCATAATTTCAGTCAAATGTTCAGTTTTACTAGCATAAATTCACCAAATAAGCCTCCCAACCCCAGACTATCAGGAACTTTTTTTTTTTTTATTAACTGGAAGTATTCATTTTACTTAGTAGGTGGATCAGCTTATTATAAGAGTATTACACTTACTTTTGTTACCTTGAGTTCCTGAGTTCAATCCTTGCAATATTCAATATTCAACAGTAGGTAGCGTAGTAAGAATTTGTTTTTGTTTGCATTTGCAAATGAACACTGATTTTTTTTATTTTTTAAAGAGTTTGTCATGTTTTTGTAAAAAATGATCCTTTTTATTTTCTCTTTTAGGCAAAGGTTGCTCGGTTTGATGTGGTGTTGTATGCTGGTGCTGTTTTTATTTTCAGAGTATTGCGTATTATTTGCATTTTTTTTGTTGCTAAATGCTATTTTGAGTAACTTCTCTGTTTATAAGGACATTCTGTTATTCCTATATACAGGGTGTGGTAGAAATAGCTCCCACATAATGTTAAGACATTAGCTAGGTGAAGACGCCACTGCCACTAGTGTTGTACCCTTATGTAGAAGGAATTTCTGCTGCACCCTGTGTAATAATTTTCAATGGATTATTTTATTTTATCCGATATTATTTCTTCTTATTATAAATACTATTTTTAGTGGGTACGTGTGTTTCAGTTGGCATCCCTATTTATTTTCTTAAACAGAGAACCTAATAACAACCGGCCTATATTGAGATATTCCACTAAAGAAAGATTGGCTTCTGACAGGAATCAGATCTGTATCTCTTTTTAAATCAGGGAAAGTGTTTCTATAGCCAAAATATGCCACAACCAGTTTGGTTATGGAGGCTGTGTTGATATACCAATTTTTGAAATACCTATTTAAGGAATACACCTTTCCTGTTGTGACTTCTACAAATCTATATCTACTAGCGTCTTTCATAAATGACTGTTGTTTACATTTCTATTACCGATGTCATGTGGTAGGAGACCTTATTTTTCAAATTAAACTTCATTTTTTTCATTTTTGAAATTAGTAAAAGTAACTGTGTTGACAGTGAAGTGAGATGAATGTTTTCTGTTAGCAAAAATTTGCTTAAACTAAGTCTGTGATTTTCAAAAGGAAATCCACTTGATTCCCAGAGGATAGATTTTTATCCTAGAGTGGAACTGGGTAGAAAATCAAATGGAATTTTCATGATCCATTGAAATAAAGATTTCTTATTTTAAGAGGGCAATTTACTTTTAAAAATTGTTTTAATGTATCTAAGTAATTAAACAGCAAATTCTGTGTCTCTCCATCTGTCCGTATGTATGAAATCCCCTCAAACTCAGGCCACACTTGCTCTACATAGATATATTATACATTTTTGGAATTCGGGATTGAAAATCTGCCCTTCATCTGGTGCTTGAACATCCAGTATTGGGGTTTGTCTCCAGATGAAGAGGGCACAGGTAAAAATTCAAATTTTAAGTTTTTCATTTATATTGAGTTTAAAGTAACACAAAAATTTTGTGAATTTAAAAAATTTTGTTTTAAATTCAGTTTAAAATATCTCCAAAATTTTGTGAATTGAGAAAATCAATTTTATTTCTTCAAAATACCAAGGATTCAGTTAAAGTGAGAGGTTTCTTGACGTGATGTTTTGAAGTTCCACAGAGTTTGTGATTTGAAGAACTCAATTTTTGGCCTGAATTGGAATTTCAGCCCAAAATCGATCTTTTGGCCAGAATTGGACTTATAGCCCAGATCAGAAGTTTTGAATGGATCGGAATGAGGAATTCAAAATTATTTCTTCAAAATTATCATTGCTGTTTTCTAAGCTGGACCAGAGGTCTCTTTAGATTTGTGCCAGAGGCTCAATGAGCTCTCCACAGAAACTACAAATATAAAAGTATAACAGTGAAAAAAAAAAAAAAAATGGCAAGTAGTTCTGAGCCTGTTCTCCAAATCATGTTTGGTCATTGAAATATTGATTTAGGGAAGTGGGTCAAGCCAAGATCTTCTCAGCAACTCCTCTTGTGTTGTAATTGAAGATGCAACCCAATATCTGTCTATATTTCTGAGATGAGGTATTATGTACACTATTTATATTATTCGGACTATTGTCTTCATCTTTGTCGCCATGTCTACCCTAGTGAACGAAATAAAGGGTTCAGTTCGACATTTCAACCACCTGAAGAAGGTCGGAACGTACAACGGCCAAAACGTTATGATAAACATGGTGACAAAGATGAGGACAATAGTCTGAATAATGTAAATAGTGTGCAATCCAATAGCTTGATTATTAATTCACACTATGATACTTTCACTTCTTAATTTATTTTAATTTTAATGTTTTAACAGAGCTGATGTTTTTCCACACCATCATCAAGTAAATCCGTGGCATTGTGGATGGTGAAATTAGCCGTTTCCATACAGGTAATACTTGGCATTCTTGATCAAACATAATTACTGTCCATTGAAATTCATAAAATCTTTTTCCTAAAACAGTTTTTCAGGAAATTAAATTTCTCATGTTCACTAAATGTTATCGTGCTTTCTAGAAGTTTCCTTCCTAATCTTTTGTTTAAGGTCATGTGGAAAGTCAACATCTTGATTATATCATTATTTTCTCTTCTAGTTCTATGTGCTATTCAGTTTTGTTGTTGGAAGTCTTCAAATGATCTGGTTTGTGTTACTTGGTAACACTCTTTGTGGTTTTGCAGTGTCAGTCTATATTTAGTTTGATGAAAGATTGTTTTCTTTAGGATGTAAAGGATTCGTTCACTTGAAGCCATTTCTAATCATTGAGCTGAAAAAAACAGTTGTATATAGAAGATAGATGTCATGCATGACATCCACATGATCGTCTTGATCTGACGAGGCAATTCAGGTACATGACTTGAGCTTTCTGGTTAATATTTTGGTTTTATAGCAACTGGTGGTGTTGGACAAAAGTATTTAGTACTTGGCTTACTTCAACATTATATTATTCATTTAAACATTGGATTCTTCCCAAATTTCTTATTTTTAAAACATGTTTTTAATGCCCCCTTTTAAATTTATAGTATTTATCTGAATCCCAAATCAGTAAATAGACTATTGCATTAAAAAAAAAAAGTTATTAATTGAAATATTGTCTGAAAACTTTTTACGCCAATATTCATAACAGATGAGGTTGTTTTTATTAAAAAAATATCATTTTCAGATGGAAATGAAATATTCCTTTTATCTGAGAGTAAAAAGACACTGAAGCAGTTACTTGCAGCATTTTCCCCTCAGGATATTTCTATCTCTTTTTTTTTTTTTTCCGGCTGCGTTTCTATTCAGCCACTCACCTTCACTTTCATTGTTATATTCACAAGTTAAAAGAGATGAACACCATCGGATTAAGAAGGACACCCAGAAAAATTCCACAATCTGAATACAGAGATTAGGTTTAAGGCTCCAGAATTATACCACTCGATTACCAAAGAGACACATGGCATAATGAATTAGTCTTGGTTAAAACATCTGGTTCCCCGGGTCTGGTCATGAGTTCAATCCCTGGGTCTGCTTGTGTTGAAATGTCACACACTCTCATTCAATGAAGGAAACTGACAAATAACAGAAATATAAATGAGACTTGCGAGTATTGAAAATGAATTATCCCCCTAAGTAGGGAAAGTATAATCAGAACTATCTGCCTTCCTGGATTGAATAAAGTGTTCAGTTCAAGTATGGTGAGAAGAAACACACAAGTATAACAAGCAAGATGAGCGTGTCAGTCTGAATAGGAACACACATGATTCTTCCTCAT
Organism: Acanthosepion esculentum; assembly: GCA_964036315.1. NCBI lineage: Eukaryota > Metazoa > Mollusca > Cephalopoda > Sepiida > Sepiidae > Acanthosepion > Acanthosepion esculentum. The sequence continues at coordinate 23,181,053 of OZ038501.1, read as the reverse complement.
CCAACATTATAGGTTTCTATTGTGTTTTGTTTAGAAATCTTTTTCTTTGTGTATTTCTGTAGTAATTTGATTGTAATTCATCCTTCATTATCAACTGTACTTCTTATAGAAGTTTAATGTACAGAATGATGACCACATCATGCTGAAACACCAGTTCCCATATGATCACCAAAGTTAAGCAATGTTAAAACTGGTCAGTACCTAGATGGGTGATCGTTTGGAAATATCAGGTGCTGTAATAGCTAATGGCTCAGAATTGTTAGTTGGAGAGCTAAGTTCCAATATATATTCACTTACAAGCAAATAACCTTGGAAAAGGTACGAATACCTCTTCTCACTTCAGTTATGGGTTAATTAACCCATAACTGGAGGGAGAAGAGGTATTCATACCTTTTTCCAAGGGTATTTGTAAGATTTAGTACAAAATATTTAGATTTCAGCATTAAATAACCCATAGAGGTATTGATATGCCACTAAACAAAAACAACCAACATTGATCTTTGAAAGATAGATATTTCAATTAGGCTTACTGGAGCATCATAGTAATTTATAGATGTTACACTAAAAGTCAGTCATCTATGTTTTAATAATGAAAAAAATAAGGACACTTTTAAATTGTCTATTATCTATTTAGTAATCTTTCATCATGAAGGACTTCACCAAACAGAAACTTTGAGAGAAATTTCTCTCTTTTTCTCCTTTGTTATTTTGGGGATTTTTCAAGTTGCAAAAACTGACAAAATACAAGTTGAGGCTTTAGTTAATTCTAATTCTGTAGACAGTTTGTACTTTAGTTGTTTTATTATTGAATGGAATTTTTTTTTTTTTTTTTCTATCTAAATGGAATTGTACATATTCTACTAGGAATACTTACATTAATTCTTGGCCACTAAGAAGTCCCCCACCAATGAAATTTATATTAGACATAAAATATCCCTAATAAGCAGTAATGCTTGCTAAGTTCCTGACCCTCCAACAATCCCTTTCTTCCTGATTTTCAATGCGCAAAATACAGATTGAATGCTGAAATTTACTCAAATAAATTTTATATAAAAATTGCAAAATTCAGTATTAATTTTTTTTTTTTTTTTCTGATTTAAAATACTTACATTATTAGTGCAGGAAAAGATTAAAGCAGATGTGTGTGTGTGTGTGTGGTGGTGCATTGTGGAGTAGCAGTAAAGTCAGTGATATGAAAAGCAGAAATTCTGTCTACACAAAATGGATTCAAATGCAATTGGCCGTAAAATACAACCATAACAATGCAAGCCCCTCCCTCTTGAATGCAAGTCAGTGGATCGATACAGATCTATTGCTGATTTGAGTGAATGAAAGTTTTGGAAAATTTAAGAAAACATTACCCATGATTTCTTGGGTTATACAAACAGACAATAAGATCCATTTTGATAATAATATAGTCGGCATATTTTGGTCATTCAGGAAAAGAAACATCCCGCATATTGTATGGATAAATAGGGATGAACGAATGTATTGATATGAATAGATGTTACTGAAAAGTTCTCATCCTGACTAAGAAGTGTTTTCAAACGAAATCCTGCTGTTTGGTTAGATTTGGAGAAATGGGAACTTTTCAGTACTCCGCCTCTTTTGATGTAGAGTGAAAAATTAATTTTTTTTTTACAAAAGTTTGATTGAATCAGTAAACAGCATTTGATAATCTAGTTCAACTCAAGAAAGTTAAATATTGATTAACAAGGAAAGAATTTACAAACACAGCATGAACTGCCATTTTGTAGGTCAGGGCAAAAAAAGAAAAAGAAAGAAATTTCTTATTTTAAATTGCAACTTTTTGATCCAACACTGATTTTGATCAAGTGTCTTTGATGTTCTAAATGATATTAAGGTGTTTAATTCTTAAAATATTTATTTATATCATAGAATGATTATTGGATTTGTCAGTTGAATAAATGAAGCAGGAAAAATTTATGGGAAATATTTTACCTGTTTTAGGATTGGTAAAGAAAGAACAAATCAAGTTTTGTGGTTGGCAATACCAGAGATTGGCATTTGAATAGGAAAAAAAAAAGCCAGGATTGACAATGCTGAGTTTAAAAATTAGATTCTTTTCACTTGAAAGAAGAAGAATGGTGCAACACAATCTTCATTTGAGCTTTTAAGCTAAATTCAGTTTTCACTTGAATGTGTGAGTAGAGTGTATACAACAGATAGAAAAGAAATTGGTGAGGTAAGTACAAATTCCAGTTGAGTTTTTTAATTTTTCTCCCCAAAAGTATTTTTCTAAAAGGGAATGCCTGTTTCCATCTCTTCATTCCCAAACTATGGATTAAATACTAGAATGTACTCTCTAGCCATGGTCAGCAACCAATCTAGAAGACGGACAACTCTGAATTAAAAAATGGCATGTAGCCCTGGCCAGGCACATGCTATACAACCACTGAAAAAATTATGGGGTACAAAATTAACTGATGTGCGAGGTTGTGGAAGTTATAATCTTGAGCATTTGCATGCACTGTGTCTATCTCTGCCCTTCCAAGTAGGCATAAAAGTTTTGATTTAAGTTAAAGGGTTTGAAGTTAAGGGATAGCCTCATTTGTAACCAATTTCACTTTAAAAAATTAAGAACATTTGAGGGTAAGTGTGTGTTGTACAGAGAGGATTATTATTATTATTATTAGTTGTTACTTCATGATAAAAATAGAATTCACCCCCCCCCTCACATTTGTTTGATAATTCATGTGACAGTACTATCTGCTTCATGAAAACATAAAAACCTGTGTGAAGTTCACCCTTATTAACTTAAAAAAAAAAAAAAAAAACACACTCTAGAAGGCCATGTGGAAATATTTTTGGTCAGATTCAAAATTTGGGAAAGTGGGTTGTGTCAAGAAACACCTTTAAAAATAATTTATCACCAATATTAATTTGATTATTATTAATAATTTTTTTTTTTTTTAAATACCATGTACATTTCTGGACCTGGGTAGTCATGGCTCTCTACAGGTTTCTTTTCTTTATTATCTGTAAATTGCAATGACTTCTTGAGAAAGGAAATGGAGTGGTCTTCTGTTGCCATCACCAGAATTCTGAATTCATAATTGTCTTTCTCCAAAACCTAAGGCTACAGAGTTGCCTTGCTGTTTAATACAAAATTCAACTCCATACTATTTTTTTGTTCTGTATTTAACTTTATCATTTCAATGTGTTTCAGTAAAATATATAGAAAGTTTATGTGCATCATTATATATATATATATATATATATATATATATATATATATATATATATTGAGAGGGAAAGATACAGCAATAAGTTTGATGGAGAAAATATTTCTTTTTCAACAGGTTTTTTGTAAATTTCCTTAATTCAGTGGTGAATATTAATAATAGAAATCAAAAATTATACACTGAAAATTTCAAATCAAAATTCAGATAAACGTTCGGCTCTATCTCTCTCAGACATACAGGCAATTATATAGATTGAATAATAGTGAAAATTTCAGATCAAAATTAAGCGAGTAATTATGAGTCAGTTTGTAGACTTATTGATTCACATTTGTACACTATTTTCATCATTAGGATTTAACATGTTAATGTAACTCTGTATGGTGGTGGGTAACTAAAGTATACATGTGTACACCTGTTGTAAAATTAAATACTGGTGTAAAATAGATGGCTTTTTTCATCATTAGGCTATGGACTTAATGAGATATATATTGTAGGTGCAACTGTCATCATTGTTATGATTAACAAGCTGGTATTACAGCTTACAATATTTACGGAATGCTGCATTATTGTAGCCATGTTTATTTTATTTTTTTTTGTAAATATCTACTTAGAAAATATTTTGAGATATAATATGTTATTTGTACTTTTTTAGCTGAAGCTCCCTGCCCCAGGTTAAGAAAGTTGAGAATCATTTAGGGTTGCTATTGTTTTTTTTCTTTGTGGAAAAAAAAAAAAAAAATCTCTCAAGCTCAATCCTTGTACAGGTACTATAGACTGTCAGTTCTAATTTTTGCCAAGGCCTCATCTTATTACACTAAATGTAATAGTCTACAAATGCAATTCCTTCCTGATAAACTGCAAAAGTTTTACTCGCAGCAATTGCTTATGGGGGGGGGGCAGACAGTGCTTTGAGACCCTTGCTACCTTATCAACATTTGCTTCTTTTTTTTTTTCTACCTACATTTATGTACGTTACAAATTAAACTAAGCACAACTGTTAAAGGATAACAAAATTTTGCCGATTTTGAGATCCTTCTTGGGTCTTTTTCTTTCATCCAAATCCATGGATTTGTTTTGCTTAAGTGTTGAAAAAACACTAGTATATAAAATTCACTATTTTTTATCCATAATGTTGAATATGTTAAAATTCAACTTCTTAATAATATATATATATATATATATATATATATATAATGTTAAAAATTACTGTAAAATATTGCCGATTTATTTAAGCTAGACTGTTTATGTATGACATGTCTCTAATTTGTATTGGGCTGTCCAGAAAGTTCATGCCACTTTTTAGTTGTTCATGTTTCAACACATTTGAACACATCAAATTTATCAACAGATATAATATGTTTACATTTATAATTACAGTACACTTCAAACTATCTCTTGAGAAAAAAAAGTTTAAAATTACTTAATTCATGTCAATTTTGCATCCCAATGAAAATGGAAGATTATAAAGGTGCATTTTAGACACTTAATGCTTTTCTTTTTTTTTCATCATAAAGGCAAAAAATCCCTTGTAAGCAACAAAAAGATATGTGCAGTGAAGGTGCTTCAGCTGACAGAACGGAAGTGGTTTGCTATGTTTAGAGTTGGTGATTATAGCCTTGTTGATGAAGAATACTCAGATGACGACCAAATCAAGAGATTGATTAAGAATAACCCGCATTACACAACGTGGGAATTGGCAGAAACTAAATTTATCAAATCCCACCATTCATAAGCACTTAGTGAAGCTTGGGTACTCAGATTGCTATGATGTTTGGGTACCACATGATCTGAGTGAAAATAATCTTTTGGATTGCATTTCATCTGTGATTTGCTGATGAGAAATGGATAGTTTACAACAATGTTCAGCGAAAAAGATCCTGGAGTAAGTGACATGAACCAACTTTAGCCATCTCAAAACAGGTCTTCATCCTTAGAAAGTCATGCTGTGCATCTGGTGGGATTGGAAAGGAATTCTGTACTATGTGCTTCTGCCAAGTAACCAGTCAATTGATTCTGAAAAGTACTGCTTGCAACTGGACAAATTAAAAGCAGCAATTGAAGAAAAATTCCCAGAATTTGTAAACAGGAAAGGTGTTGTTTTCCATCAGAATAGTGCCAGACCTCATGTTTCTTTGGTGACCCAGCAAAAATTGTTGCAGCTTGGCTGGGATGTATTAGCCAACCCACCATATTCACCAGACATTGCTCCTTCGGATTTTCATTTATTTAGGTCTTTGCAAAATAATCTCAATGGTAAAAATTTTAATTCTTTGGATGACAAAAAAAAAAACACCTTAATGAGTTCTTTGCCAAGAAAACCATTAAAATTCTGGGAAGATGGAATCTTTAAGTTGAAGGAAAAATGAAGAAAGGTTGTGCAACAAAATGGTTCATATTCAGTTGAATGGCATAGTTTTGTTTTGTGTTTTAATTTCCCTTAAAAATCAGCATGAACTTTCCAGATAACCCAATATTTAGATACCTTGTATTCTTCAATTTGTCTATTTGAATTTTTCACCTATATATGATCCATTATTATACATAATCAGCTTACAATAAAAATTTGTATTTTATATGAATACAACCTTATAAAAATTGAAATGTAGAGGGGGTATGAGACTTACACTGGCCATATATATGTCTGTCTCTCATATTAAATGAAAAATTAATGAAATTTGTAAAGTATTACATTTGTCATTTCTGATCAGTACCTTGATGGGTAACTGCTTCAGATGCTGTAATAGCTCAGAATTGGAACTTGGAGATCAAAGTTCCAATTCCTGTTGGAGTCGTTATATTCCCTTACTGCAAATCCCCTCAGAAAAGTATGAAGCCACCTCTTCCCACCCGCCAAATATGGGTTAATTAGTAAGGCTTATATCATTAAAACTATTATTATCTCCATAAAACATTCTTACAATCTAAAAATATTTTCTGGCTTTAAATAACCCCAAAGGGTTGATAGGCCATAATAAATGAATCAATCTTTGTCATTAGTTTTTGCCAAAAGATAATGGAGATTAATATGATAGTCTTCCTGGTTTGAACTCTGACCTCATGTATTTTGATTTATTTAGACACACACTTGTATTCATATCTCTTTCTTTTTTGATACACTGCATATGGTTTTAATTCACACTTCATTTTTTTATTTTTCCTTGTTACAAGAGTTTTATGATTTTGGAAGGAAATAACGTATATGATCATGGTCTTTCAATGCAGTTGATATGACTAATTCATTTAACATCACTTGCTTAAGTTGGAGCCTGTGCTCCTTATTGACCATGAAGAAAGAAATTGGTTTGTGGTTTCATCAAATCATCCGTTTTTATGGTACAAAAAGATCTCTGTGACAACCAAATCTGGAACAGGTTTTGTTAACAATAGACACATTAATCAACTCTTGAAGGCTGGACAAAACTCAATATAAATGATATTATTTACTCCCAACCTAAATAAATCCGATTTCTTACTTTTACATTTTACTTCCATTTTGGCCAAATTCAAATCAGTTCTGATATTCTAATCTTGACCAAGAAAAAAATTCTACTTTTGTTCAAGTCTTAATTTTCAGTACACATTTGTTTAAGATAACTTTATCCACCGACTTAGAAATTTATATTATAATAAAAACCTGTGAGTTGTGATAAAATGCAACAAATTATGATGAAAGAAAATGTTTCATTAAAAAAAAAAAATTGCCAAGCCTAATAACTGTTAGAGAACATTCAACTAAACTCAGACTCACCTTCAATATTACCCTATTTTGAATAAATGAGCAAATATAAAAATAATTTTATAAACAGCCAAAAACTCCTCATTTATTAGACAAATTTTGTGGAAATAGAAAACAATTCAAAATCATTTCCCATTAAAAAGAAAACAAAACATCATTTGATCTAACATGTTCTTTTTTTTTTTTTTCAAAGTTAATAAATTTCTATACTAGAGAAAATAGATTTTAAGCTCAATCTTCCAAGTCAGGAAGATTCATTTTTCAGCTTAATTTTAAAATCACTGTTCAAAATCCTGGCCTCTATTTGGACTTGAATACCAATGACAGTGAGAATTACCCATCAAGCTAACCTCTTTATAACATCCAAATCCAGGGTCTTCTCACTCCAGTTGGAGGACCCCCCCAGTTGACCTCCACCACTTCCTATCTCTGGCCATACTCTTGGAACAAAACCTCAGCAACAACCTCCTACCATTCTATCAGAGACAAGAGCGACTATTAAAAAAGATTAAAGAGAAACAAGGTAGCAGGCAACAACATCAGAACTGCAGGTATATGGCAGGATGGTGAAGAGCCTATTGTCATGACACTCAACAAGCTCTTTAGAAGAAGGCCGTGTTCTTGACAGCTGGAAGAATGCTGTAATAGTCCTAATCCAAAAGAAAGGTGATAAAATCAGTCCTCAGAAAGTAACACCTGATCAGCCGCCTACCTACCAATTACAAGCTGTTTTCATACACCCAACTCATTAGAACTGAACTAACCAAGAGAGCAGGGCAGGATTACCAACAATAGACCACACCCAGGTAGTTCATGACATCAATTAGGACTTAATATTTGGAATGTTAATGGAGACACTGTTTGGACAGAAGAATCCTGGCTTGATCCAGTCTTCAATCATATCTTTTCAAGAAAGGAAAACGTTTTTTTTTTGTTTTTTTTTAAAGGAAAATTACAACAACTGAAAATAATCAATTCCATTTTAGCAGTATTAGTTTTAGAATACCATGTAAACACACTTTAAAATTAATTAGATACCTTTCTTATGAAATTTAATCTCATTCGTAACAGTCTTTTTTAATTTCTTTATAATATATTTTCCATAAATCATCATAAACGTAAAGGTAAGTAAAAAAAAACAAACATTAGAGCGCTGAAAGTTTTCCTTAAAAATAACGAGGTAAATAATTTGTTCACTTAAATGTAAAATATTTCACTTTTCTCCTTCCGTAGAACAAATTATCCTCATGGAATCCATCAATATGTCATTCAACACCTGTCAAATGATGCGAAAGTTTATGACCTGCTTTGTTTTATTTTATTTTCAAATTACATCTTTTCGGCGCAAAAGCTAAGTTAAGCTTGGTTCAAAATATTTTAAATAAACATTATAATTTCTGATTTCCTTAAAATAAGTTTTTAAAAAATGATAATTGATATTTAAAAAATTTCAAACTGAGATTTTCATTGATTTTATGAAATGGAAAAAAATGGTCAATTTTGCTGACTAAAAAAAAACAAGATTTTTAACGAAATTTTCGGACGTGTTAGGAACGATTAAAAAATGTAAAAAAAATACCACAAAAATACTTTGATATTTCCTCTTAATAATAACAATCATTTAGACGATAAAAGTTTGTTTTCGTCAAGTTTGGCGTCTTTTTCATCATGCTATGCTCTTTTTTTTACATTTCGTGGAGGTACCTACTTTAACCCCATAAAAATATTTGTTCTTAATGTGTCCAGTGGGCACATTAGTAGCAAATATACCTTTTGGTACATAAACAAATTTACTCACTTAAAAATAGTCAGCTAAAAGTAAACTTTCAATCTGTAGAAAAAAGAAAGTCTAAAAGCAAAATTCTTATCTGAAAGAAATAAAGACGTCATTTGTTTATTAAAACTACTAATTTTTTTTCCTTCTCATTCCTTTCTCAAAAATTTGGTTTTGTGCTTTTAGTAAATATATGAATGTTACCATATAGCAAAAAGTACTTTTTAAAAACCTTTATAAAACCATTGGTTGTAGAAAGCAAATCTCAACAGAGACTAATTTTTAGAATGAAAAGAGAAATCCAAATTGGATCTGAGTAACAAGCAAAAAATAAGTTTGCTTAAAAGATGATTTTGATAGTAGAATCATAAAATACAATCTAAGAAAGTCATTTTAAAAGGAAGATGTTGATTTTGAAATCATCCTTTCCTGTCCACTACTATTTTAATCAGGGTTGAAAATAAAGGTCTTTGCTAACTAAAAATATTGTTAAACTGTTAAAATTTTGTTAGCCAATAATATATTGGCAAAAAATTTCTTTTTTGTAATTTTTTGTATAAAATTTCATAATATTAGAGAAATTATGACAAAAAGTTTCTTTTGCAGTATGGAACATCCAAACATTAACCTCTTCCTGCTATAACTTGATTTTCTCAACTAGGGGGGGAAAAAAGACAAAATGTTTGTAGCGAGTACAATGTTTTTATTTTTAATTCATTTATGTTTTCTCAACTTGCCTTGCTACACAATAAGAAGAAATTGCAATTAAATTGTAGTTACAAATTTTCTTCTTGCTTTCTTTCAATAATAATAATAATGTCAGTAGTCAGCAAAAAAAATGCAAACTCCCAAGAAATGCTACACAAAACATACTTTTTCTTTTTTCATCATTTCTCTGTCAATTTTTTTTAAGCTGAAAAAGAATATTCCAGTTTTTTTTTGTTTTTTTTTTCTAATAATCACTTGTTGCCAAATATCTGGCAGGAATTGATTAGGAAGCAAGAGCCAATAGAGAAGAGTCCTGGACAGAGAGTGTGTAAAGCAGAGGTAGTGAAGACGGGGGGGGGAGCAGTTTTTGATAGTGAGAGGGTAACAGAAGCTATTTGATTACAGTCGACTAACATAGTGCGTGCATGAGAGATGCGGGTACATGTGAGCATGCATGGGCAGAAAGAAACACGGGTCAGTGGTTGAAGCCCCACCCTGACAAATTGTCTAGAAATCCTTTTCTGTTTGTATGAATACTGGAGAAGATAAACTAAAAAATGTGTTGACATTTTTTTTTTCTTTAAATAGCCTGACAATAGAGAGGGGGGAGGGGGGGCTCCAACGTTATATTTCTTTTAAAAACAAAGCAGAAATCAGTTTTTTCCCTTGGTAGTAGTAGTAGTTATGATGATAGATGATATCAGTGGCAAAGAAAATAGATTGATTTATCAAGGGAATCTTTACATTTTTTTTTTTTTTTGGAGGGCCTCATACAGAGAACCATGTAGTCAACCTTGATCAGTGAAAAATGAATTGTGTATTATGCCACCTTTTGAAAACCAGCTGGTTAAGTGCCTTACAAGAAAGACTTACCCATGGCCTTAACAGTGTGAATTATGCTGAAAGTAGAGCTATTTTGAACCAAACAATAATAGTGGGGTTCTCCTTGCTGTGAAATAAAACTAAGAACAAATATGATGTAGACTAATGTTTGAAGGCCTGATAAAAAGAAAGCTTACAGAAAAGAAGAAAAAGATATGGGACTGGAGATTCATATATTTGTGGTATTTTTGGCACACTGACATCTATATTGGTCATATAATGCCAAGCATAAATTCTGTGTTTGGAAATCAGAGGACAAGACAAGTGACTATTCTTGTCCCAATTTGCACAGAGAAAATGTTTGAGCAGAAGATGAGAGCTTTCTTTGTTCTTTTGGTGAGAAAATGATTGAGTAGGTGGATCAGGATGTTAGTTTATGCATCAATTTTGTTTATTTTTAACTTAATAAAAATAATGACCAAAACAAACAGAGTTCTATGCCAACAGCAACTGCCTTTATATTCATTAGCATGAATGAACAAAGTAAAAAAAAAAAAAAAAAAAAAAATGCAAAATACAGAGAAAGAAAAATTTTTCATTCACTGATATATTCATACAAAAAATTACTTTCAAAGGTTTTTTATTTAGGTTTTCTTTTTATTAAAGTAATTGTTTTTTTTTAATAATTTGTTTTCCTTGTTACCCTCAAAACTTTGGAAAAACAAATGGCAGTTAAACATGAATCAATTTGTTAACTCTTGTAGTGTTACATTATAAACTCCACAGCCCTGAACTGCACAGATATACATCAACCAGACAGAATCTCAAATCATGCAAAACTTTCGTCCTGAAATTGAATTTAATCCCACTTAGTTAACTAAGATTTGGATTCAGTTCTGAATAAATGCAAAGCACAAAAACAACAACTGCAATGAAAATTTTTTTATATATATATATAAGGCTTCTTATGTTGACTTTTCCAAACAATAGATACTCACATTCAGTTCCATTCTATGGTAAACCATAAGACAGTCTGGAACTTGGACAGCTATTAACCTTGATATGCATACAAAATCTGAACAGTTAACCATTATTTATAGCAGCTACCAATATGGAGGCTAATACCATGAGAAGAAAAGAAAGAGCTCTTCAAAATGAATATAGAAGTGCCTTTTTATTGCCTTTAACTCCATCAGGATTGGCTGATTTGTCCTTTTTAAAATACAATATAAATCATTAATTTGTAAAATTCTTCATTGCCACCTGTTTGAAGTAAGTTGATTGAAGCAGACATAAAGGAGAACTATATCATCTTTGCTAATTGCTGCAAACATTATCGTAACACCTAAAGCACTTTGTATGACTACCATTCTTTGTACACTGAAGATTTTTCTGGAAAAGGGCAGTTCTTTTAATTTAGTTATACCTCAGTTTATTTAGATTCCCCCTAACCTCTCCCAGTCAAAAAAAAAAAAAAGAAGAAGAAGAAATGAGCAGGAATATTTCCTGATCTTGTGTAAGGCAAAGGTAAAAGAATGGCCAACAAAAGTCTAAAAACGTTTTGTGTGCAACAAACTTTTAAAATACCTAAGCTCCCGACATGATTTCTCACCTTAAGAAAGAATAAATGTTGGTAGAAAAATGAGCTATGTGCATGATAGCCCATGATAAAAAATATGAACATTTGGAGGACTTGAGATAAATATACTGACCACACTATAGTGCTGCAGAGTCAGAAGGATTTTTGTCTGCAAGACAGTGGGTCCAGATTGAAATCTAATTCTTATTGCTAAAAGATATCCTTAAGCAAAAGTCATTCATTTGTGAATATTCACACCACATTAACAAAGCAAATTTTATAAGCATAAAAAATGCACACAGAAAATCTGGCCCAAAGTCTGAGATGGTCAGCCACACGTAATTAAACAATCAAAACAATTTCGATTATTAATTGTGTTTATTTACAGAATTCGTGTTTTGGAAATAAGTAAACAAATACATTGATCAAAGAAAAAAAAAAAAATATTCCCTGAAGGCCTAGAATAGGAATTTTAGATATCTATATCACTTAATGCAATCACTGTTTACATTCAAATTCAATTCCTGCTGCTTAAAACAGCAAAAGAATTGAGAAGGGAGAAAGAAGAAAAAAATGTCCTAAGCCCCAAAGTTAATTTACAAATATCAGTGTACAAATTGTTTGCTTGTGTGTGTTTGTGTTTGTGAAGATTGTTCAAAGTTCTCAGCATGTTTTGAAAATGCCTTGATTTATATAGAAGAGGCTGTGAAAAGAGCAGCATATTTTACAAATATCTAATATCTGAAAAAGTAGCAAGATGTGTTTAATACTTTACAAAAAAATGTAACTCTTCAAATAAAAGGGAAATAACGCCAAATGATTGCAACTTTTCAATACTTCAGACTCCAGAACCTGAGTTGATGTCACTGAGATTGAAGGAGAAAGTTAAAAAAAAAAAAAAAAAATGAAGAGAAAGAAAATTTAAAAATTAAAAATTAAAAAAAAGCCAACAGGAAAGAAAAACAAAGGGTTAAAAAATAAAAAAAGCTAAACAATTTTTTGATCACATGACAATAACATGATGAACACTTGCTCATAATCATTTTTTGTTGTTTTTGTGGAGTTAAAAAAATTTTTTTAAAAAAACAAAATCTGATTATCTAGATTATTTGGGGTTTTTTATTATTATTTTTGAATTGGGACTTTTATTTTGGTTCACTTTTTATTTTATTTTCTTTTTGGTGTTAAAACTGGTAACATTTTCTGTTTCCCCAGTGCGTGAGTGTGTGTGTGTGTGTGCGTGCGCCCAAGTAACTGTTTACTGTTGGTATTAATAGTAATTTTGTAGATGAATCTATTTAAGACTTTAATGCAACAAAAGTCAACAGTTTTGTTGTTGGACATATGACGATGATGATGATGTGGAGAGAAAGATTTAAATTTAATTGTTTTTTTTGTTTTTTTAATATTTTTTCTCTTTTAATTGGTTTTGTTGGTTGTTGTAGCATTAAAAAAGCCCTGACAGTCCAATATGATGGTTCAGTGGCCAGAAAGAGAAAGCAGTAAATGAGCCAAAAAATGAAAAGAAAACCAAACGAAATGAGAGAGAGTGGTAGGAGGAGGAGGAGGGGGGGGCGTGATGAGAATTTAGGTAAGTGGATTGGTTGGGTGGGATTTGTGGGGTATGGGCAGAGGGAAGTAAAGAGAAAAAACGGTTCAGGAAGTGACAGGTCATACTTTAGCAGGTCATACTTGATTCTCTCCATGGAAGAAGAAACCAGATTGTTCTATGAGAGTCTGTAAAATTTCAAGGGGAATTCGAGAATTGTAAGTCAACTCTCCGTAGGATTGGAAGTCCATTCGAATTAACGTTGGCCACCAACACCGAGCTAAATTTTTACTGTCCATGTTGTTTGTGTCGTAATGACGCCCAATTCTGGAAACAAAAAAAGAAACAAAAAATATAGCAAATATATGTAAGATCATTTATCAAAGTAGAGACAAAAATAAAATGATTGTTTCTCTATGAATTTATGTACAAAATAGAAAATAAATAAATTTCAATATTTACAGCCAGGTTAATGTCTCCAACTTTTTTATTAGTTTTGCTTGTTGCATCTTCCAGCCTTCTATATAGGTAGCTGTTGATCTGGGTAACCATCAGAGAATTTCAAACAGAACTCTTTATTTAATTTATGGAGTAGATTATTCTCGTTCCTTTGTTCATATCTGGCAATATCTCATCTTGGTTAATTGTTCGGTTATCCTTAATTCTGTTTTCCACTGAGACTGATTCAGACCTAGGAAAAGCAGGACGAGCAAAACTCAGCAAAAGAGCAAGATGAGATATCCCTAGAAAAGTGGAACAAGAACAATCTATCCCCATAGATTAAATAAAAGGGTTCAATTTGAAATTCCCTAAAGGTCATCCAGATCAACAATGGCCATGAATTTGTGATAACTGTAACAAAGATGAGGAGATTAGTCTGACTTTAAATAATGATAACAACCCTGAAGGTAGTTATTAATGGCCAGTCCTCTGGGACCCTGGAAGTCAACACAGGCCTGCCCCAGGGCTCGCTTCTCGGACCAACCCTTTTTTTGCTTTACATAAGTGATCTATCTAAGAATATAATCAGGTCATTTGTGAACATCTATGCTGATGATATGATGATATGCAAGTACACTTCTAAAACTCTTGATTATCAGTTATTAGAAGCTTATCATTCATGCAATCTAACATTAACTTCCCAGTGAGGGGGGGGGGGGGAGAAAAACTGGCTGGTTACATTCAATACCTCAAAAACCAAACTGGATACATTGTGGATTGGACCCCTGAACTACCACCATTCTTGATGAATGGATGCTCCCTTGGGGGGAGTCTCCATGACTTCAGAGACTATTGGGCCTTAAACTCACCCCTGATCTCAAGTGGATTTCATACATATGATCCATCACAAACAATGGTCATCTCCCTGTATCACTCCAGTCAGTATCTAACTCCTCCTGCAACTGAGTACTCTTGGCTTACAAGAGCCAGATCAGACCCAAAATGGAGCACTGTTGTCATATTTGGGTGGGATCTGCCAAGTCTTCAATCTCCAGTCAGAAAAAAAAGCATCTCCAAGTCCTTGTGGGTAACAAATTATTTTCCACAATCCAATCTCTCTCTCACATGTGGGAGGTGGCAAGTCTCTCACTGCTCTTTTTATTCTGGTGAAAAACATGCTGATTTGGAAATTCTTGCAAAAATCAAATAATTGTTGGATTTTAATGTAACTTTTGGGGCTTATTCACAAAAGAATGAAATTATTTTTAAAAAAATTTTTTCTTTAGTAAATTTTTTTTCATATATGTTACTCACCACTTACTTAATTTCATGAAATTTTGAAAAATTAAATTTTCATCCAAAAATTTTTATTAGTTAAAAGCAGGATTCCTTGGAGAATGTAAATCATCAATTTGTTTTTTTGTTTTTTTTTTTCAAACTACTACTCATTTCCTAAAAATCTGCTGTGAATCATAAAATAAAAAATGCAATAAAACTATGACATTATTTAATTAGAAAAGCTTTTAATTGCTTTTGTAAATAAAATTTATTAAGCACACTACTGCCTTAAGAAAAATTTTTTTGCAATAAATGTTTTCATTTTTTAAAAATTTTAATTACAATACTTATATAAATCTTTCAAATTTCTGCATTACTTTCATTCAGTTAATAACAATATTACCTAAGTGAAAACTGTTTACTAATCAAAAAATTGAAAAGCTTAATACAAATCACTTTGCACCAAAATTTTTAAAATAATGTTTAAAAAAAACATAAAATTATGTAAAGTGCCCATTTTTGAAAGTATGGTCAACCATACACAACATTATCAGAAAATAAGAACGATAACTAGTAAATTTAAAGTCCACATCCCTAAAATTAGATTATGGAGAATATTTTCCAACATTTTAAAGATTATTAAGTACTTAAAAATTATATAAAAAGGCATACATTCACCTTTTTAAATTATGTTTTACAAATAAAGTCTTTGTAGAAAAATAATAATTATGACACCAACTGTCAACACGTCAAACCGGCTATTGTCGGTTAAAATCACAGCTACTGTTTAAAAATACATTTCTGCATTATTTTAAACTTAAATAATATTTTTCAAATAAGTTAATATTCCTCAAATAAAGTTTCAGAAAAGTATTTATTTTTCATAAGATTTTTTAAAACAGAGAATTACATTGCGATGAAAGATGACTAAAAAGGGGCACCAATCGGGTATTTTATAAAAATTTTAAAAGATCAATTCCAATCAATATAATTTTTGTTTGAAATACACCAGAGTATTTTACTTACTGGAAACAGTAAATTTATTCCTTTAGCTTTCAATTAAAGTGAAAATCAACGTTTCAAGAAAGCTTTTTCCTTTATAAAAATTCATTTTGAACCTTAGGTATTGAGAATTAGTGGAGGTACCTATATGAAAGTATTTTTCAAAGTCAAATCTTTGAAATTTTGTAGCCTATAAAACTGAGAGGTGATACACATCTTGTCCTAGGATGATATTCAGTGTTTTCCAAGTCTGACATTCCATAGGTATCTTGAAATCACTCTACCAGAGAAGAAAAAAAAAACACACACACATTATCTTTCATAATTTACATTCTTTCAGGATACCATTTCATGCCCAAAGTTCCCTAAATTTTTGAGTAGCACCTCACAAAGAAATTCCAAAATCTAAAAAATTAATTCATAATTTCAAAGACAATTTTTTTTTTTTTTTTTGCTTATATATATATATATATATATATATATATATATAGTGTAACCCGGATATAAGAGAGATTTTCTCCGGTCCCAAATTAGAGCCTGTGTTAATGTATATATAATAGACCAAACCCGGATATAAGAGATTTCTTCTCCGGTCCCGACAACTCTCTTATATCCGGGTTACACTATATATATATATATATATATAATATAACATAATATAATATTACTTACCTATTAAAATGAGTGATGAGATATTTGAGTACTTCATAATTAGTTAATGGTAATTTTTTAAGGACTCCTCTAAGGGCTAAAAGTCTGCTGCTCTTGTCTGGAAAACCTGTTAACAGAAAGAATGGCAGCAAATGAAGAACCGTCCAAAAAAGAAAAAAAAAGATGAAAAATAGAAAGAGATATTTGAATCTTCGAGGAAGCAATGACTCACAATTTCTTGGTGATCTTGTTCTCTCTCTATTAAAAGCAAATCACAAAAATCAAATAACCTTTTGATAAATCTGTTCAATAACTTTTAGAAAGGAGACTGCAATTCTTAGCTAAAGATCTTAATCTGCTACAGAAATTCAGGTTTTGCTTCTGCTGGAAGAGGTTCATTTAATGAATATCACCTACGCACTTTTCAGATCCAGATTTCAATGCATTAACTGCCAAAATGTAATATAGGTGAACAAGCCTCATCTTTTAGAAACATATATATATATATATATATATATATATATATATATATATATATATACACACACACACACATCTCAGTGATGATTCCAGGTGTTGGACTCAGCCCAATTGAGTCAACATTCAAATATATCTATTTCAAAGCAACAAAAATCATTTTTAGTGTGTTGTTTTCATTCTTGATTTCAGCTGGATCCAAAATTGTTTTAAGTCCATGCCTCAAAATATTGACCAAAATCCATTTTGTTGATATTGTTCATAATAAAGAAGAAAGCAAAAAAAACAAACAAAGAAAGTAAGTAAAGACAGAATGAAAAAATTAATCTAGCTAGTCAGGCTGCGTAGGTCTGAGCCTGACCAAAGCTGGAGAGATACTTAATAGGCAATGTATTGCTTGCTTTAATTTTATAAATAATTTTATAAATAATCTTTTAAAAATCTCTAATGACTTGTATGTCCTGTTTTTCAAAGAACAGATTTTATTCCAAATGTTCATTTTAACCTTTACCACACCACAGGCGACAATAGTCACCATAGAATTCTCTCCCTTACTACTATTAGTGACTTCTGTTGCCCGAGATGGTTGCTATAAATAAACACTTGTCAACTGCTATTTCCAGTATTTTAAACTGGAAATCACCTACTACTACTTTGGAACAAGGTTAAAATTCCGTTTTCCAATGCCATTTTGAATTCTTCTAGACTCTACACGAGGTGAAACATTGATTAAACCCACATTAATTTTTTCACGTTTTTTTGTAAACAAAAATGTCTGTGTCAATATCCAATAAAGCCTTTATTTAGGAGTTTTCCTTTGATTAGGACTCTGATGATGATTTTGAATGCTTAACTTGGGTAAATATTGATGGTGAAGTGGTCGAAGATGATAACCACACTAGTGACGTGGAGAAAAGTGACAACGGCCACTATCATCCATACTTGACTAATTTTATGGAAGCTACTGACAACCATTGATATATCTGATAGCCTTTCTGAATGTGAATTATTTTGTCTATTTATAAATGATGAAATAACTTTATTTGTCAAGACAAATAAATATGAGCCAGGTGAAAGAAAGAGCAAACAAATGCTAGTGTCTTCTCGTATGTAAACCTGTCACATTTTTGATGAAATGAAAGCCTTTTTAGTGATTTTGCTTCTTACTGCACCTCCAGATCTCCACAAGGAGTAATAAAAGTTAAAGTACATTGAATTATTTATGTATTTGTTTTTCATTTTGCATTTTTTTATTTTGTGTTTCAATTTTTTTGTTTCAAACATAATGCATTACATCAAAATATTACCCATTCATTCTTTTATTATTGTACAAAAATTAAAATCTATACACACAATAGAAAGAAAGTTATAACAATTTTAAAACAGTAGGTGTTCATGTTTTTGCACCCTCAAAAAATGCAGTGGCAGGAGGAACAATTCTAGAAAGAAATTAGTGTGGTAAAGGTTAAATAATTTATTCCATACAATATAAGTGTTTTTTTTTGTTTTTTTTTGTTTTTTAAGCGGAATGTATCTTTAGAAAATGGGCAAATTAAATTTAGCCTGACCTTAAACTCAGTGAAAATCAAATAAAGTGACAGCCTTAATCATTGACTGGAGAGCGAGGAGTGTGACTGGGGTAGTGTTGAGAAAATAGGATATCAGTCAGCAGTACTGATCATAAACACAATAAAATTTACAGACAGAGATACATAAACACATTAACACATACACACACTCGAGATAGATACCCATATTTTTTTTTAAAAAAAAATCAAACATATCTGGCTTTGTTTTCACTCTTTTTCTCTTACATGTCTGTAAAATTTTTTAAAAATAAATATTTATTTTTATAGAATTATTAAACTAGCAAAATGTGTTTTGCTTTTAATTTCCTGCACAGAAATCTTTTAAAATTATGTATTTTAGTTAAAGTAAAGGAATCATTTTAGTATCTAAGTTATACCAATAGAATATTTTGTTAAAGATTGTAATGAGTTCGGCAAACATTGATGACCTAGAGTCGCCACTGATTTTATATATATATATATATATATATATATATATATATATATATATATGAGATAAAGAACAAATAGGAAATGTTTATCAATCTATCATGTTTCACTTTTATTAAAGATTGAGAGAAAACAGACAAAACTTTGGTATTTTCAATTTTGTTTGGTTTAATTCTCATTTGTCAGTCATGTATATAAAAAAAAGCCCCAGAATTAATAGAATACAACCCACTAAGCTGACTGACCACACAAAATTGAAAACATTAGAACTCCTCCTACTAGGCAGACACATATACACAATTACAAATATACATTACCATCCGATGCCTGCTTAGAGATATTAGAATTTTTACAAAATACATACATATAGAATTATCCACGGTTTTAATGAATGTGATACATAACTGACATCTGATTTCTCTCAATTCCTGACAAAGTTTTAATAAAAGTGAAACATGTTAGATTGATAAACATTTCTAATTTGTTCTTTAATTCATATAATTGTTTATTTGGGCAGCAATCATTCTTTTATACAAGTTTCATTAAAAATAACTGAAAAGGTACAGCGATTAAGCTTTTTATTCAGTTGATTTCTTTTCTGGATATAGTGTGTAAAAACTGTTCAAATGTTTTATATATCCAAGCACTTGCAGTTATTCTATTCACACGCACACATATATATATAATATATATGTTTCCCATTTATAATAATCAAGGGGGTTGCAGTATAATATATATGTTTCCCATTTATAATAATCAAGGGGGTTGCAGTCTGGGGAGTTAGGTGGCCAGATATAGTCACAGAAATTGTCTGATATACATGACTGGGTTTTCCTGCTTGTGTGGCATGGTGCAGAGTCCTGTTGCCAAACATAGGGCCTTCCAGCAGCCACCCTCTTGAACAAGAACAGCTTTACCTCCTCAAGGCACTTGATATAGGCCTCCATGTTGGGTCTGAGGCCCTAGCCAACAAATTTGGGAGTTCTTTTTTTTATCAGAATGATCAGAGTGAGTGTTCCAAGTTGCCGCAGATTCGTAAACTCCATTAGACTCACCCAACTCTTTCTGAATCCTCTGCACTGTCCTCAGATTGGCACCCACTCTGAAATGTTCAGATTGGAGCTTCCGGCATGAATGCCATGCAGCTTCCAAATTTCTGGCAGAGTGAATTAAGTCATGACGGTCTTTTTCTCACAAATGGGGCCCAACTGGCCCTACCTCTACTGTGCAGTCAACAAAATCAAAAACAATTTGCATGCACAAAATTAAAAATATAAAATGGCGACAATTTACCCATAACACCCTATATATATATATATATATATATATATATATATATTAGTCAAATGCTTTACTATTAAGAGTATTCTAACAAAACAAATGGAAGTGTAACTGAGGATCTTGTACATAAAAACAACTTTTTGCAACAGCTTAAAAAGTCAGTTGCTACAGTTTTAATTAAGCATCTCATATAACAGCAATTACAGATTAAACTGGACTGACACATCATTTTGCTCTTTAGATAGTGATAGAATTATAAACAATGGTTAACAAAAGAAATATTCAGCAGGCAAAACAGGTGTTTTCATGTTATCAAAGGACAAAAGAGAGAAACATTTTCTTCTTTACATTCTCACTGGAATCAATAGAGAACGTCAATCAGAAGGGCAAATAGCAGAGGCAGTTAGAAGGCAATTGTTGCAAGTGCTACAATGCAAGCAGAATGGAGAGAACAAAATGAGAAGAAAATTCTCAAAAACTGGATTATCAGGGAAAGCTGTCAATCAAGTTATATATATTTAAAAATTTATATATATCCATCTAAAAAGATAATGAATAAAGTCCAATTCTGATGTTTGTAACATTCAAT